>OY992879.1:31559649-31785395 GCA_963921405.1 Cepaea hortensis | reverse complement strand
ATACATTTATAGAAAGTATACATCTTTAACAAAATATATACACTGATGGAGAGCATACATCATCAACAAAAGATAAACATTGCTGGAGAGCATGCATCATCAACGACTAATACAGCTTGATGGAGAACACACACTAACAACAAAACAGTAACATTCTTCGAGAGAATGCACCATCAACAAATGATAGTATTGACAGGGAGTATACATCATCTACGAGAGATAAACATTCTTGGAGAGCATACATCATCTGAGAGATAAACATTCTTGAAGAGCATACATCATCTGAGAGAGATAAACATTCTTGGAGAGCATACATCATCTGAGAGAGATAAACATTCTTGGAGAGCATACATCATCTGAGAGAGATAAACATTCTTGGAGAGCATACATCATCTGAGAGAGATAAACATTCTTGGAGATCATACATCATCTGAGAGAGATAAACATTCTTGGAGAGCATACATCATCTGAGAGAGATAAACTTTCTTGGAGAGCATACATCATCTGAGAGAGATAAAAATTCTTGGAGAGCATACATCATCTGAGAGAGATAAACATTCTTGGAGAGCATACATTAATTATGAGAGATAAACATTCTTGGAGAGCATACATCATCTGAGAGAGATAAACATTCTTGGAGAGCATACATAATCTGAGAGAGATAAACATTCTTGGAGATCATACATCACCTGAGAGAGATAAACATTCTTGGAGAGCATACATCATCTAAGAGAGATAAACTTTCTTGGAGGGCATACATCATCTGAGAGAGATAAACATTCTTGGAGAGCATACATCATCTGAGAGAGATAAACATTCTTGGAGAGCATACATTAATTATGAGAGATAAACATTCTTGGAGAGCATACATTAATTATGAGAGATAAACATTCTTGGAGAGCATACATTAATTATGAGAGATAAACATTCTTGGAGAGCATACATCATCTGAGAGAGATAAACATTCTTGGAGAGCATACATTAATTATGAGAGATAAACATTCTTGAAGAGCATACATTAATTATGAGAGATAAACATTTTTGGAAAGTATACATCATTTTCAAGAGATAAACATTCTTGGAGAGCATACATCATCTACGAGAGAAGACATTCTTGAGGAGTATACATCATCTACGAGAGGTAAACATTCTCGGATAGCATGCTCCAAATTAAAAAGATAGACATTGACGGAGAGCATACATAATCATCAAAGATATAATTCTTGGAAATCATCATCAACAAGAGATAATGTTAATTGAGAGAGAGAGAGAGAGAGAGAGAGAAAGAGAGAGAGAGAGAGAGAGAGAGAGAGAGAGAGAGAGAGAGAGAGAGAGACAATAAGTGAGAAAAGGAGAGTGTGACAGTAAGTGAGGGGGAGAAAATTATATATATATATATATATATATATATATTATATATATATATATATATATATATATATATATATATATACAGTCAACAGTGCTGTATACACCATTTACCATAGTGTAGTAGTAGTATTTGATGTTCATTTCGAGTCGCAAATGTGGCTCCGAGCCACCGAGCTCCTCCTTCTTTGTCAATATTGACGTCATCAGAGCAACCTAAAAATTGGAGGCACATTTTAAGAAAAAGAGACACTAGGGGCAGACAACTTCAGGTTTTCCTGGTTAAGGTAGATGTTTTGGCGGATTTATAAAAAAAAATTAAATTCTGGTATACTAAGGGATGGATGGAGCTGTCCGACTTGTCCGTCCGCCAAATAGTGACCACAAGTCCGTGTCATCGAATAGTGACCACAAGTCCGTCCACCAATTAGTGATTACATTTCCGTGTCGCCGAATAGTAACCACAAGTCCGTCGGCAGAGTAGTGACCAAAATCCGTGTCTCCAAGTGTCTGCTAAACGTAACTTAAATTACCCTGTATGCGCATAAACTGTGCCATCTGTTATAAATGTCAATAACAGTCGACTGTGAATATCACATAATTGAGTACAAGGAATTAACTCCCGTGGCAGGCACAACAATGAAAATATTTATCATGTTTTTGTTAATTAGTTGTGATGGCTGTATCAAATGTTGTGTTATGTTTGACGATAGAGTTATGGCGACAGGTGGAATGGGAGCAAAGCCTTATTCATAGTGTTGTCTGCGTGTTTTCTTAAATTAACGTTGAATCGACCGCTCAGTGAATATGCCATTGAGACCTCAGGTGCCATAGTAGTAGTATTACGTTTAGAAAGTATTGTTGTAGTTGAACTTCTATATTGTTGATGTTTACTTTTGCTGGTTTTATATTTGTCCGTTGTATTCAACCTTCTCCAAACTACGTTTACTTGTGACGGCATTATATCTACTCTTTTTAGTTGGGGAGTGATGTTGTATGGTCTACCGGTGTGTATAGTAAATATTTTCTTCTGGGCCTTAAATGTTGTGTCTTATGATTTTCTAAATTGAGAAATATTAAGAAACGTTTACACACAATAACGTCTTGTGTCTGACGGGTATGAAGTGGGAAATATGCTGCTGTAGAATCACAATTTATTGCACGACTCCTATACATATCCTGTACCTACATATCAACAACCCAATATCTACCCTATCAAGTTTGCGGGGAAGGGGTATTGCCTATCAAAGGAGATGCAAGACGCCCCCTTTCCTACGTTAGTCTACGGGGCATCCTTGGGCAAGGTGGAGTACACGTTTAGTCCCCTAGACAGATTTACGTGAACCAATGGAAGCAGGTGGTGGATGGAATGTGAGAGCAGCCGATAGATTGTTGTTGGTTATGGTCTGCACTCTGCGGATGATCTCATCCGTAGAGACAATTGCCATGGTCACCGACTAGTACAGTCACTGTCAGACAGGAAAGCAATGATAAACTACCTTCTGCAAAACTTGCCGAGAAATCATAACAACCATGGAATAAAACATAATAAGAAAGAGATCTAGTGGGGAGACTCCCAGGCCATGCAGATAACACAAAACTGAGAAAGAGTATGACACAGAGGCCGGTACTAGTAATCGTGATCACGGAGTTAATCCCGACTGTGTAACCAAGGAAATCTGTGCGTCAGACTAAAAATGAGAGTGAGAATAGGATTGTGAAATGTGAGAAGTCTTTATGAGAGAAAGTTTAAAGCAGTATGTGATTGACATAAGTTCATGTTGGAGAAATAGTTCTGCTAACCTGCAACTTGAGCTATCGCGCCTTTACGGTACTTCTTCTTGTTTACATCTTAGTAACCATACAACATGTGTGATGGACATGTAATCCTTTCATGAATATGCAAGGCAAATGCAATGTTTGATGAGTATAATCTCATGAATAAAGAAAGAAAAACGCACGATATATATATATATATCTTATATATAAAAGGCGATCTCCGTCCGTCTGTCTGTCTGTCTGTCTGTCTGTCTGTCTGTCCGTATGTCCTTCTTTATGCGCTCGCGAACGGCCCATCCGATTGAGATGAAATTTTCTACACGCCTTCCTTTCATTCCAGAGCAGCCAACTGTCATATTTTTTTTTTTCTTCCTTCCTCCTCCTCCCTCCTCCCTCCTCCCCCTCCCAAAATACGTACGTCCAGGAAATGGTCTTCTACATAGACACTTCTCTCTGAGGTCCGCGATAACATATTAACCTGGTGGGATGGCAATCAATCATCCTACTACCTCCTCCCTCCTCCTCCCTTCTCCTCCTCCTCCTCTCCCCTCCTCCCTACCCTCTTCCCTCCTCCCTCTCCCTCCTCTTCCTCCTCCATCCTCCTCCTCCCTCTTCCTCCTCCTCCTCCCTCTTCCCTCCTCCTCCTCCCTCTTCCTCCTCACTCCTCCTCCTCACTCTTCTTCCTCCTCCCTCTACCTCCTCCCTCCTCCTCCTTCTTCCTTTTCCTCCCTCCCCTCCTCCTCCTCCTCCCTCTACCTCCTCCTCCTCCACCTCCCTTTCCCTTTCCTCCCCTCCTCATTCTCCCTCCTTCCTCTCCCTCCTTCCTCCTCCTCCTTCCTTCTTCTCCCTCTGCCTCCTCCTTCTCCTCCTCACTCCTCCTTCTCCTCCTCCCTCCTTCTCCATTCTTCTCCTCCTCTCCCCTCTTCCTCCTCCTACCCTCTTCTCCTCCTGCCTCCTCGTCCCTACTCCTCCTACCTCCTCCCTCTTACTTCTCCATCCTACTACCTCCTCCCTCCTCCTCCCTTCTCCTCCTCCTCCTCTCCCCTCCTCCTCCTACCCTCTTCCTCTTCCCCTCCTCCCTCTCCCTCCTCTTCCTCCTCTTCCTCCTCCCTCTTCCTCCTCCTCCTCCCTCTTCCTCCTCCCTCTCCCTCCTCCCTCTTCCTGCTCCCTCTTCCTCCCTCCTCCTCCTTCCTCCTTCTCCCTCTGCCTCCTCCCTCCTCCTCCTCCCTCCTCCTCCCTTCTCCTCCCTTCTCCTCTCTCCCTCCTTCTCCCTCTCCTCCTCCCTCCTCCTCCTCCCTCCTCCTCCTCCCTCCTCTTCTTCTCTCCTCCTCCCTCCTTCTCCCTCCTCCTCCTCCCTCTACCTCCTCTTCCCTCCTCCTCCTCCCCCTCCTCCTCCCTCCTCCTCCTCCCTCCTCCTCCCTCTACCTCCTCCTCCCTTCACATTCCTCCTCCTCCCTCTTTCTCCTCCTCCCTCTCCTCCTCCTGCTCCCTCCTCCTCCCTCATCCTCCCTCCTTCTCCTCCCTCCTCCTCCCTCTCCTCCTCCCCCTCCTCCTCCTAATCTCTCCTCCTCCCTCCTCTTCCTCCCTACTCCTCCTGTCTCCGCCCTCCTCCTCCCTCCTCCACCTCCCTCTTCCTCCTCCCTCCTCCATTTACCCAAGACAGACAGTCAGACAGATAGTCGGGAACGGGATCTTATATGACTACTTATATGATTTAAATGAGATGCTCTCCACCATGGGCTGGACTGGGTCAGACAGACAGACAGATAGATAGATAGACAGACAGACAGACAGTCGGGAACGGGAACTTATATGACTACTTATATGAATTAAATGACATGCTCCCCATCAGGGTCTGGGCGAAGACGGGCTGGGTCAGACAGACAGACAGACAGACAGTCAGACAGACAGATAGTCGGTAACGGGAACGAGAACTTATATGACTACTTATATGAATTAAATGAGATGCTCCCCACCAGGGTCTGGGCGAAGCCGGGCAGGGTCAGCTAGTATATATATATATATATATATATATATATATATATATATATATATATATATATATATATATATATATATATATATATATACATATATCGTGTGTTTTTCTTTCTAATGTTATGCAGGACGTGCGTCCCGTCCGCATTGCATCATTGTTGTCGGTACCTGGGAGAATATTTATGTTCTGGAATTTGCTAACTACGTTCCGAATGCTTACCATAATGCAGACGTTATTCCCGAAGACAGGGCACTTATTATACTAGCAGCAAATGGTGAGTTATATAACAGCGTTAATTAACCTCCAAGCTTCTTTAGGCAGGTGGGAAGAGGGTTATCTGTTCTGGTCTATGGTTTGAGCGTGGGAGGAATATCTCATTAATTGCCCCTGAATTATTATTATTATTATTATTATTATTATTATTATTATTATTATTATTATTATTATTATATGAAGGATTCGCATGTTTTCTCTGTTATGAGATTTATATATTCTATTCTTGATTGTTACTTTAACTGCTGGAGTATACATTCAGTTGATACCAAGAGCTACAGATGATGATGATGATGATGATGATGATGATGATGATGATGATGATGATGATGATGATGATGATGATGATGATGATGATGATGATGATGATGATGATGATGATGATGATGATGATGATGATGATGATGATGATGATGATGATGATGATGATGATGATGATGATGATGATGATGATGATGACAGAAATAACTTGTCTGATTAACGCTCAACTAATATGTAGAGTATTGGTACTGTCTTGTTACTCAGAAACAACATTCAAGCCCCAGAAGAAAGTAGGAGCTATACACACCGGTTAACAATTACACCATCCTTCCTTCACTAAAAAGGATAGTCTATAAATTATGCCATCACAAATAACCGTCGCTTGGGGAAGGCTGAATACAATCGATAAATATAAAGCCAGCAAACTTAAATATCAACAATACAGAAGTTCAATTACAGCTACACTTTCCAATCGTACTATTACTGCTATCTCACCTGACGTCTCATTAGCATACTCACTGAGCGGTATTTTCACCGTTAATGTAATAAACCACATGAACAGCGTTATGAGTAAGGCTAACCTGCATTCCACCTCTCTCCATAAATCTATCGCCATCGTAACACCATACTACTAATTGAGCAAAATATAATCAATATTTTAATTGCAGCTCTTTCCACGGAGATTTATCTCCTGTCCTCAGTTATGTGATATACGCGGTCGACTGTTATTGATGTTTGTTGACATATGACGTATTGTATGCACATACAGGGTAAGTTATGTTATGGTTAGCATACGCTAGGTATAAGCAGTCATATGCAGTGATGGCCACTACTTGGCAGACGGAATTGTGGTCACTATTCGGCGACATGGTCTAGTGGTCAATTCTAGGCTGACTGGCAAGCCGGAAAGCCTTCTCCATCTATTAGTAGCAAGAATTTTTAATAAATTCCACCGAAACATCGACCAAAGAAAATCTGAGTTTGTCTGCCCCTTGTGGCTCTTTTTCTCAAAATGTGGCCGCAGTTATTATGTGCCTCTGATGGCAGCAATGTAGATCAAGAAGATGGAGCTCAGAGGCTCGGGGCCACATTTGCAACTCGAAATAAACATGACATACTACTTAGAGTATATAATTGAGTATGCAATATCAGCCACAGGCCGAGTTAATCTGGCAGCACACATCAACACAAGCAGATAGGTTATATGCTTCTTCTTCTGACCTTTATCCTAAATTAGGGTATAGATTGATTGGTTGATTGATTGATTGATTTAAGAACCGACATCACAGCATTCGGGGCATTCCCATTAGCTGCTCCGTCCCCATCCTCAGAAGCCAGCGAAGAGTTCCAACTCCAATAGTACCAGTAGCAATCTGATTATATGTGCGTCTCACCTTTCCTCTAAGCGTCGAGCAGCGGCCAGATCCCCTCGTCACTCCACGTTGTCGCATTCTTGCCAGACCATGGTAATCCATTTGCTCCTCCGAGGTGTACACGTGCTCCCACAAGGCCACAACCACGCCTGCCTTATTTCGCAGTGCCAGCCAATCTGTCTGCCTGTTCATTCCTCAGCACACCAGCATGCCCTGGAGAATAGATCCAGACGATGCTTGCCACCCGTGACTTCCGAAGCGAAGCAAGCCACTCGGCACGAAGCTTGCCTGTCCTCACCCTACTCAGCATGCTTTCTGAGTCAGTTATAATCACAATGTGTGTGTGTGTGTGTGTCGTATTCTCCATCCAGCGGCAAGCTGCACTGACTGCCTCCACCTCCATTCTTAAGCTAGATGTTATGGTATCATATGCTAAGCTCTCCTGCACCAAACGTCGGCCATTAGCCTTTGCCAAGAAACCCCAGGCACTTCTTCAACCTCTCAACACCGACCCATCTGTGTAGATAATCACATCACCTGAGCGAGCATTATCCTGAATTAGTTGCTGGATTTCCACTTCCATGGCCCCTGCTGGTCACTCCCTGAAGTCCCGGCTCAATGTGATTATAACTCTGCACAAGTCTGACTGCTCCGCTGACACTCTGACCCACTCTTCTCCTCTCGTAATGTTCTCCAAGGGGCACACCTGTCTGATCGTATCCTCCGCCTGAGTCATCCATGATTTCCTTCTTATCAGTCGCTGGCCCTTAACTGCGTCCAGCGCCTCATTCAACGGGTGATCTGTGTCAGCAGCTACTCTGGGGTATGCCTTCGCCTACATCACCTTGAGCCTACCAGCAACAGTCGGCAAACCAAGGATGTACCGCATACACACCACTGGGGTGTCTCTGGTGCATCCCAGAATGACCCGCATAGCCTCGTTCTGTATGCGCTCCAATCTCACCAGCTGACTCTTTGAGACAGTGAGCAGTCCCAGTCCATAATCAAACGCCGAGAGGATCAAGTGCTGGTATAGTGTGAAAAGCATTCTCTTCTCTATGTCCATTGCAGCAATAGTTTTAAAAGCGTTGAGTCCCTTTGACATCTTGTCACAACCGTCTCCACATGATCCTTGAAGGACAGGCTCCTGTCAAATGTGATTCCCAGATACTTCAGTTTGTTCTCTCTGTTGACGCTTCCACCATCTATCGTGAGGCTTGGAACATCAGCTCTCACAATCCTGTTGTCTAGAGAGCACCACAAAACAGCCGCCTTTTCCGGGTGGATGATAGCACCCATTTCAGTGCACCAGTCAATCATTTTGTCTATTGTCGCCTGTAGCTCCTGGGCTGTTTCTCCCTATCTCTCCCCTGCCTATATGCAAGAATATCATCTGCAAATGTTAGTATCCTTCCAACCCCTGGTGCCTCTAAGTTTGCAATTTTGCTCGTATACACGTTAAAGAGCAACGGTGAGATTGTGGATCCCTGTGGCAGTCCCGGGGTTAAAATATGTAGCTCTAAGGTCCATGCACCCAGACGGAGAGCAATCCGATGAGAATGTAGGACGGCCGCTATCCAGTTCACCAACCAGGGATCGACCCCTTTCTCCATCAGTGCTGTCATCAAAATATCATATCGAACTCTATTGTACGCATCCTCGAGATCAAGCGCCTCCGCCATCGTTTCTTGTCTACTCTGGAACCCCTCATAAACACCAAAGGCAAAAGTTGCTGCATTTGACAAGGTATCTTTTCCTAGCCTGCAACTCCCCAGGCCTCTTGGAAGAAGCTTCCCCCTTTCCAAAAACTCTTGCAGCTTGACAGCGACTATCTTCTCTAAAACCTTCCCAAATGTATTTTGAAGGGTGATGATCCTCAAGCCGCTAAGTTTTGAATGATCCTTGAACGGTTTTGGGAGAGGGATGTGATAACTGTGTACCCAATCCTGCGGTACTGATGCTGTCCTAATGGTCTGGTTAAAGCATTCGGTGATCTCCTTCTGGTCTACATCGCTCAAAGCCTTCATGTGGCTATACTTGACCCCATCGGGCCCTGGTGCCGTGTCGTTTGCCTTTTTCAAAATATGTTTAACATCTTCAACCCGTATGCTGTCTTCATAAGGCATATTCTTTATGGTGCCAGATAACTCCTCTCTAACTGCATCCCTGGTGTCCGCATCATCATGATTGGTCTAGTCTAAAAATCTCTGGAGAAACGCCTCCCCTTTCTCTGTGTCTGTTGTCACGCGCACACCATCATCTGTATAAATTGTTCCCACTGTCATAGGCCGATCTTTTCTTTGTATTTGTCTGTGCAGTTTCCAGAACTGTCGCAGTGTTTTATCACCTCCAATCTCAACCAAACCACGTGACATCATCCTATCTGTTCCCGCCATGTCGTCCTAATATTATTCCTCTCTGTAATTCTTCTCACCGTGTGTTTTATGGGTTCGGGATATTCCGTTTGATTTGTGTACATTGAGTAATGGCAAGGAAATACAAAACAAATTCAACATAGAAGTACAGAACAGATTTGAAATATTGTCTGATCTAGAGATATTATTCCAGGATGTGGATGATCAATGGGAAACGTTGAAGAATTCAATCAATGTGGCTGCAGAAACAACTATTCCAAAATTAAAGAAGGTGGGTCGTAAGAAATGGATGACTGAAGAAATTTTACACCTCATGGAAACAAGAAGACTCAACAAAAATAATTCTGTCAAATATGAAGAAATCCACAGACAAGTCAGAATATTATGTAAGGAGGCAAAAGAATCACGGCTTGAGGAAAAGTGCTTAGAAATTGAAAACCAACACAACAGTCACAATACCAAATTAGTGCACAAAAGAATTCAGGAACTTACTAATAAAAGAACAAGTACATCAACAGGGTGTCTAAAAACTAAAGATGGCAAAATCATAATAGAAAAAGACCAGATTCTACATGTATGGACAGATTATGTGAAACACCTTTATGATGATACCAGAGACGAACAGTATGATATTAGATTTAATAATGAAGGACCGCCAATTTTGGAGATGGAGGTTCGAAATGTTCTTAAGCATATGAAAGCTGGCAAGGCCCCCGGTGCAGATAACATCACAACAGAAATGATTTTAGAAGAAAGCTTTAGAAGAATTTGGACTAGAGCAAGTCACCAGACTGCTGAACACATTATATGATACGGGAGATATACCTCCTGAATTATGTAACTCTGTATTTATTGCAATCCCAAAGAAATAAGGAACCTTGGAATATGATCAACATAGAACAATTAGTATAATGAGTCACATCACAAAGATTTTGCTAAGAATTATCATGCAAAGAGTGAGGAAGAAGATACAACCTGAAATAGGGGAAGAACAATATGGGTTTGTAGAAGGAAAGGGTACAGTAAATGCTGTGTATTTGCTGCGAACAGTTATTGAACGTGCTATAGAAGTAAACAAGGATATACATCTTTGCTTTATTGACTACACAAAGGCTTTTGATAGAGTTAGACATGTCAACATGGTGGATATGCTTGCAGATCTACAAATTGATGGGAAAGACATTAGAATTATAAAAAAAACATATATTGGAAACAACAAGCTGCAATAAGGATTGATAATGAAGTGGGACAGTATCAGCCAATTAAAAGAGGTGTTAGGCAGGGATGTGTGATGTCTCCAGATCTTTTCTCCCTATACAGTGAAAATATTTTCAGAAATGTAGAGGATATAAATGGAATCAGCATTGGAGGACGAAACATCAATAACATTAGATATGCAGATGATGCAGAATTAATTGCAGACAATGAGCAGGACCTGCAACAATTATTAGATGCGGTTATGTACACAGTGAGCAGCTGGGGTTAGAATTAAATTGTAAAAAGACTCAGGTTATGGTCGTCACTAGGAAGAAAGAAGTGCCACAATGTAATATACAAGTAAATGGAAATATTCTTCAACAAGTGAATCGGTACAATTATCTTGGAACAGTCATAACATCTGATGGGAGATGCCTTGAAGAGATTAGAACAAGAATCGCTATGGCGAAAGTAGCCTTTAGCAAGATGAAAAACATTCTGAAAAAAAAAAGATGTCAATTGAAACGAGAAAAAGAGTGTTGAGGGGATACATAGAGCCTGTTCTTTTGTATGGATGTGAAACTTGGACAATGGGCAGTCAAGCTGAAAAACATCTGATGGCTGCAGAAATGTGGTTTAGTTTATTTTAGTAGATGAATCAACATCACGGCACACGGGTGCAACCCATAAGTACTCCGTTCTCCTCCTAACTCAAACCTGAGTCTGGAGAAACTCAGCTCAGTGCACGAACTCCGTAGCACCGCCGAGGATCCTTAAATACTTTGGGTAGATTTTTAACTCGAAATTTTGCCCGGGCAGCGCCGTTAGGCTACTCTTTTTCGATTTCCAACTGCCAAGGGATTTTTTACGTGCGCAACAATACACACGGGCGTCCGATCTCACTACCCAGAGACCAGGGGAAATTTAGAAATGTGGTTTCTGAGGAAAATGCAAAGAATACCATGGACAGACAGAAAAACCAATGACCAAGTACTACAGGAGACAAATGAACATCGTAAACTGATTAGAGAAATTAGACGTAGACAGTCAACATTTTTTGGACATGTTATGAGAAGAAATTGATTGGAGAACTTGGTGACAACTGGCAAAATCGAAGGAAACAGACCAAGAGGCAGACCGAGAGGAAAATACCTGGATGGCTTGGCCACATGGCATGGACGAGACAGGAACACTGAGCTGATCCACGACACTGGTGATCGAGTGAAATGGCGAGTCATGACCGCCCACGCTTTCCGGCATGGCACATGATTGATTGATTGATTGATATTCCGTTTGCCTTGTGTGTTCCAGATAATAGAGAATATAGTTATATTATTGTCTGGTTTCTCAGTGTGTTCACCATCTAGCGCCTGTGTCTTCTCTTCACCTCTTGGTTCACATGAATATGTAGTTGAACAACACATTGGAGATTATGGCATACCATTTTATTCCCACTATTCTTCGCAGACACCAATTAATGAATGCCTGTAGTTTATTAGTAATTCTCTGTGTTGTTATCCGTGTTTCTGATGCATTCAGTAGTTTTGTTTAACATTTGAGTTAAACATCTTCTATGTGGTTCTTAGACTTTCTTAGAATTTAGCAAGTCTGCTTTTGCGATGAATTATGCTTGTATGTTGCCTTTCTTCTATTTTCTTGTGGATTACGGTCACTATCCATTCTTTATGTTTCGATTCCCTTCTTCGAAAGACTTCAATACACCAGCCACTCTAAATGCATTTAACCTGTTGTCAACTCTTATCCTTGCTCTGCTCACCTACTAGTGTTTCAAGACCTTGTACTTATTAATGACTGTGTCCATAAACTGTCCCGTAGTTTCTTGAATTGTTAGGTTGTACAATATATTGAATTCCATGGTAATAAAATATTATTTCACTTTTGAGTTTTAACTTAATTTTACATATCAATAAATGGCGGTGCATAATTGGAAAATGTGAATACACTATACGCAGACCACAAGTACTTTACACCCCAAAAAAAGCCTTAGCCTGACCGGATTTGAGAGCTTATTGTCAAGTACCGACATAGCAAGAAATGGATGAGAGGAGATGTGGTCAAATATAACTTAGAAAAACATTTTCTTCTTAAGATTTTGTCAATAAATTTTTGCAATAACACAGTGGTCTCTGAGCGGGATGTTCTACACAGTCCGATTGCCCTTTGTAATAGTTAAGTCTGAAGATGTTTTCTCCCAAATACCAAAATGTTGAGTTTTGTTTTACATAAATGTATGCCTCAAATATGCCATCTCCTGGGCTAGTCTGTAATTTTACCTTGTAAAAAGTATCTCCCTGTTTTTCTTTAGAATTATCGCCTTCAAAGATGATCTTAGTAACACGCATGATTTGATTCAATCTATACGGAACACATACATGCTCTATTCTTCTGTTTATATTCTCCATAAATACGTGCGATAGGTTTCTTGACAATTCAGAATCAATGTCGATCTCTTCAGCTTCCTTGTAGCCGCAAAGGCAGAATTCTGCAGGTATGGAAGCATCCACACAGGTTCTATTCCAAGGGATCTCCTTCAGAAGACTCATGCCATGCCTGATTGGAGCAAGTGGAGGTGATGTATCGCTCTTGAAATACAGCAAGTCTAGAAGGGTTGCACGTGTGTCGAAATGTGATGTCAGGCGTTTTGTGTTTATACGTAAGTTCTCGGCCACATCGGGGTATTTCTTCAGAAACCATTTCGGAAATGTCAGGATGGTATATGGTGTCACGCTTTCAAAGCGTCCATTTAGAGAATCTCTAAAAGCCCCCCATCTGGTGCCATGGTCAGAAAATGATATCAGCAGTGTTCTATTCAGATGGCCTTTATCGCTCAGTGACTTATAGAAGTTTAAAATATGTTCATCGAATAATTTAGCATCTGCCTGGTCATCATGTGTCTCTTTGCTCATCAATGCCACGGCAAACACTGGTTTATCTGGAAATGTATCCAGAATACGACCTATATAGTCCAGACGAATGTTCAACTCTAGCTTATTTCCCGCGCAAAAGAATGTTTTCTTTCTAAGACCAACGTCATCTTCCATTGCTAAATCGACAGGCCGGGGGTAGAATCTGGCAAATGGATGACTGAAACCTTTGTTAAGAAAGTTAAATGCACCCCCATGTGGTGAACTCTCTGTGTACATTGTGCAATATCCAGCTTTTTCAAAAGTCTGCCAAAGCATATCAAAAGAATCCATAGGCATTGCACGCTCCCACCATTTTATAGTTTCCAGGTAAAAATGATCTGTAAACAACGACAGAAAATTAGGAAACGTGTTTTTTTCCAACTGTGAATGCATGGTGAGGTCGAATGAGTTCAGTGTATTCATTAAATACGAGTAAGTCTTGTTACAGCCTCTGATAAACTGATGTCTTTGTAATGAATCCATTGCAATCATGACTACATTTAAGGTCTCTTTTGGGGCTGATTCGACTTCTCGCTTTTTGAAATTCACTTTATCCAAATCATCAAATTCTTCTTTCCTTGGAACTAAGTAGAAGTATGTATTAGATATTAGATCAGTCAAATTGTCCCAGCATTGAACTCTGACAAACTCAGAGTGTTTAGGAAGCTTTATCTTGTCCGTGAACGACTCCGACCAATCACTGTATGTGTAATTATTATCATCTGTGTCATGTCTCCAGATATGACGATATTTACAGTATTGAAATCTGTCTGTGCCTACATGTTCATTAACTTTGCTTGTGTTTACTATAATTGTCCTACCTTCTACATACGTTAGATCAGGCAAGTAAGTACCCTCACAGTGAAATGTTTGCCTGTTCATCCCAGCAATTTCCATCACACTGGGTTCATATATATTAACGTCAGGAAAAACGCATGTGGATGCTCGATCAGATGTGTCCAGCCCGGGGTTTAGAGATTCTTTGAAGCTCGTCTTCAGCGTGTGGTTGAAGTGTTGTCTTAATTGTTTAAGAGATAATGTACGTGTTTCCGAAACCATCCAATGGAATTCCATCACACATAACATGAGTATAATCTCGAGCAGTATTACGAAGGCGAATAATGAGATCAGGCTTAAAAGTCTCTCTGAAATAAAATAAATAGACATAATCATCAAAATATGCAATGGTACATGATATTGATATATCTATAAATTATTTTCGAGCTGCATAATTTGTGTATTAAATGTTTTGAAGTGTTATAAAAAAAAATAACATAAATAACATAAATAAGCTGAATGAGCTTATGCATCATTAGGATCTTACGTATAAGCGTGCTCTGTAAACGACAATTGGAATGCTAGTTAGTTAGTTAGTTAGTGTCAGTCAGGTCTTAGTCAGATATGACTGAGCTACCGTATAACAGTAGACGGTACTACCTGGTTTCTGTTAGCGCCGAACGTTGGGCGGCGCTTACCAAACCCGACACCCCACATTGTGCCAACGGCTTCGGGCGGAAGAGCGCAATTGGGAGGGTACGAGCCTTACCCTGGTGCGAGGTAATGCAAGCTAAAGACAAAATTGTCATGGCAGGGCAGACCAGACCCTAAGCCTTGGTTGGCGACTGGTCTAGGATCGAAGCTCCGACAGGCGGACAGTTAGAGCATTGCTTTGCTGATCCGGCAGCTTCTGCAGCTTGTCTTGTTCCAGATGTAGAGGTGTTACCTTTCCTCTGGAGTGAACTAGGCAGGCCGAGAGAGGGATCATGCTGCATGGGCAACACATGATCTCTATATTTTAGCCCAGGCTTTGTGCTATGGAGAGGCAATAACTCCATCCCTGGTCTTAACTGGTCTCGGAATCAAAGCGAGAGGCAACTGTTACGGGTTATAAGTCCTTGTCAGTTGGCGTAGACATGGGGCGCCACGCGTTGCCTCTAACGGTGGGAGACACCTATAGGTGTCACTGATCAGCTACCGCCCGCCTCAAGCTAGGCAGCCCCCAGCCAATTGGGTGCTGATCCGCCACAGCCTGCCTGCTTCAATGGGTGCTTGGGGCTAGGACAAAATCTGATTCGCAGGCTGTAAAACCAATGCACCAGGTACAAACAAAAATAAAAATAGAAACCTCAAGCTACGGCTTGCAACCTGGAACGTGGGAACCATGTGTCCAGGATTTTCCACTGACTTGACCAATATTGACGATGTGAGAAAAACGGCTGTGATTGATGCCGAACTCAATCGTCTTAACATTGATATTGCTGGCCTGCAGGAGACTCGCCTCGCCGAGGAAGGGTCACTCAGGGAAAACAACTACAACTTTTTCTGGAAGAGTAGAGGGCAGGCAGAAAAAAGGCAACACGGTGTGGGCTTTGCAGTGAAGAATTCGCTACTGGGAATGATTGAAATTCCAGCAGGAGGAAATGAAAGACTATTATCCCTGCGCTTGGCAACCTCTTGTGGGTTTGCCACCATTATTACTGCATATGCACCGACACTCGATTCCTCTGATGATGTGAAGGATTTGTTCTATGAGGAGTTAGACTCCGTGATCAAGGCAGTTCCAAAATCTGACTACATTTATATGCTCGGTGATTTCAATGCTCGTGTGGGCAAGGACTCGAGTTCATGGCCAGTGTCCCTTGGAAAATACAACATCGGTCACATGAATGAAAATGGGCAAAGGCTGCTGGAGCATTGCACCAGTAATGACCTATGTATTACAAACTCTTTTTTTAAAACAAAGAGATGCATAAGGTCACATGGAAACATCCAAGATCCGGCCATTGGCACCAGCTGGACTTCATCATCACACGGAGACAACATCTGAACCATATATCATTGACTCGTAGTTACCACAGTGCTGACTGTGATACAGATCATTCTTTGGTTGTTGCAAGAGTTAGACTGAGACCAAAGAGAATCTACACAGCTAAACACAAATCTAGCCACAGGATTAATATTATTAACACTCATGATCCTGAAAAGTGCTTTCAGTTTCAACAGCAACTTGAAGACGCTTTCACTGATACACCAGAAAATTGTACAGTAAATGAAAAGTGGGGTCAAATTAAGGAAACTCTTTATAAAACTGCCGTAGGGGTTTACGGCACTGTGGATCATAAGAGGCAGGACTGGTTTGCGGCCAACAGCGAGACTCTGCAGCCCTTGATTGATAAGAAGAAGAAAGCTCTCTTAAGAAACAAGGAAAGACCAACGCGTAACACTCTGAGTGAGCTAAGGCAAGCTAGGAAGGATGTGCAAAAGGCTGCCAGGCAGTGTGCAAATGATTATTGGATCAAGTTATGTGAGTCCATTCAAATCGCAAGTGATAAGGGAGACATAAGAAGCATGTATGAAGGAATAAAGAAAGCCTGTGGTCCAGTGATCAAAAGAAGTGCACCGCTGAAAACCTTGACTGGAGAAGTCATCACTGATAAGAAACAGCAGATGGACAGATGGGTAGAGCACTATTTGGAGCTTTACTCAAGTAAGACCAAACTAGCGGATGATGCCCTTAACGCCATAGAGGCTCTACCAACTCTTGACCACCTGGACACACTTCCCACCATAACAGAAATTAAGTGTGCTATAAATGAACTTGCATCTGGCAAGGCTCCAGGTAAGGATGGGATTCCAATAGAGGTTATCAGGAGTGGGCAAGACACACTCACTCTACAGATCCACCAGCTAATAGAGCTATGCTGGCGTGAAGGACAAGTCCCACAGGATTTCAAAGATTCAAACATCATAACGCTGTACAAGAACAAGGGTGATCGGAGCGACTGTAACAACTATAGGGGTATCTCACTTCTGTGTATTGTTGGAAAAGTATTTGCCAGAATTGTTCTGCACAGACTTCAAGTCCTAGGAGATCAAGTCTACCCCGAATCACAGTGTGGCTTTCGACAGAACCGGTCTACCACTGATATGATATTCTCATTGCGACAAATGCAAGAAAAATGCCGTGAACAGAATCAACCACTGTTTATTGCCTTCATCGACCTCACAAAGGCGTTTGATTTGGTCAGTCGTGAGGGTCTGTTCAAGGCACTAAAGAAGATTGGCTGCCCACCAACTCTTCTGTCCATTGTGGAATCGTTCCACACAGGCATGAAGGGTATAATCAAGTTTGATGGTGCAACTTCTGAAGAATTTGAAATCAAGAGTGGAGTTAAGCAAGGTTGTGTACTAGCTCCCACCCTCTTTGGAATATACTTTTCACTTCTACTGAAATATGCATTTCGTGATCAGGATGGTGGTATATACATTCACTCACGCTCAGATGGCGGCCTCTACAATGCTCAGAGATTGAAGGCTAAGACCAAAATTAGGAGGGTACTGATCAGAGAGTTGCTTTTTGCAGATGATGCTGCAGTTACGACCCACTCTGAGGAAGAATTGCAATGTCTACTATCTGCATTCTCCAATGCTTGTTCTGAATTTGGTTTAACAATTAGCAAAAAGAAGACACATATTATGTCACAAGGTGCACATGGGGTACCATCAATCTTTATTGACGACGCCGAACTAGAGATAGTAGACCATTTTACATATCTAGGATCAGTGGTAAATAGCAAATTATCCCTAGATCAGGAAATCAACATCCGGATTGGTAAGGCAGCAACAACAATGAACAGGTTAAGAAAAAGAGTCTGGGAGAACAGGAAGCTTACTGCCAAAACAAAAGTCCTTTTCTATCAAGCCTGTGTCCTTAGTACTCTTCTCTATGGCAGTGAAACCTGGACAACTTACTCACACCAAGAAAACAATTTAAACAGCTTTCATATGCGGTGTCTGCGAAGAATTCTTGGTATTAAGTGCCAAGACAAAATCACAAATACTGAAGTATTGGAAAGATCAGGTTGTGTGACAGTTTATTCCATGCTCAGTCTTCGTAGACTTAGATGGATAGGACATCTTAGGAGGATGGATGATGGTAGAATACCAAAGGATATCTTTTTTGGTGAATTACAGATGGGTAAGAGATCTCAGGGTCGGCCTCTACTACGATACAAAGATGTGTGTAAGCGGGACATGATTGATACAGGCATTGATAATGCACATTGGGAGCAAGTCGCCGCTGAACGTGTTGCATGGAGGGCAAATATCAGAAATGGAATAAAGTCAAAGGAGAAAATTATTGCAGAAAAGTCACACACCAAGCCTTTGAGACGTAAGATGGTGCATGATGGTGGAAATGACCACGTGTTCACATGCACCCACTGTGAACGGACATTTACAGCGCAAATTGGCCTTATAAGTCACACTCGCTACCGCCATAGTTAAAAGTTATTATGCCTTTTTAGAGCACAAACTATCGTCTGTCAAGACGGCAATGTGCCAATGAAATAGTTAGTTAGTTAGTTAGTTAGTTAGTTAGTTAGTTAGTTAGTTAGTTAGTTAGTTAGTTAGTCGCAGTTCCAACTTCACAGCAACGGGTCGTCCCCATTATGCTCCGTTCCTGTGCCAGTGAATATCACACAAAATGCTCCCCACTGCCCAATGTGAAAAGTGGAAAAGACAGGAGCCTCGACAAACAACAGCCCGCACAGATACACTGTGCAAAATGACGCCGCCAGAATGTCAACACCCAGTCCCCCACGAAACACCCAATTCATCTTTGATGGAATCGGCAGTCATCTCGCTATCTGGATGTTTCCTAGATGTTCACCCACACAGTCCACGAAAATACAGTTCATCACCGACGGCAGTGGCAGTCAACCAGAAGCCCAGCAGCCACGCATTTCTGCATAAGGCAAAAACTGGTCAACTCTGGGACATAGCCACCTGCCATCGGTCCGAACATGCAGTCACGTTCCCAAAAAAAAAACAAACTTGGGCAGATTCAAAAGCACTTCACACGAAACTCACAGCTCACAGTGTCGCGCCACGCACTCACTCAGTAGCAGGGCGACGGAACAATCAAGCCTCCTTAGTCGCCTATTACGAAATGCGTGGTAGGCCACAGTGCTGCTATTCTTTGCTTCCCTTATGGGCCCCGGCAACACACGGGAGTGCACACAATTGGAATGCGGCCCTCGACATTCACTTCGGGAGAAAATAATGGTCATCTATACCTCGTGCACTAACACCAACAACATGTGACGTCACACCCATCACCAATAGCAGGAAACTGCTTCGGTTCAAATGTGACGGGCGTGTTAGCGTAGTTGATAGTCAACTAGGCTGATAATGTCATGGACGCGATGGACCGAGGGTTTGGCGCCCGTCAAACGAGGAAAAGCAGCTCCAAGAACACATGTACTGTTGTGACATAAGTAAATTATCACAAGCCCATTTCATACGCCATGCAGCCTAATTGGTATATGGCTCTAGCTTCTAACCCTAACCTTAAACCTGGCGTGACAAGCTTATTTATGACATATGTGACAATGTTACTAATAATTAACTGATAATTAATCATAATTGTCACTGTTCACGTGTAACGACATTCACTAAGTGAATCTAGAAGATGAACTAGCGAACACTGAATTAACAAGAAATCACATTACTGTATGGAAACTTCATTTTCACGACTAGAAGAAGTGTGCCGAATATAATGTTTCCCCGAACGTTGAATTGCTTTAGCACTCTACAGTTTTGTCCCAAACAACAACTCATAGAGGTGTGTGTTTCTACAAGTTGCCAACTTCGTTGCCAACACTCACCAGCTGTGTTTAATCACCATCGGCATGCATTGAATGCCGTGCTTGGAAGCCACTTTTAAGTTGCTTCAATCCCCTTCGATCTTCTAGATCTCTTAAGTAGATATTGTGAACAATAGGGATACGTATTTTCTTAGGATGGAAATCTGATGGATATGTCCTACAATCGTCAACTGGGTCGCCAGATGTCCACGTGACGGCAAGAATCAGAGCGCTCGCTTTTTAAACTTCTGGTGTGTTGGTGGCGGGGTAGACGGTTCAACCAATACACTGACATTAAGTTAGAAGTAAAATGTAATGTTTCGTTCAGAACCAATGCCAATGGTTGAACGTAAATTTGTTGAGAAAATATGTAAGTGGTTGATCTAAACGTCCTGCAAAAGGCATGTAACAAAAGAAGATGTGAAGGCAGACTTGTTCTTGGCATCCTCATTTGGAAATGTGGCAGAGTGCCATGAATCCATTTACATGTCAAAGATAGGGAGCCTCCGTTGGATCTTTGCCCATGGGAATGTTGGTGTGTTGGAAGACGGACAAACTGGCTGGATCTGCTGCTCTGGGTGGGTTATTGCGCAGGATAAGGCAGAAGTGGATAGGGCCCTTTGGAAGAGTGCATGTAGTTGTAGAACAGTGGTTTCAACCGGTGGGGAATTCCCCCGGAAACTCTAACGTTTCCCCCTGGTTGGGGGGGGGGGGGAAGAAAAATTATTTCAAGATCGCGTTAATACAAGAACCGATTACTTGATATTGTTTTTCCCTCCATACTTTACGGTGTTTTACTTCTCGCCCAACTAAAGTTCGTTTTATAACGTAAGTAGACCCGCAAATCACGTTTTGTGTAGACGCCTAGACTTGTTCTAGCATGTATTATTACATTTATCTTCCATGTTTACGTATACTGTGTAGGGGCCGGGGGAAAGGGGGGGGGGGTGAATTTATAGGGAGGGAGGAAATACGAAAAGGGGTGTGGGGGAAATGACGTTTTGAACATATGGTAGAGGGTGCAAGGGCCAAGAAAGTTTGAGAACAACTGGTGTAGAAGAACAGATACACCATCGTTGCCTGGAGAGCGGGAAGTGACCAGTGGATGTGGCCGACACACAGTTCTCCGAGGAAATTCCTGAATGACACATCATTATATTCCATCCATCATGTGCCATGCCGGTAAGCGAGGGCGGTCATGTTCTGCCATCTCACTCGATCACCAGAGTCGTGGATCAGCTCCGTGTTTCTGTCTCGTCCATGCCACAAGGCCAAGCCATCCAGGTACTTGCTTCTACCTATTATATTATATTACAACTCGTAAATTTAGTATTGGGCTCTTCACTTGTTTTCTTTTCAAGATGAGGCCACGGCAAGTATGGGAATATCGGTTCCTGAGGGAACTCAACTCTGTATTACGTCACGCTATTACAGAGATGTTTAGTTTCCCCGATGCTTTTCAAAGCCCATATGAGTATCTATGACATCGCTAGTGGAAGAACATTGGCATGTGCTGATGTCATTTCATATATTAACAGGTGAGGTAGACATGACGCCGGACAGACATATCTACGATTCTATAGTCTGCTCTAGACGGAGTGGATGAGTGAAGTACCGGACATGCTCTGCCATCTACACAAGCAAGCCATATGGACTATGATGTTTACTTAACCACATTATTGTCTAGGCAGAGGTACCAGATATCACAACACACGGCAGTGCGATCTATTTAGAGGACTCACTCTAGTATCTGCGAATAACCTTTGACAGAAGCTTGCCCTTCAAGGATCATGTGCAGGAAGTAGTGGTAGGGTCAAGAAAGTTATGGCAGCGACGGATAAGGAGCAAAACATGTACAACTTTACCAGCATCTGATAATTTCAGTGATTCTAGTTGGTGAAGCTAACATGCATACAGAATTAGGTACCTCAGCTGTACAAGAGATGCACCTATTTTATGTATACACACACACGCACACACACATATATATTATCTCATCTCATCTCATCATGTTCCTCTTGTACCTTGTGGTGTCCAGGTGAAGTATAAACAGCGGGAGAGTACCCTCTTATGGGCTGCATGTATCGATATTCCCATGGACTCTGTTATTCCTTGTGTCAGTCCGTTTATACTTCTTAGTTTTCTACGAGCAGTAGAACCCCTGCCGGCTTGTTAGGCCAGTCGCAGGTTTAGGACAAATATCTGACCATAGGGAGTCCATCCCCTATGGCGAGTCATATCAACGTTAGCCCATGACCTAGCGGTCATGGTTTCCCAGTCTACACCACGTGGAGGTGGGGTTGACTTGTGTAGTCAGCGGATCATCGGCAGGATAATAATTTTCACATTACACCCCTCCTGGGAGAGGCTAGCCGATCCTAACCCTGCTGGCTGCAGGGCCAGGCGCAGTCCAGTCTCTGTAGACCATATATATATATATATATATATATATATATATATATATATATATATATATATATATATATATATATATATATGTATATGATTGATTGATTTAGGAACCGACATCACAACATTTGGGGCACTCTCATCCTCAGCAGGCAGCGAAGAGTTCCAACACCAATAGTACCAGTAGCAATCTGATTATATGTCCGTCTCGTCTTTCCGCTGAGCGTCGAGCGTCGGCCAGATCCTCTCGTCACTCCTCGCTGTCTCATTCTTGCCAGACCATGGTGATTCATTTGCTCCTCCGATGTGTACACATGCTCCCAGAAGGTAGCAACCACGTCTACCTTGTCATGCATTAATACTCCACCAAGTTTTGCAGAGCCAGCCAATTTGTCCTCCTGTTCATTCCTCAGCACACCGGCATGCCCCGGAGAAACGATACAGGCGATGCTTGCCACCCAATGACCCCCGAAGCGAGGCAAGCCACTATGCCCGAAGCTTGACTGTCCTCACCTTCCTCAGCATGCTTTCTGAGTCAGTTACAATCACGATGTGTATCGTATTCTCCATCCAGCGGAAAGCTGCAGTAACCGCCTCCACCTCCATTCTTAAGCTAGATGTTGTGGTATCATATGCCAGGCTCTCCTGCACCAAACGTCGACCATTAGCTTTTGCTAAGAACCCGCAGGCACTTCTCCTACCTCTCAACACCGACCCATCTGTATAGATAATCACATCACCCGAGCGAGGATTATCCTGAAGTTGTTACTGGATTTCCACTTCCGTGGCCCCTGCTGACCACTCCCTGCACTCCCGGCGCAATGTGATTATAACTCTGCACAAGTCTGACTGCTCCGCTGGCACTCTGACCCACTCCTCTCCACGCCTAATGTTCTCCAAGGGGCACACTTGTCTGATCGTATCCTCCGCCTGAGCCATCCATGATTTCCCTCTTATCAGTCGCTGACCCTTAACTGCGTCAGGCGCCTCATGCAACGGGTGATCTGTGTCTGCAGCTACTCTGAGGTATGCCTTCGCCTGCATCACCTTGAGTCTACCAGCAACAGTCAGTAGACCAAGGATGTAACGCATACATACTACTGGGGTGTCTCTGGTGCATCCCAGAATGACCCGCATAGCTTCGTTCTGTATGCTCTCTAATTTCACCAGCTGACTCTTTGAGACAGTGAGCAGTCATAGTCCATAATCAATCATTGAGAGGATCAAGTGCTGGTATAGTGTGAAAAGCATGCTCTGCTCTGTGTCCATTGCCGCAACAGTTTTAATTGCATTGAGACCCTTTTGAGACCTTGTCACAACCGTTTCCACATGGTCCTTGAAGGATAGGCTCCTGTCAAATTCCCAGATTCCCAGATACTTCAGTTTGTTCTCACTGTTGACGCTTCTACCATCTACAGCTATACTTGGGACATCAGCTCTCACAATCCTGTTGTCCAGAGAGCACCACAAAACAGCCGCCTCTTCCGGGTGGATGACAGCACTCATTTCAGTGCACCAGTCAATCACTTTGTCTACTGTCGCCTGTAGTTCCTGGGCTGTTTGCTCCATATCTCTCTCCTGCCTATATGAAAGAATACCATCTGCAAATGTTAGTATCCTTCCAACCTCTGGTGCTTCTAGGTTTGCAATCTTGCTCGTACACACGTTAAAGAGCACCGGTGAGATTGCAGATCCCTGTGGCAGTCCCGGGGTTAAAATATGCGGCTCTGAGGTCCATGCATCCAGACGGAGAGCAACCCGACGAGAATGCAGAACGGCTGCTATCCAGTTCACCATCCAGGGATTGACCCCATTCTCCATCAGTGCGGTCATCAAAATATCATATCGAACTCTATTGTACGCATCCTTGAGATCAAGCGCTGCTGCCATCGTTTCCTGTCTTCTCTGGAAACCCTCATAAACATCAAAGGCAAATGTGGCTGCATTTGACTAGGGATCTTTTCCTGGCCTGTAGCTTGCGATGCCTCATGGAAGAAGCTTCCCCCTTTCCAAAAACTCTTGCAGCTTGACAGCGACTATCTTCTCTAGAACCTTCCCAAATGTATGTTGAAGGGCGATGATCCTAAAGCCGCTAAGCTTTGAATGATCCTTGAATGGTTTTGGGAGATGGATGAGATAGCTGTGCACCCAATCCTGCGGTACTGATGCTGTCCTAATGCTCTGGTTAAAGTAGTTGGTCATCTCCTTCAGGTCTGCATCGCCAAAAGCCTCCATGTGGCCATACCTAACCCCATCGGGCCCTTTTGCAGTGTCTTTTGCATTTTTCAAAATATGTTTAACATCTTCAACCCTTAAGATGTCTTCATAATGCATATTCTTCATTGTGCCAGATAATTCCTCTCTAACTGCATCCCTGGTGTCCGCATAATTCTGATTGGTCTGCTCTAAAAATCTCTGGAGAAACGCCTCCCCTTTCTCTTTGTCTGTTGTCACGCGCATTCATCATCTTTATAAATTGTTCCCACTGTCATAGGCCGATATTTTCTTTACATTTGTCTGTGCAGTTTCCAGAATCTTCGCAGTGTTTTATCACCTCCAATCTACTTCATGAAACATTCCCATTTTGCGTTTTTGCCCTCTGCAGCACAGCGCTTGAAAACCTCCACCTTGTCTTTCGTGACATTTTCTGCTGCGTCCACTTCCTCCCGTGAGCTTCTGGGTGTCTGTTGCACTTTCCTTAGCTGCTTCACTGCAGCTCTCTTTGCTTTCCAAGCATGGTCTACTTCTGGGGTCCACTATGGGGGTTGCAAAAAAGGAGTTTTAACAGTCCTGTTGCAAGCCCCCTGTCTAAGGCGTCCAAGAAGGCTATCGGTCCACTCATACTGGAAGGTCTTGCGCGCTCTCCCAGCCTTAACTTTCCTGGATTTAGAGATCAGGACTGAGCATGGCATGTGGGACGCAGAGGTTTTTTCAAGGCACCAGGGTTATATACTGGCCAAGACCTATTGACGCGTCCTCGTCGAGCGTCCTGGGCAACAGGTCCCTTCGGGGTCCTGGCTAAAGTCAGTAGGATCGCCGATTCCTCCGAAGTCGGAGAGTGTCTGCCTGTACGGCGAGGAACCACCAGTCTGCACACTAATAAGCCAGACATGGGACTACGGATACTCACGCAAACCTCAGGTCCTGTATGACATCACACTGATGTTGGACAACAGGATGCCTTCATCCGACATACAGGACTTCGCGTTGGAGCTCAAGCCAACGAACACAAGCAAGCAAGCATGGCATGTGATCACTCCCATGGTCATTCAAAACAGTCCACTTTACATCAAGGGCTGATGACTGGGTGACAAGTGCCAAGTCAATGGCTGTGTCTGCATCGCCAGGCCTCATTGCCATTCTAGTCGGCCTACCATCATTTATGCAGACACATCGGAGTCCACCATGGCATCCGCAAGGGCAATTCCCTGTCGATTTTCTCCGCTACTATCCCAAACTCTGTTCCTCGCATTGAAGTCTCCACATATGAGTAGCCTATCACCTGGTAATTCCTCCAATTCCTTAAGCCAGTCCCAGTGTTCCTTTCTGACAAAATAGTCCACTGCGGCATATACATTTATGATGTTCCAACTTAAGCCACCAATCTCCATTTGTATGCCCTGGACCTCTCTTGCACTGTGGTTTCACTGGCTCAAGTCAAGTACTACAAGCTTCACTCCTTCCTTCACCAGCAGACCTTGTCCATGTCTCTTCTGCCCAGTAGAGTTTATGTAACTGGCATACCCCGGACAATGGTATTTGTCTGTATTTAGCTCCTGGAGCATGAGGACATCAAAATCATACATTAGCCTCTCCAACACAGGACCTATCTGCCTGGCACTACGACAATTCCAGTATGCCACTCTTACATTGTAGAAACCTAGTGTCTCCACTTTTCATCTTGTTCTCCTGGTCCCAGCCCTCCTATTTCTATGCCTTCTTCTCACACAATTTCCTCGTCTTCTCCTCCTCACTCTCTCTTCACTAGCCTCTGAAAGATGTGTCAAGCGCAGAGCACGTGCTCCGTAGCCCCGGCGACGATTCCCGTGTTTAATTAATTACATAAGCAAATGTTGGATATTTCAGGAAATAAACGAACGAACGATCGAACAAACTTTATTTTCAAAGGGTTAAGAATTGGGCACGCAGGCCCGTCTAACTTTCCGCCCTTCTATCACTCTCTTTCATACATTATTTCATTCACACATCATTTAAGGCTATCAGAGAACAGCAATAATATAAAAGATATGCATTATAAAGGCATGGGGAAAATGAGAACATCAATACTATACTACTTAGTAATATTAGCTAATGGTGTGACACTTGTTATTAGCCATGTGGAATATGCTGGCCTACCAAAATGGGACTGGCTGTTATACTAGGGTTTTGTTATTATTATTATTATTATTTGTATTATTAATGGGGAAGATAATCCGTACTGAGATAGTGTTCGAATAATTTGCGATTATATGTATAGGGATTGGTGATGTCTTTGATTTCTAGTGGAAGATTGTTCCACAGCTGAGCTGCAGAGTACGTTAAGCTTAAAAAAATGAGCTGCAGAGTACGTTAAGCTTGTTTTGTATAAGTCAATCCTAGGCTTTGGAATGTGTAATATATTTAATCGTTTACTGTGTCTAGCATTATATTTAAACAATGGCCAAAGGTAATTTGGGGCATTCCGATGTAAGATTTTGTGAATTAGTTTAGCCTTATTGAAAAACAGGCGTTTGCGGAGTGGTAGTAACTTAAGGCGTTTATGCAGGCTAGGATTGTTACATAAATGTTTGCTATAAATTAGACTCATGGCCCCTTTCTGGAGTGAGTAAAGCAGCTTGGTGCTTGAATTAGAACAACCATCCCAGATTGTAGAGCAGTAGTCAAATTGTGTCTGTATATGAGAAGTATGGAATATTTTCCTTGTGTCCTCATCAAGGAAATTTTTGATTTTGGCGAGTTGGTAGACTTTTTCCGTTGTTTGTTTAGTGAGCGCTTGAACTTGGGAATTAAAGGTTAGGTTTCTATCAATGATTAGGCCCAATGTTTTGTGCTCAATTACACTTTCTACTGGCATGTTATCGATGTGAAGTTGAAGTGATGTGTGTGAGTTTAGAGTTTGAAGTCGTTGTCTGGTTGTTAATAACATTGATTTTGTTTTAGTGATGTTAATTTGCATACGATTTGCATAGCTCCACCTAACTATATTATTTCATTCTTGTTGCAAAGACGACTCCAGTAAAATACAGTTTTCAGCGTTTGAATACACTGTACAGTCGTCTGCAAATAGATCGCAGGACGACGAAAGATGTAAAGGCAGATCGTTAATATACATGGCAAATAATAGAGGGCCAAGAATAGAGCCTTGCGGTACTCCAATATTGAAGGTAGTGGTTTGAGACAGAGACTTATTATGTGATACTATTTGCTTTCTGTTTGATAGAAAAGATGTTATTAGAGTTTATTTTTGTTATTAATTTTCATTGTCTCAAGTTTTTTAATTAACATAACATGGTCTATCATACAAAATGCTTTACTGAAATCAATAAACACAGTTCCACATAGACTGTTGTTGTTTATATTCTGGTGCCAATTTTCTATCATGTTTATTAGGGCCGTATGGCAAGAATATTTTGGTCGAAATCCAGATTGACTGTCAACAATACGCTTGTTGCGAACTAAATACTATAATGTTACTTTATGGATGTGTTTTTCTAGTGGTTTAGGTAGTGATGATAGTAAGGAAATGGGTCTGTAATTGTTCGGGAGACCATTGTCCAATGAACCAGATTTAAGAAGAGGGTACACTTTAGCGATTTTGAGAGCTGATGGAAAGTGGCCTTTGGTGAGACACTGATTACATACATAGGTTAGTGATATACAGATGACTGGCGCAGCACAACGGATAATCTTTGCTGATTCCATCTAACCCAGATGAGTTTATGTTTTTTTTTAGGTTACTGAGGTAAGTGAATACTTCGGTGATTGTCATTAGCGGTATGTCGGAAAGAATATCACGAGAGCATCTGCTCTCGCAAAACGATGTCAGTAAAGATAAGTTGCAAGGAGAATTAGGTATTGAAGCCTTCAACTGGTCTATGTCAGTTTGAAAAAAAAATTACTGAATTGGTCGCATGTAATATGATTTGATGGTAAAGAATTTCGGAAGTTATACTTGTCTGTCAAGGTGTTAATCGCCTTCCATATATCCTTACTATTTGTTTTATCCATTACTAAGTTCTTAAAGTAATTTTTCTTTTCCCGTCGTTTTGTATATTGAACCTTGTTTCTAAGAGTACGGTATGTGCTGAGATCCCGCTTGTTATGCGCTTTATCTCTGTCTCTCATTGTTTCTAGTATTTTCTGGGTGATTCAAGGTGGTTTGACGTGGTGTTTGACTCGAACTTCCTTGATTGGCACATGTCTGTCAAAAACATCAATAAAGATCTTCATCCAGGATTCCAGAGCATCATCCGGGTCTGGAAGTTGATAGACATTGTCTAGAGGTGAACTGAGCAAGTTCTATAAAAATGCGTTTTCGTTGTAATTTTTGTAATTTCTATATTTTACATATATGTGTTTATGTTTAGGAGTTATCATTCCTTTTTTAGACCACGTGCAGCATATTGGGTAGTGATCGCTCATTGCACAATTGGGTACGGTACATTCTATGATGTTGTCTGAGCAAAATACGTAAATGTGATCAATAAGCGTTGAAGATGATTTTGCTACTCTAGTAGCTTGTTGTACTATTTCTTGGAAATTGTATGATGCAATTATATTTCCCCATATTATGTTGGATTTGTTGGTGTCAATGTTAAAGTCTCCGAGTAGTATAATTTCCTTCCCGGAAGCGAAAACCACATCCATCATGGTGGTGAAATTTTCGTACCAGACGTGTCCAGCACTGGGATTTCGATAGAGGTAGCCAATTATCAGGGGTATGCGGTTTTGAAGTTTTAGCTCTAACCATATACATTCTTTTTCGCAAGTTTCAAAGTCTAGCCTACGGTGAACATTTAGTAAATTAGAAACATATGTTACTATGCCTGTCTCTTGTTTCCTATAGGGAACCCTTCGAAAAACTGTGTACACTTTAATAAAGATGTCCTCATCTGAAATGTTTTCATTTAGTCTACTCTCACTAAGGCCGAATAAATGAAAATTTTGATTAAGAATAGAAGATAACTCTGGCAGCTTGTTAAATAAGTTGCAAAAATACAAGATCGTAAAAAATCACAATTACATTAACTTACAAAATATCAGTAATACACATCGATAAGTAAATGACAATATTATAATGATATAACTAATTAGACCAACGAATATAATGCAAACCCGGAACAAAGCGAATTAAAGAACATACAACAAATAATTAACCTGAAAAAACTACTTCACAAGCTAAGTAACCAACTGTTATCCAAAAGAATTAATAAATTACTATACAAGTTAATGTCTCTGTTTAAAGCGGAGTATCCCACACGGGAAATACAACGTTAAACAGTAAGCAATTAAAGTTCAAGGAGGAAGCTCTGTTGCTGGTATCAATGCATATAGGGTTCCGTTTTTAATACGTATCCTGTCTCACAAGTCTGCATTGTAGTGACATCATAAGGACTTGATTCAGTGCGGCCGGACTAAATTGCATCAAGTATAGAAGTTCTGGACTCCAATGATACGGAACCTGTTGTTGTCTGCTTGGTCGCTCATTGCTGGTGTGAACTTGGTGATGCGGAACCTGTTGTTGTCTGCTTTGTCGCTCATTGCTGGCGTGAACTTGGTAATGCGGAGCCTCTTGTTGTCTGCTTTGGAGCCCATAGTTGTCTTGAGCGTGGTGTGTCAAAGTGGTATTACTGCCGTGCGTGTGTACCACAGCTTGCAATGAGGGTTCGTTGGAAGTGAGGTTAGAGAAATCTTCCTGGTAGTTATTTCCCTCACGTGTGATGGTGGGGGTAGGAAGGAGAGGTTGATTTATTCTTGGTAGCATGTGTGCACCTTGAATGGCAGGAATTCGGGGGTCAGACGCCAGCAGACGTTTATCTGGGGTGATGGGGGTATTTCGACTGGCTTCAGTAATAATGTTCGTCGTATTTGTGTGTTTTGTGCCCTTTCTGTATATTTAATATTTTTTGCCAGGGAAGCTACTATCTAAAGTGGATGTGTGGATCTGGTCACTGTACAGTCGTTTTTTGGCGTGCCTCTTTGCGATGTAAAAAATGGTGTGTTGTTGATGAAGTGTACATTATACTGATTACAAAATTTCTCTAGGGTGTTGTTGTTTATGTCGGTTAGTCGACGTTCGGAACCATAACTTGGTGGTATGATGGAAGAGAAAAAAACTTTAGAATTTGCAAAATTATTGTGTAATAAGTCTAGTAGTTTTCTTAACTGAGAAATGGTGATATTGTGGTTTCTCATAGTGTCATTAATTCCTATATGTATTGTAATTCTCTTAACAATGTTATACATTTCCATTCTACGCATACTGTTTGTTAGACTATCTACCCCTGCAATGGAAGTGGAATTGTTGTAGCTATATCGGCGTGTGATGAGGACATACGATCACTATATATGCCTTTCATCAAGGAGTCGCCAATTATCACGTGGGTGCAGTCAGTTGGCAGTCTATGTATGTACTGGCTTCTGGTACGTCTTGCACGTTGTTTCTGCCAGTGATAATTATCCGGTTGTGGGCTGCCTTCTTGCAAGTTACCAGCAGTTTCTTGAATATGCGTGTTGTCTGTCAGCAATGTCACGTCGTACTGGCTGTCGTTTACCAATTGCTCTTTTGGTACTTCAAATCGATTGCTGACTTTTACTTCGATGGGAAATATCGAGTCCTGTTGAATGACGTTGTCTGTTTGTTGATGCGTATTCGTTGGCTGTATGGTTGGCGCTCCCAGGGATGGTTGTGTTGTTTCGAAGCTGTTAGTCTGTGCTGCCTGATCAATTGTGGGCGCGCGTTGTAAAGTCTCAATAGTGTGCTTCAGAATATCATTTTCCTCTCTCAGGAGAGCGACCTCTGACTTGAGGTTGATATAGTCATTAGTGATCCTGGCGATCTTGTCTGTGTTGTCAGAAGTCGCGTCTAGAAGTACCTTCAAACTTGCCTCTAACTTTTCAATGTGCTGATGACAACAGCACGAGTGTTGATTTGTAACAGGGCTGTCATCTACTACCGATGGTGCAACCTCTATTTGGTTTGAATTGTTTTCATTTGGTTGTGTACTGTCCCCTATGCGCCTCATCGGGTATTCTATGGCTAGCGACACTGGTTTGTCAGAAGAAGCTGCGTTCAAGTTGCTGCTGTGTTGGGTCGTGGCATGTTCGAGTATGCTGTTACTATCGCCTGATGCTGTGACGACTGCCGCTGCAGGCCGTGTTGATTTTATGGTTTCGTCTGACAATAGCGTGACCGCTGTAGGCTGTGTTGGTTTTATGGCAGACACTAGCGTGCTGAGATCGGCAGGTGTGTTTAGCGAGTCACTTGTCAGTTTCAGTGCTGTCTGTTGAATTTCAACGAATTCTGTCTGCTACGGAATAAACTTCTGGTAGCGTTTTGATATCTTGACTTTTGCCGTTATCATTGTATTCAAGGTAAGGACGTAAGTTTAATTCCTTGTCCTTCGTTGCTGTTTTGCATTATTACGAGTTGATACCTCGACGGTTGCCGGTGTAGGCACTTCGAGGCATATGGGGGTCGTCACTGGACTCGCTGCATAAAAAAAAATTGTCAACACGAAAATTCCTGCCAGATTCAGTCAGCTGAGCGTAGAAAGAAAAATTTGCACGCCGACATCTTGAGTTGCACCATACTACACGAATCACACACAGAAAGAAAGAACGCACGAAAACTCCACATCACAAAAATGGAGAAGAGCAGGAATAGGTAAACTGGGAAGATCATACAGTTTGCAAGTCACAACAGTAAGTTGGAAGGTTATATTTCACAAGAACAATCAGTTCGACTAGAATTAACATGTCAAGACAGTGAGAAAATAGTACTGGAATAACACCGTTGCGTATAAGAATTACAATAACAGTATAATAGTTACACAGCAAGAATGCAACATACGCGCAAAACGGCACTATATTAAACACAACACAGCGCTATCAAATATTTGTGAACAACGAACATTATAAGAGATTATAAGATATTTAAGAACATTATATTTAGAACGAATGTGTGACACTTATAGCTTTGATGTTACCTTGGAAAAGAAGATAGACAGCAGATACAGGCCATATGAGTAATTTGACTATATAGTCGACATAGAAGATACTTATATCAATCATAGTAGGCAGTGAGCTCGTAATAAACACTGCGCTGTCACATTAAACTATTAATAGATTGCTGTGTTAATTGTTGTTACATACCCCACATTATCGAGGAACTCCGAAACAGAAGACAGTATATACGAATTATCCTATCAGAATTTGGGGACAGAGCAGAGCAGTATACAAGAGCAGCAAGTTACACTGCAGTCAGAGATATATATGGTATAATGAACATGACAACGTTGAGGAGCATGGGTCACCGGTAAATTTCGGAGGTGCACTATTATAATCTGTGGAAAACGAACATACTACTTTGTAATGATCGACACTACTCCCAAACCTTGGTGTCCCTCCACATAACCCTTTCAGGACATTTTTCCTCACTGATACTGCTCTTCACAATATTCACTTACGCCACATTCACTATGTCAACAATGGCTGCTCGAGGGATTATGATGCCGGTATAGGATACTAGACGCAGGAATTTTATTTTGTACACGGTGCGCTACCATACCAAGTGAGTCAAGGAATTAACAACGACATTTCAGTCATCGCCGTCAGTATCACTGACTTTTTAATTCCTGAAACAGCATTTCACTTATCTCACGGTGACAGTTTATTATACTAGAATGACACCTCACTAGCATCAACGGACACGAAGTTGCGTCACAAAATATTATTGTCTACATTATACATGGGACATTATGGATGGTGTATCCGGACATTAGAGCTGTAATCTATTCATTACCACATCAAAATTCGACGGGACACTACATTAACACGAGTCGAATCGACAGGAAGTATTTCGAGCGTGATACGAAAGTGAGTCATGCATAACTGAACTCGACGTTCGTTGGAGGATTTACTTCCGAGGCCCGCATCAAACACTCATCGTCCAGCCTAGCATCAGAATAAGTCTGTTACATTGCATCAAGGGTCAACGTACACGCCCTAACCAATTACGATTACGCATGGGTTGGTCACGGATCACGTGATCCAAGGGCGGAGTGCAAGTTCATTGTACTCTCGTGAGAGTTTATAAGCAAGTTTTCTATCATACAGTCGTGCTTACTGACCAACATACCCACAACTGCATACGATATTCAACATAGTTGGTCGCTAATTGGCAATGATACCAGGTCACTTGGACAACGCCACATGTGGATACACAGACAACAGCACACACCAGTCTACTGTGGGTATCGTTGCAATAATATACCCAAAATTTAACTCAAAGTTCGACGGGTGCACCATAACCGACTAAATTTTGTCAGTCGGCCACAGACCGCGTGGGGCTAGGTGCTGGTGTAAGTGCATTACACCATCGTGTCATTTTACCAGATATTGTGTTTCGAGGAGAACCTCCATTAATTGTCGACTGCAGAAAACGAATATATTCGAGCATTTGGAACAGTCGAGCATGGAATGGACATTCTGAAATTCGTAGAAGACACCGACACCGCAATTTTCTTAAGGCCAGTACCTATTGTAATTGTCAATTGGTGTGACATTGATTTTTTTTTTAAAGTTTAATAAGGTGTCGTATTTTCAATTATGTCAAAAATTTATTATAAATTAACAACCGTTTGTTTTGTAGGATAAGTCAGTAGTATGTTATGTTGAATCTAAGTCTGAAAGTTTTTGTTGTCGTGTTTAAACATTGATTGGTATTTTCGTCCCTCGTTAATCGTCTACTGTGACTATTAATTATCTAGTGTCATATATATATTTTTTATATTGAACGTATTCTCACATCATTCATGTGGTTTACATATATTTCATTCATTATAAGAGTATCGCAATTGTGAGTAGTATATAAAGTGTTTATCGTGTTGTCACTTAAATGTCAAGAATATTAATTTTGTCTTTTATGGATGAAAATATGTACTTTCGTCTTACGTCAATCGTCTTTTGTCTTGTCAGTATTAGTGTTGGTCCGCTGTACTTATATATTTATATTCCTTATATTGAACATATTTTCCCATAATTATTTTTGTGGCTTACATATGTCACGGTTCGTATAATTATCGTATATTTTGAGTGATATATTCTTAGGTGATCGTCAACGTGACAGTATTCGTATTAATTAAGTTGATATTTTGGGTCGACGTTGATACCACAGGACTTATTATTTAAGTCAATAACTACTCCGTTCTACGAAGAACCTTGGTGCAAATTTGTCGAGTCTTTTCTTCTCTTGTCACTTCGCTATTTATTTCAGCTAGATAGCTCATTTTACAGGTAGGAGAAGATGTCTACACTACAAGAAATCATGGAATTCGGTGAAAAGACTGGTTTAACTGGTGCTGAACTTAGGAGTTGGGCTAAACATGAGTTCAGTGAAGAGAAACAACGTCAGAAGGAGGAGCGACAGGAACGACTAGCAGCAGAGAAAGAAACCAAACAACTGCAGATGGCTCTTGAAAGAGAACTGAAAGAAAAAGAGATGGCTATCAAACAAAATGAGATAATTTTGGAACGCGAAAGGATAGCAGCAGATAAAGAGAAGTTAATTATGGAGATGCAATTGAAGGAAAAACAGATAGCCGCAGAAACTGAGATTAAAGAGAAACAATTGGCATTGGATAAGGAAAGGCTTGCAACAGAGACACTTTGGAAGGACAAAGAGGTTGAAGGTAACCTAAAGGTCAAGACACTTGAGATGGAACATGAAGCTGAGATTGAACGAGAGAAAATGCTTGCTAAACAGAACGATCCTGTGAAAAAGTACCAAGGTCTATTCAGGAATTTCCAACAAGGTGATTCGGTTAGTTCGTGGATAACTAATTTCGAGGTGCTTGTAAAGTACTACAAGGTACCAGAGAAGGACGTACCGATACTATTTCACCGTCACCTCGCGTTAGAGCCGTTAAAAGTGATAGAACTGATTCCTGAGGACTTGCGTACAAACTATAAATATATGCGCGATCGTGTTCTGTCACATTTTTCTTTGGACGAATCGGGTTTACGTACGAAATTTAAAACACGTACTCCGAAATCGAACCAAACGTTTCTCGATTTCGCTTCTGAAATGTCTTCAAGTTTTGATAAATGGTGTAAGGCCGCTGATATTTGTTCTGATTATGAAAAAGTCAGAGATTTAATAATCAGAGATAGACTTCTATCTGCTATACCAGAACCTATGGCTGTATTCCTAATTGAGAATAAATGTAAGAATATGACCGAGATGGAAGCCAAAGGTGAGTCTTATTTTAATGCACATAGAGACGTGTTTGCCAACTGTACTCAACCTGAACTGGTGATAGGAGCAAGTGCCAAATTCCAGAGAAGCAATGGTAAGTTTAGAAAATTTAGTAGCAATAGCAATAGAAATAGTCCTTATATTAGAGAGGGAGACAGACCAAGGAAGGGACATTTCACCAGATGCCAATACTGTAAGTTGTCTCATGGTAACTTAGAAATGTGTGATCGTCACCCAGGCTATACAGCTTACTTAAAAGACATTACTGCTAAGAAGAGAAGTAAGTATGACTCATTCAAGAGAAGTATAAAATGCTTCTCGTGTCGGGCGTACGGACATACTAGCAGAACTTGTCCGATGAGAAATTCCTGGAAAGAAGCGAGTATCGCATATGTGTTGTCTAGTTGTAGTAGCGATTCAGATGATCTAGAGGACACACACGCAGCCATTATAGAGTCATACAATAACAAAACAGGTAAAGAAGGTCATAATAGTGATGATGAACCGACATCAGCCAATAAGAGACATATTCACGAAGCAAATGCAGCATACACTCGTCAAGGTACTCTGACGATACACCAAGCGTCGGTTAATGGTTTACCAACAACCTGTTTTAGAGACACAGGGTCCGATATTACAGGTGTTAATCACAAACTCATAAGAGAAAGTGATTATACAGGTAAGAGTATTGAGTGCAGGACATTTGGGGGTACAATAGAAATGTACAAAACTGCATGGGTCAGCATAAAATGCCCATACTATAAAGGTCGAGTGTGCGCAGCAGTACTACCAAACCCATGTGCTGGGTTGATAATTGGTAACATCGCTGATGTCAAAGATTACGCTCAAACTATAGAACGCAAACCTGATGTGATACTCACAACAACACATACCCACGTATCACGAGAAGAAAGAATTACACATTCATTAAAAGCTCAACTGACTGGTAATAACAACAGTGTGGCACACAAAAATAGAACAAAAGTTAAACACAATAGTTACAAACAACAGAGGAAATGGGATATTGTAACCATATTTATTACAAACATTCTGATTTGGCTTAAATTAACCTTATCTCAGGTTACATCCATAGTCACGAACACATCCTCACAAACAAAGGCATATATTGATGATATTACGAATAAAAATACAGTCATTCAATCACTCAGGAAAATTAGTACACAAGCCAATAACAACAAACAAAATTACAATGAACAAAATGCAAGAAGCAATACGTACTGTATTTACTTGGCTTATCTCTGCTACAAATTATTCAAATATACTTTATTGTCATTATATATACGACTGAAAATTATGACCGTGTTCAATTTAACAAAATTGAAAAGTACAAATATTAACATCCATACAGTACAGGAACACCATAAGTATGAAAGAAAGAAAGAGAGAAAGAAAGGGAATAAAACGAAGACTGAAAGAAATAAATAAAGGAAAATAAAATGGGATGAAAGGTTAGGGTCACATACACTACAAACACATTAGAGTCTTAGGTCTTATTACTTAGTTATACAAGGTATCACTTGTCAGAATTGTTCACACTATCTAATAATTCTATAATTCATCTTAGAAATAGTTCGAATCTTTATTCTTTGATAATTATGTCTATAATAGAGAACATTACTAAATTTATATGAAAATTATTTGATTTCAATATTTATTCTTGTTGAATATTATATTCCTGATTTAATTTATTTTTTAGATGTCTTGAATCTTTAATAGGTATGATTCTTCACAACTCTATGTCTGCAAGATTTTAATCAGTCAATCAGAGACATTCTCAGTCGATTATAATTAATAAGGGAACAGATGTATGTTATAAGTTCTTTAATTATATTTTAATGTTCTGTTCTTTTATGAGTGTTAGAAAATTTAATAAACATAAATTCAAAACGCACCTTGTTGAATAACAATGTTACATTAATTGACAAAATATATAATGTAATGTAAGATGTGATTTAGTTAAATATGGATACACATGGTGGCAATTTTTCCATATTGACAGAGTGTATGAAGGAATAACTACGCCATAGGAGTTATCTACTCAATGTGTGATCGATCAGTTGGTCAAACAGTAACTATTCTGACATGGAGTCGAGTGCACAAGTATTGTATTTGTAACTGTGACAGTGAAAATTGTGAAAAGGGAACATTTTAAGTTAAATGTTATGATTCTGTGGTTAAATAACAAATGTTAGTTAATTAGGTATTAATTAATTGAAATATTATAGTATGGTTTTGGGTTAATTAATCATTGTTCGGGAAAGTATTTGATTATAAGGTTTAAGTCATTAGAATGAATCTCTAGTTGAATTAATTGTATTGCGTGTCATTATCACATTAAGATCCATAATAATCAGTCATCGCTCTCAACATATCCACAAAAGTAAAAATATTTCTGAGGATTCTCGTGGAGCACATGTCACCCTACCCACAGATGGACAAATTGTAAGAAGGAAAATATATGGAGTATACAATAATAACAGCAACGATAATCAACAATGAGAATGATCTACTTGGAAACCCCATTATTACCCTCGTCCGAAACTCATGGTAGTACCTAGAGCTAGGACACACTTGTCTATTAAGACAAGGTAGGGACTAATATGTTTATTAGTTGGTCTGATTCCCCATGATCAGCCACACGACATCCAACGTGGGGTTTGGACAGGTGGGCGTGCCCGTCGTATAACTTTATATTTTTTTAGGGTAGATAAGGGGGACAACCAAGTATTAGTCTATTGTTATTATAGTTGCAGTTAGTTGTGATTATACAATATATTTATATACATATAGTTAAAAGGGAAAAAAATGTTACACATTTTTTTATCTGGGAGGGGGAATTATGCCATACGGCGGCACGGCCCACCACGAAAAGTATGAATTGGAAAATGGGAATTCCCCACTCGGACACGAAAGTGGACGTCAACAAAGGAATCCAAGGAGAATGTGGACAACGTAATTGGACAGCAACGGGAGACGCTGTGATTGTGATTTCGAACAAGGACGTGTTTCAAAGGATCTGTGTGAGGTGACCTCTGGACGCGATGATATGAGCGTGAGACAGCTATGAATCAGGAGAGGGATCTGTTGATGATAATACGGCAGTGAAGTAACCGGGCGGAAAAACCTAGAGTGGAATTACAGCTTAAATGGAATCAGTGGATTAGGGCGTCAAGCAGAGCGCAGTAGACTGGACACTCATCGGTGGATTAGTAAAGTAGGTGCCGACCCTGTCTATAGGGGTCAACCTACAGGTCTGCGTGAGTTTAATGTTCACATGTCTGCTACGGAATAAACTTCTGGTAGCGTTTTGATATCTTGACTTTTGCCGTTATCATTGTATTCAAGGTAAGGACGTAAGTTTAATTCCTCGTCCTTCGTTGCTGTTTTGCATTATTACGAGTTGATACCTCGACGGTTGCCGGTGTAGGCACTTCGAGGCACCTGGTACATCAACAGCAGCTGAAAAATGCTGGTGTTGACTGCAACGTCCCGTAAGGGATACGCCTATATATATATATATATATATATATATATATATATATATATATATATATATATATATATATATATCCATCATGTACCATGCCGGTAAGCGTGGGCGGTCATGTTCTGCCATCTCACTCGATCACCAGAGTCGTGGATCAGCTCCGTGTTTCTGTCTCGACCATGCCACAAGGCCAAGCCATCCATGTACTTGCTTCTAGGTCTTCCCCTTGGTCTGTTCCCCTCGATCTTACCAGTTGTCACCAAATTCTCCAATCCATTTCTTCTCATAACATGCCCAAAAAATTTTGACTGTCTACGTCTAATTTCTCTAATCAATTTACGATCTTCATTTGTTTCTTGAAGGACTTGTTCATTGGTCTTTCTGGCTGTCCATGGTATTCTTTGCATTTTCCTCAGAAACCACATCTCTACAGCCATCAGATGTTTCTCAGCCTGACTGCTCATTGTCCACGCTTCACATCCATACAAAAGTACAGGTTCAATGTAGCATCTCAATACTCTTTTTCTCGTTTCAATTGACATCTTTTTATTGGTCAATATGTTTTTCATCTTGCTAAAGGCTACTTTTGCCATGGCGATTCTTGTTCTAATCTCTTCAAGGCATCTCCCATCAGATGTTATTACTGTTCCGAGATAATTGTACCTCCTCACTTGGTGAAGAATATTCCCATTTACTTGTATATTACATTGTGGTATTTCGTCCTTCCTAGTGACGACCATAATCTGTGTCTTTTTACAATTTAATTCTAACCCTAGTTGTTCACTGTGTGTAACAATCGCATCTACTAAATTTTGCAGGTCCTGTTCATTGTCTGCAATCAAGACTGTATCAAGACTATATATATATATATATACTCATTGGCACTTTTCCGTCTTGACAGACGATAGTTTGGTACATTGTGCTTCAAAAAGGCTTAATAACTACGATCCATGGCGGTGGCGAGTGTGGCTGGTAAGGCCAATTCTTGCTGCAAATGTTTGCTTACAGTAGGTGCATGTGAAAACATGGTCACTTCCACCATTTTGCACCATCTTACGTCTCTCACGCTCTGTGGGTGCTTTATCTGCAATCATTTTCTCCTTTGTCTTTATTCCATTTCTGATAGTTGCCCTCCATGCAACACGTTCAGCGGCGACGTGCTCCCAATGTGCATTATCAATGCCTGTATCAATCATGTCCCACTTACACACATCTTTGTATCGTAGTAGAGGCCGACCCTGAGATCTCCTACCAATCTGTAATTCACCAAAATAGATGTCCTTTGGTATTCTACCATCATCCATCCTCCTAACGTGTCCTATACACGAAGACTGAGCATGGAATACACCGTCACACAACCTGATCTCTCCAATACTTCAGTATTTGTGATTTTGTCTTGCCACTTAATACCAAGTATTCTTCGCAGACACCACATATGAAAGCTGTTTAAACGTTTCTCTTGGCGTGAGTAAGTTGTCCAGGTTTCACTGCCATAAAGAAGAGTACTAAGGACACAGGCTTGGTAGACGAGGACTTTTGTTTTGGCAGTAAGCTTCCTGTTCTCCCAGACTCTTTTTGCTAACATGTTCATTGTTGTTGCTGCCTTGCCAATCCTGATGTTGATTTCCTCATCGAGGGATAATTTGCTATTTATCTCTGATCCTAGATATGTAAAATGGTCTACTATCTCCAGTTCGGCGTCGTCAATAAAGATTGATGGTACACCATGTGCACCTTGTGACATAATCTGTGTCTTCTTTTTGTTAATTGTTAAACCAAATTCAGAACAAACATTGGAGAATGCAGATAGTAGATGTTGTAATTCTTCCTCAGAGTGGGTCGTAATCGCAGCATCATCCGCAAAAAGCAACTCTCTGATTAGTACCCTTCTAATTTTTGTCTTGGCCTTTAATCTCTGAGCATTATAGAGGCCACCATATGAGCGTGAGTGAATGTATATACCGTCATTCTGATCACGAAAGGCATATTTCAGTAGAAGTGAAAAGTATATCCCAAAGAGGGTGGGGGTTGTACACAACCTTGCTTAACTCCACTCTTGATTTCAAACTCTTCTGAAGTTGAGCCATCAAACTTGATTATACCCTTCATGTCTGTGTGGAACGATTCCACAATGGACAGAAGAGTTGGTGGGCAGCCGATCTTCTTTAGTGCTTTGAACAGACCCTCACGACTGACCAAATCGAATGCCTTTGTGAGGTCGATGAAGGCAATAAACAGTGGCTGATTTTGTTCCCGGCATTTTTCTTGCATCTGTCGCAATGAGAATATCATATAAATGGTAGACCGATTCAGACGAAAGCCGCACTGTGATTCGGGGTAGACTTGATCTCCCAGGACTTGAAGTCTGTGCAGGACAATTCTGGCAAATACTTTCCCAACAATACACAGAAGTGAGATACCCCTATAGTTGTTACAGTCGCTCCGATCTCCCTTGTTCTTGTACAGCGTTATGATGTTTGAATCTTTGAAATCCTGTAGGACTTGTCCTTCTCGCCAGCATAGCTCTATTAGCTGGTGGATCTGTAGAGCGAGTGTGTCTTGCCCACTCCTGATGACCTCTATTGGAATCCCATCCTTACCTGGAGCCTTGCCAGATGCAACCTCATTTATAGCACAATTAACTTCTGTTATAGTGGGAAGTGTGTCCATGTGGTCAAGAGTTGGCAGGGTCTCTATGGCGTTGAGGGCATCATCCGCTAGCTTGGTCTCACGTGAGTAAAGCTCTAAATAGTGCTCGACCCATCTATCCATCTGCTGTTTCTTATCAGTGATGATTTCTCCAGTCAAGGTTTTCAGCGGTGCACTTCTTTTGATCATTGGACCACAGGCTTTCTTTATCCCTTCATACATGCTTCTGATGTTTCCCTTATCACTAGCGATTTGAATGGACTCACATAACGTGATCCAATAGTCATTCGCACACTGCCAGGCAGCCTTTTGTACATCCTTCCTCGCTTGCTTCAGCTCACTCAGAGTGTTGCGCGTTGGTCTTTCCTTGTTTCTTAAGAGAGCTATCTTCTTTTTATCAATCAAGGGCTGCAGTATCTGGCTGTTTGCCGCAAACCAGTCCTGCCTCTTATGGTCCACAGTGCCGTAAACCCCTACCGCTGTTTTATAAATAATTTACTTAAGTTTACTCCATTTATCATTTACTATACAATTGTCTGATGTATCATTGAAAGCGTCTTCAAGTTGCTGTTGAAATTCAAAGCACTTTCCAGGTTCGTGAGTGTTAGTAATATTAATCCTGGGGCTAAACTTGTGTTTAGCTGTGTAGATTCTCTTTGGTCTCAGTCTAACCCTCGCAACAACCAAAGAATGATCTGTATCACAGTCAGCACTGTGGTAACTTCGAGTTAATGATGTATGGTTCAGATGTTGTCTCCGTGTGATAATGAAGTCCAGCTGATGCCAATGGCTGGATCTTGGATGTTTTCATGTGACCTTATGCAACTCTTTTGTTTTAAAAAAGGAGTTTGTAATACATAGGTCATTTCTAGTGCAATGCTCCAGCAGCCTTTGCCCATTTTCATTCATGCGACCGATGTTGTATTTTTGAAGGCACACTGGCCATGAGCACGAGTCCTTGCCCACACGAGCATTGAAATCACCGAGCATATAAATGAAGTCGGATTTTGGAACTGCGTTGATCGCAGAGTCTAGCTGCTCATAGAACGCATCCTTCACATCATCAGAGGGAGCGAGTGTCGGTGCATATACAGTGAGAATGGTGGCAAATCCACAAGAGGTTGCCAAGCGCAGTGATAATAATCTTTCATTGCCTCCAGCTGGGATATCAATCATTCCCAGTAGCGAATTCTTCACTGCAAAGCCCACACCATGTTGCCTTTTTTTCTGCCTGCCCTCTTCCCTTCCAAAAAAATGTGTAATTGTTTTCCCTGAGTGACCCTTCCTCAGCGAGGCGAGTCTCCTGCAGGCCAGCAATATCAATGTTAAGACGATTGAGTTCAGCATCAATCAAAGCCGTTTTTCTCACATCGTCAATATTTGTCAAGTCAATGGAAAATCCTGGAAACATGGTTCTCACGTTCCAGGTTACAAGCCGTAGCTTGAGATTTCTTTTCTTTTTATTAGTACCTGGTGCATTGGTTTTACAGCCTGCGATTCAGATTTTGTCCTAGCCCTAAGCACCCATTGAAGCAGGCAGGCTGTGGCGGATCAGCACCCAATTGGCTGGGGGATGCCCAGCTTGAGGCGGGCGGTAGCTGATCAGTGACACCTGTAGGTGTCTCCCGCCGTCAGAGGCATCGCGTGGCGCCCCATGTCTACACCAGTTGACAAGGACTTATAACCAGTAATAGTTGCCTCTCGCTTTGATTCCGAGACCGGTTAAGACCAGGGATGGAGTTATTGCCTCTCCATAGCACAAAGCCTGGGCTAAAATAAAGAAACCATGTGTTGCCCATGCAGCATGATCCCTCTCTCGGCCTGCCTAGTTCACTCCAGAGGAAAGTTGACACCTATAATCTGGAACAAGACAAGCTGCAGAAGCTGCCGGATCAGCAAAGCAATGCTCTAAGTGTCCGCCTGTCGGAGCTTCGATCCTAGACCAGCTGCCAACCAATGCTTAGGGCCTGGTCTGCCCTGCCATGACTTATTTTGTCTTTGGGTTGCATTTCCTCGCACCAGGATAAGGCTAGTACCCTCCCAATTGCGCTCTTCCGCCCGAAGCCGTTGGCACAATGTGGGGTGTCGGGTTTGGTAAGCGCCGCCCAACATTCGGCGCTGACAGAAAGCAGGTAGTACCGTCTACTGTCATACGGTAGCTCAGTCATATCTAAGACCTGACACAAATATATATATATATATATATATATATATATATATATATATATATATATATATATATATATTATATATATATATATATATATATATATATATATATATATATATATAAAAGTTATCACTTAATCAGATATGACTGAACTACCGTATGACAGTAGACGGTACTACCTGCTTTCTGTTAGCGCCGAATGCTGGGCGGCGCTTTCCAAACCCGACATCCCACATTGTCACAACGGCTTCAGGCGGAAGAGCGCAATTGGGAGGGTACAAGCCTTATCGTGGTGCAAGGAATGCAACTAAAAGATAAAATGTCATGGCTAGGCAGACCAGGCATTAAGACTTGGTTTGCAGCTGGTCTAGGATCGAAACTCCGACAGGCTGACAGTTAGAGCATTGCTGTGCTGATCCGGCAACTTCTGCAGCTTGTCTTGTTCCAGATGTAGGGGTGTTACCATTCCTCTGGAGTGAACTAGGCAGGCCGAGAGAGGGATCCTGCTGCATGAGCAGCACATGGTCACTATATTTTAGCGCAGGCTGTGTGCTATGGAGAGGTATAACTTCATTCCTGGTCTTAACCGGTCTCGGAATCAAAGCATGAAATAGCAGTTACGGGTTATACGTCCTTGTCAACTGGTGTAGACATGGGGCGCCACAGGTTGCCTCTGACAGTGGGAGACACCTACAGGTGTCACTGATCAGCTACCGCCCGCCTCAAGCTGGGCAGCCGCCAGCCAATTGGTTGCTGACCAGCCACAGTCTGCCTGCTTCACTGGGTGCTTGGGGACAGGACAAAATCTTAATCGCAGGCAGTAAAACCCATGCACCAGGTATTATTAAAAGAAAAAAATAGAAACCTCACGCTCAGACTTGCAACCTGCAACATAAGAACCTGTGTCAAGGAATTTCCACTGACCTGACGAATATTGACGATGTGAGAAAAGCGGCTGTGATTGATGCCAACCTAAATCGTCTTAACATTGATATTGCTGGCCTGCAGGGAGCTCGACTCGCTGAGGAAGGGTCACACGGGGAAAACAATTACACCTTTTTTGGAAGGGTAGAGGGCAGGCAGAAAAAAAGGCAACATGGTGTGGGTTTTGCAGTGAAGAATTCGTTACTGGGAATGATAGAAATTGCAGCTGGAGGTAATGAAAGAATATTATCCCTGCGCTTGGCAACTTCCTGTGGTTTCGCAATCATTATCACTGCATATGCACCGACAATCCATTCCTCTGATGATGTGAAGGATTCGTTCTATGAGGAGTTAGTCTCTGTGATCAAGGCTGTTCCGAAATCCGACTAAATTTATATGCTTGATGATTTCAATGCTCGTGTGGGCAATTACTCGAGTTCATGGTCAGTGTGCGTTGGAAAATACGACATTGGTCGCAAGAATGAAAATGAACAAAGGCTGCTGGATCATTGCACCAGAAATGACCTATGTATTACAAACTATTTTTTTTTAAACAAAAGAGTTGCATAAGGTCACATTGAAACATCCAAGATCCGGCCATTGGCATCATCTGGACTTTATCATCACACAGAGACAACATCTGAACCAAACATCATTAACTCGAAGTTACCACAGTTCTGACTGTGATACGGATCAGTCTTTGGTTGTTGCAAGTGTTAGACTGAGACAAAAGAGAATCTACACCGCTAAACACAAATCTAGCCCCAGGATTAATATTATTAACACCCATGATCATGATTTGTGCTTTGAGTTCCGACAGCAACTTGAAGACGCTTTCACTGATACATCAGAAAATAGTACAACAAGTGAAAGTTTGGGTAAACTTAAGGAAACGCTTTATAAAACAGCGGTAGGGGTTTACGGCATTGTGGATCATGAGAGACAGGACTGGTTTGCGGCAAATAGCCAGATACTGCAGCTCTTGATTGATAAAAAGAAGATAGCTGTCTTAAGAAACAAGGAAAGAACAACGCGATACACTCTCAATGAGCTGAAGCAAGCTAGGAAGGATGTGCAAAAGGCTGCCAGGCAGTGTGCAAATGACTATTGGATCAAGCTATGTGAATCGATTCCATCTGCAAGTGATAAGGGAATCACCAGAAGCATGCATGAAGGGATAAAGAAAGCTGGTGGTACAATGATAAAAAGAAGTGCACCACTGAAAACCTTGACTGGAGAAATCATCACTGACAAGAAACAGCAGGTGGAAAGATGGATAGAGCACTATTTATAGCTTTACTCAAGTGAGACCAAACTAGCGGATGATACCCTGTAACAAGCTACGTGGAGGGTCCCAATTATTCCTGTCACAATGCTTCGATAATATTTTATAGCTCTGGCTGGGATAGGTCTTTGCTTGCCAACCCTCCTTCGTTCCCTGGACTCACTGTCACTCTCTCTTTCGACCTCGGGGCCTATTCCCTGCAGTGTCTTTCTGGCTGACCCATAGATAAATGGCGAGCGTCAGAGTAAACTATAAAGTAATTTTAATAACTTAATAAAGGACAGCACAGGATAACATCAAGGCAGTTAAAACAGATAGTTCACTACAGACAAAAAGGGACACAGAGTTCAGTTCCGGCACAGAGCCTCATGGCTTTCCATCATAGACCGAAGAGTACTACAAAGTCCCGTCAGTCGACATCTGCCTCACCGATTATGTCCTTAGTGAGTTTCCTCCTTCCCGATCGGTTGTACGAACAACGGGCTGCTGTAGAACCAAGCCCACTGGTTTGCGAGGACTTCTCTACATAGTTAGTTCAGAGTTCATTTTGGCACAAGGTTAGGAATGAGTTCAAATAATGGGAATAGTTCATGAATGTGGAATGGGTATGGGTCTTTCAATGTCACTGACACGGATGAGTAGGACCGAGAATGAGGTGTAGGTCCAGGCATGAACATAGGGTCAGCCACTCCAATGTTTGCGATGGGATTTGCACTGAGCGGGTACTGAAGGATGCCACTAGGTCAGGATTAATCGTACATTGATTCCTTGATTGGAGTCATTAGCCTGTGGCCGTCCTGAAAGTCCATGGTTCACCTAAGAATGTCTAAAGGTGATTCTCTCGTAGCCTTGCAGATCCCTTTTGCTCCTTTCAATTCCAGGAGGACCCTGGAGATGACAGAGATTAGTGAGCGACTAGGCTGACTCAAGTACCACAATCCTGAAGACCAATAGGGCCTCAGTTACTAAAGTTGTCATACATGTTCCTTACCAAATAAATTAGACAAGAGGCCCGAGTGAATGGGCCTGACATGTCAGGTAGCGCCTGGATTGGCTACGTCTCTGGTTTATGAGACCTCCAGCTTGTAGACGTCCCGTTGTCCACCCTAGGAACTTTTTGCATACAAGACTCACTCTCCACACTCATACCCTGCCTTTATTATTACTGGGCACATTCGTTTCCCGGCTTCCCTCTCAATTGCAAACCCTCTCTTTCTCACGACAAAGCTCTTGTGGTGTTGGGTGCGTAATTATGTGTGTTTCGCCCTTTAACTAATATTATAGTAGTAAGTTTGTAGGGAACGAAGTGGAGTTCCCTATCCCTAGCAAGAATAGGAAAGAAGATACCACCCCTTCCGGCCGCTGCTCTCGTCTGAGCTGTCGCCGCAATGCATCGACAGTGCCTCACATTACAAATAGATCTAGATGATCTTATCGACCAGTAACTATTCAGTCCACCTGGCCACCCTATCCACTAAAAGACGAAAGAGATAGCACAGTGGATATCCTCTTCCGGCTCAAGAAGACAGAACATAGATGGGTGGAACCCGTCCCCAAGGAGCCCTCCCCTCCTTCCGGCATTCCGTGGATATGTTATGTTTATATTCAGATTAAAGACAACACTAAGCAGCGTTCAGGCCGTAGGAAGAAAGATAGCCCCCGTCCATCTGCTGCCAAGCACAAGCGACATAATCTGGGGAAATATATTGCTCAGACTAGTTCCCCTGCCATGCCAAGAACACGACGCTTAGCTAGATTGGCCAACGGTCAACCCCCTGACAATAGGGCATGACCGGCTTTTCGCCAATTCGTCTCACCAGTCGAGACAACAGAGATTCCCAAGCCAAGATCTGGCAGGACTAAACAAAACCCGTTTTTACCTTTCCACACCACCAGTAGGATGCTGCACTTCATCTGTCTCACTCTTTAAAGTGTCAAATTGACATGATGCAGTCCACATATGGGAGTTGTTGAAACGGACATTGTTTTCCCCAGAAGTTGAAATAGTGTGTATTTGGTGCAAGGCGCCCCATCGGGTTTTCCCGAAGAAAAGTCAGTTTTCCAATAGTTCTCTTAAGAAGATCGGGTGGTAAAAATACCCAAGAGAATGTCGCTTGTTGTCCCGGGAGGAACGTGGAATCAACAAGCACACTGTCAGAGTCCTAACTATTTCCTCCTTCTAGCTCACTGGACTTGGACAGGCAAATTACAACATCTACGACACATATACTAATAACACATGAATGCAATCGGAAACTCGCAGGAGCTTTCTCCTGAACAACATTTATTACAATATATATTACATACAACTTCAAATGATAATGGATGGAGAGTCATCAACCTGGCAGAAGCCAAAGGACTGCAGGTTAGCAGTACCAGACTACAAAGAAAGGATATACACAAACAAACTTGGAAATCATGTGACAAGAGAACCTATAATCAAATAGATCACATTTTAATTAACAACAGAAATGCATCAAACATACAGCAAGTCAGAAGTTATAGAGGAGCTGAGTGCCACAGTGACCACTTCCTCGTTGGAGCAAAATTTAAAATAAAACTTAACAGATCTTTCTATACTAAATTACAAAGATTACACCCAACATATAACAGAGAAAAACTGCAAGACATTACAATCAAAGAGAAATTTACAGATGAAATAAAATGTAAACTTGAAACTCTGCAAAACCCTTTGGAGGAAAGCATTGACCAAACTTGGTTGAACATCAAGAATACAATTCAGTCTACCGCAGAAGAATGTCTCGGTGTGTTAACCACGCATAGAAAGAACAGATGGTTCAATCAAAAATGTGAAGAAGCAGTCATTAGGAAGAAGAATGCCAGACATGTATGGTTAAATGACATCAATAACATCCAAAAGGAAGAGCATTATAGAAATGAATGTAAAGAGGCTACAAAAATAGTCAGACAGCAGAAGCGAGAATATATGAGTAATATAATCAAAGATATGGAAACTAATCACCAGAAAAATGAATCCAGAAAATTTTTTAAAGAACTGAAGTCAATGAAACGAGGGCACCAACAAAACACATATGGTTTAAAAGATAAAAATGGGAATATGATAAATACCAATGAGGAAATGTGCAACACATGGAAAGAATATTTTATTGAATTACTAAATTGTGAAGCTCCAAGTAACATTTTCTCACAAGAAGAGGTTCTAACATGCGAACCACAAATTGAAGAACCTACATTTGAAGAAATCCTATATGTAATCACACGACTTAAAAACAATAAGGCAACTGGGACTGATGGAATTGCTGCTGAATTTATAAAGGCAGGTGGCCATGCATTACATCTAAAGCTATACGAACTAATAATAAAAATCTGGAGGACAGAAGAATTACCCCATGACTGGAAAGAGTCATTATTGATACCTATCTTTAAGAAAGGAGACAAGTTCCAATGTGGAAATTATAGAGGAATATCACTACTGTCCACAAGCTATAAGATACTATCCGCAGTATTACTAAATAGACTAAAACCATATTCAGAAGACATATTAGGTGACTACCAGGCGGGTTTTAGACAAAACAGATCAACAATAGATCAGATATTTATCTTACGACAAATAGCCGAGAAACATTGGGAATATAAAAGAGATCTCCATAACATTTTTGTGGATTTTAAAAAGGCTTATGATAGTGTCCATAGGAATAGTCTATGGAATGCTATGCAGGAATTTGGAATACCAAGGAAGTTAATCAACATGACCAGACTATGCATGGAAGATACTTATAATATAGTAACATATAAAGGCAGGATATCAGACCCCTTCCAAATAACATCTGGCTTGAAACAGGGTGATGCACTATCGCCGCTACTCTTCAATCTGGCTCTAGAGAAAGTTGTAAGGAAGGTAAAGGAGGAATGTGATATTGGAGGAATATCCAAGCTGCTTGGTTATGCAGATGATATAGATATTATAGGGCAAAGTGAACAAAAGACATTGGAAATATTAACTCACTTAAAGGAAAAAGCCCAACAGATGGGACTGGTTATCAACCAAGATAAGACAGAATATATGGTAATTTCAAGAGACGGAATGGCTAGAAACTCTGGCCACATACAAATAGATAATATGACCATTAAAAGAACGGAAACATACAAATACCTGGGTGCGATCTTCAACTGCTCCAACATCATAAGGGAAGAAATACAAACTAGAATCAATTCTGGAAATAAGATATACTATGCACTACAACATCTACTAAAATCAAAGGCGCTATCTCGTAACACCAAAATCACAATATACAAAACACTGATCAGACCAGTTGTGCTGTATGGCTCTGAAACCTGGAGTACAACGAAAGGAGACGAAGCGTTGTTACAAACCTTTGAGAACAAAATTTTAAGACGCATCTTTGGACCCATTAGGGATACACAAAGTGGAGAGTGGAAAAGAAGAAGTAACAAAGACATTTATGATCTGTTTAAGTCCCCGCTAATCACTGGTATCATGAAGGCTAATAGACTACAATGGCTGGGGCATATAGAAAGAATGGAAGATAATAGGGAAACAAAACTCGCTTACACTCAGGAAATAAATGACCGTAGTCCCCGAGGTAGACCAAGAAGGCGGTGGAGAGATAATACATGTACAGACCTACAAGCACTTGGAATCAACGACTGGCAAGAGAAGGTCCACCAGAGAGACGAATGGAGACGGATTGTATTTGCAGCAAAGAACCTCAATGGCTCGGAACGCTGAAGAAGAAGAAGATTACAGGCTGACAACATGGTCGCACTTCACGCTCAAACAATCGTTCAACACCAGCAGCCACGCGCTAGCTCACATGGGCGATATTTACACTGTCGCCCGCATGATCATTCGCAATCACAGCCTCACATCATCCCGCACATATCACAGTTAGTACATTCCTCGAATATCACTACACAACGTTCATCGCCATCTATCAGTCACAACTCTCTCGTTCGATCGTTCTATCTCTCGCTATTCTTCACACGTCCGTCTCTATCCGCTGTCTAACACACACTGCCTCCGTCCTCCTTGACCTTCCCACATCACGTGGGTCTGTTCACGGGCTTCTTGCTTGACCGTCCGTTAGTCAAGCCGTGATGTCTCCTACTACCCTTGACCTCAGCTATGCTTACACTGACTCTCGCTTACATACCGGCACTTACACTATTGCTTACATATAAGCCCCTGACACTCTTCCCCCCCCCACCCGCACAAACACTTTCTCTTGGAAATGTGACACATTCTGCTGTTGTTACTCTTGGTACATCTTTTTAAACTTGTCAGGGGATTGTATGATCATCAGTATACGCTTGCGTCCCTTTTTATTCTGATCTTTTCCGAGCTTAACTTCAAATATTGTTCTCTCTTTTTCAGTAATGAGGTTTCTCTCAAGGTTTTGTCGTGGTCTGGCAACTGTTCTGGTTGGGTTTACTTGCCATACCTCGTTATATTCTTCAATCCCCACTCCATGACATTACATTCTGTTCATGTTTCTCAATCGATTCACTGTGTATTATCATCTCATAGTTATTGTGGCTATGCTGGTTTAAGGATTCTCCATTGATTCACGCCTCGAATAAGGCTACAACTTCCTCTTACAGCATTCTTAAATTTTCTCTCTATTCAGACGTGGTCCCCCTCGTCTCTATTTAATGCACTCTAATCGATTCTTTATGAGCACGCTATGTCAATGTTGTGGTCATAGTTCGAATATACTTCATGTATATAATAGTCCCCCTTACCTCATCTTATGTCAGACCGGGAGTTGTTTCCCTTTTTAGGTACACCTCGTTTACTGTTGTGGAGAGTTCTTATTAATCTCTTTGGTTGGCATCACCCTGTTGGTATGTTTTTTCTTGTTACAATATTATGATGTTACTTCTGTACCACTATTGCTAAGCGTCATTCGTCGGGCTATCCACCATACGCGAAAGCAAGTTTGGTAACACTCGCGTATTGGGATTGCCAGGCGTTGATTCTCAGCATTACACTTTATACCTTTCACACTGTACTTACGTTTATATTTACACATCATATTCTAACACTACTAACTAATATAATAATAAAATTAAACATTGGATGTAATACAGTTAATACATTTACAATAAAATATTCATCGTCGCTGCCTTTATACACGTATAGGATACTGTTATTGTCCTGTGACAGTTATGCACACGGAATTAAATTATCAGTGTTCAATGTTCATTATGGTGATGAAATGTTTGGCATTTCTTCTTTCTGACCCGATTATTGACGTATTCTGTATATCATGATATTGTCTTTCCTTCTGTATAGTGATTAAAACTTTTCATCAAGTTTGGACAATTTGTAAGTCCGTTCTGTAAAATTGCTGGAATTCACACATATAAAATATAATTATGAGTGTGGCCATGGTGTGCCTGTCTGTGACTGTCTTTGCTATAGTTTGTAGGTTGGCATCTGGTTCATTAAACTGTTCACTAGAAATCAGTGTCTGTACTTGTGAAGTTCTTGTCGTTGTTAGTCGATTTCAAAAGGTGGATTCTGTAGATACTCGTTTGAAACAAAGTCAATATTGGTATATCTTACTGTTTGATACCTGAAATCACATGTTGAGTCTTACTGTTCTGTCGATGACACTTTTCACGTTGAAGGAACTTTTATGTTGGTCTGTACAATGGAGTGTGCTAGTATCATAGCGCTGGAGTCGTACAGCAGACAAGGCAACTCTGGAGTTACTCGATCTACGGATATAAAGTGGGTTACGGTTAAAATTAATTTTCCGAAGGGTGGGGATTTTCAAATTTCATGTTCAGATCATTTTGAGTGCTATCTCCAAACCTGCACTCGTACATGTGTGTATACATTCAATAGTTCAAATAATAATAATACACCATGTATAGTTTTGAAATGTAATCGTGCATGTTTGTATGCGTTTCTGCAATTTGTGTATATTTTCCAAAATATGTAGGGTAATTTGTTACTGATTTTTGTCAGTAATTCCACCGACTGATGATTTACATTGTTCAGCATAAGTATGTGTCTGAGTTGACTTGACATAGTGTTTATCAGTGGTAACAACAAACTCTGGTTCACCAGCAATGATATAAGTAACAAAGTTAGCTGGTTTGTCATGAGTAATATCATCTGTGACGGGTCATGATGATGTGTGAATAAAATTGTTTGTGAAGACATTTGTTTTGCATTTAATATGAGTAGTGCGAGTAGAATCATCCATTGTGTGCACTTGGGCATGTGTGTAGTTAACAGGGGGTACAGGAGGTATAGTATGTACCATGATGATTTTTTATCTTTTCTCGCCCTTGTGAAATGCTTGTTATCTGTACCTTCTTTTCTTTGTTGATACACCCCAGTTTCTGTTTTTTCTTGTTGTGAGGTGGTAATCAAGTTGGTATGGTGTGGTACTTTGGTCAGTTCATCATGTTGTTGTATGATGAGTGGTGTAGTTAAGGCAGTGTTTGTTGTGGTGTTAACTTTCTGCCATGTCTGGGTTGTGGACTCTGTGTGGTCTATTACATTTAATACATTTCCAATTAATAAATCACAGCATGGATTGTCTAATAATGCGCAAGTTACTCTGCCTGATAGGAACGGTGATTTTATATTGGCCCATGCCATAGGATATTTCTCTATTGTCCCTGAAACAGTTCTGCAATAGATGTACTCATCTAGGTAGTCTTTAGGATCAGCTAGGGTCTTCCGAAGACCGATAAGACAGGACCCTGTGTCGTGTACACATGTGCATGCTGTGTCATTAATATATCCCTCATGGAATGTTAGTTTTCCTAACGACAGTCTTGAGGTTTTGTTCATTTCCTCACTTTCTTGTTGAGTATTGCCCTCTTTAAATAAGGAATGAGGCTGAGTGATATTAACAACATTATTAAAATATAGTACGAAGTCTGTTGGGTAAAACTCAGTCTGTTCTGAATTTGCAGTGTTTGGTCTTGTTTTCGTCTCTGTGATGTTTACTTTTTCTAAGTTCTTTGCTGAACTGTCTGTTGTAATGTTTATGGCTGCATTTGCTTTTGCTTTCTGTATTCTTTTTACTCCTTCACATTCGAAACGTCTGTGGCCATACGCGAGGCAAAAATGACATTTTGTTCTATATTTCCTTTGATTTACCTTCCCCAATTTTTGTGCTATAATAGTATTCAGGTATTCTTGATAAGTGGGATTCTTATCGCATATTCCATTTTCTGTATGTGGAATGCTACAATGTTTGCACAGTACTGGTTTTGTTTTCTGTGGTTTGTTTTGACAATCTGTGGCTGCAGATGCCGTTGCTTTCACAGTACTTTTCTGTTGAGTGTTCTTAACCAGGTTTATACTTTGGTTGTAATATTCACGGCATTTTTCTAGTAAGTTTTTGATAGGTTCTGTGTTGTGTTCTTCAAAATATTTTTCGCATTCGGCTGGGAGTGTTGCTTTTAGTTTTTCTATTAGCAAGAAATTTATTGCTTCTTGATTGTTGTCTGTTTGTTTAATTTCAAATGTTAGCTTTCTGAAAAATTCTTCTATTTCCCTTATATACTTGATGAATGACTTGTCTGTGGCTGATTCAACTTTTGTACATCTAATTGTAGAGTCTTGAAAGAGTTCATATAGTGTTTTAATATTCTTGTTTTATAATATTCATAGTCCACCCTTGACAAATCAGGTATGATCTCTTGAAGTTTTTTGTGTTTTATTGGTAAGTGTCCTCTGTACCATGTACCCCAATAATCTTTTGGGATTTTGTAGTCTTGCATTTTCTTTTCAAATTTTTGTGTCCAGTCATGTATTAAGTCATGGTGTATCTTACAAGCTGCTTTGTTTTGTGTCCGGGTATCATCAAAAACATCTAGCGAACGTTTGTACTGATTTGTGCCCCAGAAATGTGATTGGTATTCATCCTCCGACATTTTCTGTTAATTAATATTCAAATCTACCAATGATGGTATTTATACAAGCAAATCAAAGAATGCAGATTTGGGTACTTAGCAATCAAAATTAATCAACTTATCTTTATCTGCTGTTTACTCGAACGCTTGATGTACAGGAACGTGATTCTCGTGCTGGTTACCGTTGACCTGTTCTGGTTACGTCGGTCGCTTTGCAGAATTGTAGAACCTGCTGTGGAAAAAAATGATGTTATTTTCGTTCTGATTCTATTAACAAATCTCCGATTTACAAATTTTTGCAAAATTATGCACTTGATCTTCTTCTTTGCATCAGTAGCGTTATTTTATGCGTTTTACTTGGGTATGTGGTTCGTGTGTACTTCTGACACCATTATACCTGTCAGAGTCCTAACTATTTCCACCGTCTAGCTCACTGGACTTGGACAGGCAAATTACAACATCTACGACACATATACTAATAACACATGAATGCAATCGGAAACTCGCAGGAGCTTTCTCCTGAACAACATTTATTACAATATATATTACAGGCTGATAACATGGTCGCACTTCACGCTCAAACAATCGTTCAACACCAGCAGCCACGCGATAGCTCACATGGGCGATATTTACACTGTCGCTCGCATGATCATTCGCAATCACAGCCTCACATCATCCCGCACATATCACAGTTAGTACATTCCTCGAATATCACTACACAACGTTCATCGCCATCTATCAGTCACAACTCTCTCGTTCGATCGTTCTATCTCTCGCTATTCTTCACATGTCCGTCTCTATCCGCTGTCTCACACACACTGCCTCCGTCCTCCTTGACCTTCCCACATCACGTGGGTCTGTTCACGGGCTTCTTGCTTGACCGTCCGTTAGTCAAGCCGTGATGTCTCTTACTGCCCTTGACCTCAGCTATGCTTACACTGACTCTCGCTTACATACCGGCACTTACACTATAGCTTACCCCTGACACACACCTTTAAGCTGATTATACTTTGGGATTATTGACAGACTTCTGTCTACACTCCTCCCTTCTGTCTTCTATTTCATATATCTCTCTCTCTCTTTCTCTCTCTCTCTTATCCCTTCAGCACATACTCCGACAACAGTTTCCTTCAACAATTAATAAAATATTTATTAATTAAAACTATGTCTGGTGTATGTATGGACTGTGTATATGTAGTTAGTAGTGTCTTCTATTGTGAGTGCAAGATAGGACTCTTAATTCATATGTGCCGTATCTTTCTCCCATCTGCATACGGCCAAGCCACATGACATCACACAAATAAATGGACAGCTCTCACCCTGGATGCTCCGTTCTGCTTGAGTCTGGACGTAATCCGATATTGGGAAAATTTTCACAGTTTGATCACCGTAAAATATTGCGATTATGATAAGTTTGAATTTAGCATTGTTCCTTTTCTTGGAAGATAGTAAAATCCATCCCGGAAAAACACATCGCCACTGTCCAACATTGTCTAGTGTTACTGTAACCGTCCTACACACTGTTTCTAGTTCCTAAAGTTTTATATTTCTCCACAGTGCAAATGCATTCAGTTTTGGGTCTCTCTGTTTTATTATAATGAAAGTCCTTTCAATGGTTTTTATAAAAACCTATTATTTGCCATTCGTTATGTCAGGCCACGATTAGTGAATGGCTATGTTGCAGTGGCTCTATTGAAATACTTTCACTGCTCAAGTGACGTTAATGTCTTTAATCTTTTCTGAGCATGTCAGCAGTGTATATATGAAACCTGTGGGATATATATTTAATCAGGTGATATGAGTCTGCTTCAAACTAATTCTTATGTGAGAGTCTTTCTCCAGCCGTAATCAGACTTCCGAAAGATACTCTGACATAAGACAGACGAGTTCACTAAAGTCTAAACGATTAACTAACACAAAGAAATGGTAAAAGCCAAGCACACACACCTATTTCCCTATGCTATACTATTACGCCAAGGCTAGAGTACCTTATAGAGTTTATGTTAGTCCAAGAATTGAAATATATATCAGCACATAAGCACTTCAATCCCATCGCCTTTAAACAATAAGGGATGATTTCTTTTCTATTACAGGACACATAAATCCAGTTTTCCTTCCAGTTTGGTAGCACACACTAATCACAAAAACAAGTTTCCAGCAATTTATACTCCTTTCCAATTCTCCGTTGACTTTTGATCCACAATCAAATTTGCCGTAATTCTCCACATCAAAAGTCTGTGAAGTCACGTATTCGTTATTTGCCCGCTCCGTGCTCCTGTCCGCTCCGTTCTTCCGCTGGTCCCCTCGTTCAACACTCGTCACAGATCAAAGAGTTCTAACTCTTTAATAACCGTCTTCGTGTGTTCCCCCGTTGGTTCCCCAACCCGCTGTCTCCGCGTTGTTTTGTCCGTTGAAGTCGATGGGCAATGACCCCTCACACTGTATCCTATTTTTATACCATTCGGTCAATGATCTTCAATTTATCCTCATCTCAGACTGACGTACTTGATTGTTAATCTGACTCACAGTCCATAATTTTACATTCTCATATCTTGCAATTGTATATGTAAGTTATCAAGGAATCACTAAACTCGCAGTTTCCCGTGACATAGGCCCTCTCTTAAGAGAGTTGACCGCGTCGACTCTTCCTCACTGTAGTTTTGATTCCTGTGATCCACCAACCTATTCCTCTTCCTCTGGAGTTGGATGTCTAGATAGGAAATCCGCTCCTACATTATATTTACCAGGGATGTATTCCACTGTGGAGTTGTACGGCTGCAGCAACAACGACCATCGCATCACCCTTGCGTTGAGCTTCTGTGAAGTAGCTATGAACATCAAGTGTTGATAATATGATTGGATCCTCACATGGCTCACCTCCTCATCCAGTAGGCGCTCACATTTACAGCCTACTATACTACTCATGACCGAAACTAGTGTTGGCACATCGCCCCTGTACGTCCTGTCGACCTACTTTCGACTTGCTTAAGCGACGGCTCACAATACAGACGGATTGTCCCATCCTGACTGTAACACTGTTTCCATATTCTCTTGGTTTCCCCAGGCTTTGCATCTGGGGATGTTCCTCCTCGTCCGCGTTGGACCGAGTCGTCTTTCCCAAACCTCCTGGACTTTTGCTTCCAGGACCATCTTGGGAGATATTGGATATGGTCAGCCAATCTTCGGTTGGAGTCCTGGGTATTTCTAGCCTTTCCCGACGTTACCCAACTTCTGAACTTGGTTACTAGTGAAGGTTTCACTCTTTTCCTTTCCCTGACGTGTGATTTCCCTCCTCCCTTCGTTGGGTAAATCTGACCTATCACTTACTTTCCCATATGCCCTCCTATGTAGTACTAGTGATCTCTGGTCTTCGTCTGAATCTGTAACCTTTTTCTTAATGGCCGCCATCACCATAAGGTGCGAAGCTTTTCTCTCGGATCTCTCCTCATATTTCTTAATGAGATGCCTAGGGAGATTTTTCAGTTCTTTCCCGATCCTGATTTTGTAGATGTTTTTGGACACCACCTTTACCACAGGATAAGGTCCTTTCCATTCTACTTGGAGTATATTAGTCTCTTCTGGACCCCATACTTCCACTTGGTCTTCCACCTTAAGAGCTATATTACTTTTAGTCCGCTTGGTGGGTGGTGCTTTCTGGCACTCTGAACAAGACTTCACTAACCGGTGTACATCTCTGGTCATTCCTGGCCAGCAATAATGGCCTGAAATCTTCTGCAATGTCTCTCTGACACCCATATGTCGATTCTCGGCTTTGGTGTGTCCACTCTGAAGAATGTGAGGACGGTGGGTCTCTGGAACCACCCACTGCTCGTGCAGGTTGTCTCCTCTTCCAGCTCTCCTGTAAAGCAGCCGATTCCTCAGAAAGTACTGTCCCCGTTCCGTTGGCTCAGCACCACTTTGCAGCTTCCTGTAGCAAGGATGCAACGTAGTATCCTTCCTCTGGGCAGTATGCAATTCCCCTATCACTGAGTTGTCGCATAGTGTCTCTGCCTCTTTTTCCTTCCCTTGAGATCCACTGGCTACTGCTCCCCTGCGGGCTGGCTGTTTGGGCACCCCCAAAAATACATATTCCGTACCAAGGATCATGGGAAATAAGGAGTCCGATAATACAGCTGCTGGGATAATGCCCGTGACGTACCTGGACTTAATCTCCACTTTGGCGATTGGCAACGTCATGGTAACAGCACTCCTCTTTGCCGGCTGTGTCTCTAGTCTCCCCTGTAAGTTGGTCTGGGCTTACCAGGCTGGCATCTATCACAGCTTCCCCATCCAAACCTGAATCGTAGAGACAAGCAACCTGCTGGCCATTGACTTCAATCAGTTCAACCACAGGTGGCCTCTCTTGGTCCGGAGTGTCTCCCACCTCCTCGACCTTTTCCTTGCATCTGCAGTCCACAGTATTATGTGTTTTCGACCTGCAGTGTGTGCACAATTTTCCGTTCCAAACTTTCCCTGTGCTCTCTTTGGTCAGAGCTTCTTCGCCGACTTCAGCCTTGTCTGTGATCACCTTCTTAGGAATCACTTGGCATGTCGCGAAGTGATAGCTTTTCGGTTTCGATCTGCAGTCCTTTGTGTTGTGAGAGGGCGACTTGCAAATCGAACACCACTTCTCAGACCATGGTCGTTTAGCTGGAGAATTCGAGGTGCTCTGGTTTTCTTCCTTCACCTTCTCTGAACTCTCCATTGACGTCTTTATATACGGTTCCACTTTTTCCCCTTCCCAGTTCTTAGATTTCTTTCGGTCTTGTTTCTCCTGACCTTTAGTGGTGGGTATATTGGTTTCTTTAGCTTCCCCATGGACTTCTACGAATCTTTCCGCCAGCTTATTCACAACATCAAGCCGTTCTGCCGCTTGTTCTCCTAAAAATGTCTTCAGTGGTTCTGACATTAGCTGGCGCATCTGGTCGACCACCATGAGCTCTTCCAGACTCTTATAGTCCCGCTTGAACTCCGCCAAATCTATCCATTTTTGGAGGTATGATTTCAGCCTTAAACTGTAGGCGGCGAATAGCTCTCCCGGCTCCCTTCTGGCCGATCAAAACTTCTTCCGGTACGTTTGGGTTGTGATTTCATAATGCTTCATCAAAGCGGCTTTTAATTCCTCGTAATTATTTTCATGTCCTGCCGGTAGGCGTGTGTAGACCTCGTACCCCGAACCAAGTAATCCCTGGGCTATCTTAAGACACCATCTGCTTCTATCCAGTGCCATGGCGACTGCCATTGCTTCAAAGCGATTAGCGTATTGGTCAAATTTTTCTTTAGCCTCATCATAAACAGCTAAGGAAAACTTCATTGCATGGTAGCTAGGTCCACTCATGTTGGTTGCACAATGTCAAGATGGTCCTTCCCCTCCATCTATTTCTCCCTTAGTTTGTGTTTTGAGTTCTAGTTCTCTCATGCGGTCTTCATGTTCACTTATCTTGTGGGCCTCTCCCGCTTCCAATCTCTGGTTGGTCTGTTCCGCTTCCTCGTCCAACTTCTTGTTGGTCTGTTCCATTTCCAATCGTTTCAATTCCAACTCGGCCTTTCGATCTTCCCTTTCTGCTTGGCGAAATTCTCTCTCCCTCTCTTGGATGTAATCGGTTAGGTCCGAACCAGATAAACCAATTTCTTCCCCGTTGGCCCTTAGCTCTGCTGTCGTGAGTTTATGATTGGCCATAGTTAAAGAAGGTGAGTCAGCCGGTAGAGTAAAGACACCTCAAAGCAGTAAGTACTTACTACTATAGAAATATAATCTATTATATATATCAATTTATCTAGGTCTATCTAAATATAAATATTTATTTACCTACGACACCACACAGTACAGCACAACCAATCTCTCAACCACTAGAGAAGATATAGGATAAAGACTTATCGTAGACGTGTCAAAGTGTGCACAAATAGGTAATGTGTATTAACACCTATCCACTTTCATCCTGTCTGTAACTTACTCACTGTAAAGTCCCCAACATTAATGTAATGTCTCTTACATAAATGTAATGGCACCATATATCCCATGGACATCCTTCCATTAAAAGTCATCAATATGTATACTCATATGTATATCCCAATATGTAGGTAATTGTATATGTAAGTTATCAAGGAATCACTAAACTCGCAGTTTCCCGTGACAGAGAACTATCTTTCAGGGGATTGAGCGAATAAGAGAACTGAGGGTTCCCGAAAGCTGTTTCCCACTGTTTACCCAAAATCAAAGAAGGCACGAGGACATGGGCCACTGGCGTTTCGCCACATAGAAGAAAGTCGAACCCTACGAACTTTCGACTACCAGAGGTTCTGTTCGAATGGCCTCACCCTCACATTTAACCATAGGATGCCGTGAAAGAAAATCAGCTCCCACATTCTCCCTTCCGGGGTTGTATTCGACCGTGAACTGATACGGTTGTAGGAGCAATGACCATCTCATTAACCTCGCGTTCAGTTTCTTAGAAGTTGCCAAAAAAATCAGAGGTTGATGGTCGGATTGCACTTTGAACGGTACTCCATACAGATAAGGTTGAAATTTCTGTACTGCCCACACGAGAGCCAGACATTCCCGTTCGACGGTGGAGTAATTCCGTTACGCGGGTAATAGTTTTCTACTTGCGTACGCCACCGGACATAGTACCGTAGGATCATCTCGCCCTTCCTGCAACAAAGTTGCGCCAATCCCTATGTTTCTCGCGTCGGTTCGTAGAACAAACATTTTCTCCAAATTCGGGAGTTGCAGGATGGCCTATGCACCAAAGCCTGTTTCAGCTTCAAATAAGCTTCTTCACATCTCGGGGTCCAGACTATAGGATCTGGCGTCCTTTCTTCAGGGTTTCGGTTAACGGCGCCCCAATTTCGTTGGACTTTGGAATAAATTTCTGGTAAAACCCACACAGAGACAAGAAAGACCTAACATCCTTTTTGGATTTAGGACGGGGTGCGAGTCTGACCTTCTCAACATTCTTTTCTTCCGGTACCAGTCCCCCGTGGGTAATAGTATGTCCCAGAAATTCCAAGGATTGGTAGCCAATAATGCATTTGGCTGGACGGGCAGTTAACCCTTCCTCTTTTAACCTTGTGAAGATCTGTCCCAAGGACTTCAGGTGATCCCTCAGATTGTCAGACGCGATGAGAATATCATCCATAAAAGAGACGAGAGATGGATCCCTTAAAGGCTCTAATAACATTCTCATCATGCGGGGTGGACACACTGGGCGCATTGCTCAGCCCAAATGGCATCACCTTGAATTCGTAATGCCCGCTCGGAGTACTGAAGGCGAGAAATGGGCGAACCTCGGGCTTCAAAGGGATCTGATAATATCCCCGGCTTAGATCAATTTTTGAAAAGTACTTTGCCTTATTTAGTCTGGCAAACAGTTGATTTGTGTTCGGTAACGGTTCAACTTGGAATGTCGTACAACTGTTTAAATGCCTGTAATCAATACATAGGCGGTGCTCCACACTGGGCTTCCTCAACAAGACAACCCCGGCATTATAAGGAGAAGTCGAAGGAGTGATGATGTCATCGTCCAGAATCTTCTGGATTTCGGCTTCCAGGGCCGTCTCTTTCGAAAAGGGCACTGGATATATTTTTTGACGGACGAGGTCTTGTGTAGGCAGAGTCATGTCAAACTCGACCAACCCTGTCTGCCCTGGCCGATTGGTAAGAATCTGGTGATTGGACTCCAACAAACGGATGACAAGGTCTGTTTCTTCAGCCGACAGATCAGGACTTATATGTACATCCCTATAGGTTTCCCCAAGGTGTAAAGGATACTCCCTATCCGCGTCTTCGCTCGATTCAGTTTCCATCGTGACCGCCATAATCATGAGTGGGGGAGAAGTACCATCGGATCGTTCTTCATACTTTTTGAGGAGGTTAATGTGGAAGATTTTGGATTTCCCCCTGATCCGGATGGCATAGTTGGTGCGGGACACAACCCTTTCCACCGGGAAAGGCCCCTGCCAACCAATCTCGAGTTTATTGGAACCTACTGGAAATAACAACAGAACCCGATCCCCCACCTTAAGAGACCTATCTTTCGTCCTTTTATTGTAGTAGGCCGCGTGTCTCTTTCTGGCCGCCCTCAAATTCTGAGCTGCCAAAGCCCAACTCGTCTGGAGTTTCTTCTTTAACTCTTCGACGTATTTATATGAGGATACAACTTCTTCGGAAATTTCCTCCTCTGTCCAACATCTCAATAGGGCTTCTAAGGGACCCTTGATTGGCCTCCCGAATAGTAGAGTGGCTAGTGGCAACCCGGTCGACCCATGGGGAACTTCCCGATAGGCGAACAAGGTGGCTGGGATATATTCATCCCATCTGTCTGGTTTCTCTTGAGCCAACTTTCGAAGCATGGTCATCAAAGTACCATTAAACCTCTCTACTTGCCCATTAGATTGAGGGTGGTACGGGCTGGTGTGAATGTGGTTTGTCTGGAAGATACGGAAGACTTCCTCCATCAGCTTACCACAGAACTGAGACCCATTGTCCGTTAGGATCTGGTTTGGAAATGCCAACCGAGTAAAGGTCTCCATCAGTGCATCAGCCACTCGCTTAGAGTCGATTGTGGCCAACGGTATCGCCTCAACCCACATGGAACAGCAATCCACCATCGTTAGAATGTACATATTCCTCTTCCTAGTCCGAGGAAGAGGACCAACAAGATCGATGGCAACTCTCTCGAACGGAGAGTTCATAATGGGCATGTCGCCCAAGATTACTGGAGCCGTCCAGTGTTTTGGTGCCACACGCTGGCACTCTGGGCACGATTTGACGTACCGACGCACGTCTCCCGTCATCCCTGGCCAGGAGTAATGGCAGGAAATGCGCTGGAGTGTTGCCCCGACACCCATATGTCCACTGAATGAAATGGTGTGTCCCATATGAAGAAGCTGTTCCCGATAGGCCTGAGGAACTACCAGCTGTCCATGCTGGCGTTCCTCCACTCCGGCTCTCCGGTACAGTAACCGATTCTTCATATAATACTGACCCCGTCTTGGTGGGTCAGCACTTTTTGGCAACTGATTGAAGCAAGGTCACAAAGTAGCATCCTGGCTTTGAGCAGCTCGTAACTCCCCAGGCAAGGGATTCACGATCAAGGCCGGCGTCTGCTCATCTCCCGATTGAGATCGATTTGCATTGCGCCTACATACATAGGTTCTGTTGGGATCCCTAAAAAGACGTAGCGACAACCCAAGATCTGGGGAAGATAGGATCGAGCAGAATGGCTGCCTGTATAGTGCCGGTAACATATTTCGATTTGATGTCCACCTTCGCAATCGGAAGAGACATCGCTACCGCACTCTTGGTCGCCGTTTGAATCTCAATAGACTCCCCGGTTAGCTGCTCTGGGCTCACTAAGTGTGATGAAATTACGGCCTCGAACTGCAGACCGGTGTCATAGAGACACTCGACTGGTTGTCCGTTCACAAGTATCGTCTCTACTACTGGTGGTTTCTCAGAATCTTTGTTCTCAAGACCCCTCCCTTCTACCTCCTTGTTAGACCCCTCCCTGGTTTCTACAAGACAGGCAGCATAGTGAGAGTCTTTATGTTTGCGCCGGCAATCGGCCGTATTGTGTGTGGAAGATTTGCAGTAGGCGCACCACTTTTCACTCCCCTTTCTTTTAGGAGATCCAGGTGGACTCTTACCAGAGGGTTTCTTAATTGGAACTTTATCGAAAGGATCCTCCTACTTGGTGAGGGCTGGCTTAGGCTTCTTCTTCTGTCCAGACCATCAGTCTGGAGATCGGGGACTGGATTGTGACAGTTCCCCATTATCCCCATGAGCTAGCACATACCTTTCCGCTAATGTATTGACTAAGTCTAACCTCTCTGCCCCATTTTCTAGCAAGAAGGTTTGCAATGGCTTCGGCATCATCCACTTCATTTGGTCCACGACCACTAATTCTTCTAAACTTTCATAGTAGTTAGCAAATCCAGCTAATGACATCCACTTCAAAAGGTAAGAATTCAGTCTAACACTGTAGGCTGCGAACATCTCCCCTGGCTCTCTCTCTTCGACTTTCTGAACTGCTGTCGGCATGTATGGGCTGTCATCTGGAACCTTTTCAATAATGCTTTTTCCAGGGCCTCATAGTCATTCTCCATACCAGGTGGCAACCTTGAGTATACCTCGTGCGATGTCCCCCTCAGGCCCTGTGAGAGTTTCAAGTTCCATTTCCCACGTTTCAATCCCATAGCCAAAGCCATCGACTGAAATCTTTGAAGATACTGGTCGATCTTTTCTTTGTGTTCATCGAACGGGAGCAATGGGAACTTCATTGCCTGAAATGGACCGCCACTAGAAGTGGTTGAGTCAAGGAGAACTGCACCTCCCACTGCACCCTCGCTTTACTTGGCAGTTTGAGATTTCAGCTCCAACTCCCTCATACGGCACTCATGGTCTCTGGCCGCCTGCTCTGCTTCCAGCTTCCTAGCTTCACGATCTGCCTCTATTTTCCTAGTTTCGCGTTCTGCCTCCATTTTCTTAGCTTCGCGCTAAGCTTCAATTTTCTTAGCTTCGCGCTCAACTTCCATTTTCTTAGCTTCGCGCTCAACTTGCCTGAAGTCTCTTTTCACTTCTTGAACATATTCTGTAACTCCGCCCCATCATAGCCCATCTCACGCCCTGTAGCCTGTACGTCAGCAACATTAAATTTAGCTGATGTCATCTTAAACTCAGAGGGTAAGTGAATAGGTAATTGTATAGAAAATGACAATCTCACATAACCAAAATATATATATTAGGATGAGATTCCAATAGAGGTTATCAGGAGTGGGCAAGACACACTAACTCTACAGATCCACCAGTTAATAGAGAAGGACAAGTCCCAAAGTATTTCAAAGATTCAAGCATCAAAACACTGTACAAGATCTAGGGCGATCGGAGCGACTGCAACAACAATAGGGGTATCTCACTTCTGTGTATTGTTGGGAAATTATTTGCCAGAATTGTTCTGCGCAGACTTCACGTCCTGGGAGATCAGATCTACCCCGAATTGCAGTGTGGCTTTCGACAGAGCCGGTCTATCATTGACATGATTTTCTCATTGTGACAAATGCAAGTAAAAGGCCGTGAACACAATCAGCCACTGTTTATTGCCTTCATCGACCTCACCGCTAATGTATTGACTAAGTCTAACCTCTCTGCCCCATTTTCTAGCAAGAAGGTTTGCAATGGCTTCGGCATCATCCACTTCATTTGGTCCACGACCACTAATTCTTCTAAACTTTCATAGTAGTTAGCAAATCCAGCTAATGACATCCACTTCAAAAGGTAAGAATTCAGTCTAACACTGTAGGCTGCGAACATCTCCCCTGGCTCTCTCTCTTCGACTTTCTGAACTGCTGTCGGCATGTATGGGCTGTCATCTGGAACCTTTTCAATAATGCTTTTTCCAGGGCCTCATAGTCATTCTCCATACCAGGTGGCAACCTTGAGTATACCTCGTGCGATGTCCCCCTCAGGCCCTGTGAGAGTTTCAAGTTCCATTTCCCACGTTTCAATCCCATAGCCAAAGCCATCGACTGAAATCTTTGAAGATACTGGTCGATCTTTTCTTTGTGTTCATCGAACGGGAGCAATGGGAACTTCATTGCCTGAAATGGACCGCCACTAGAAGTGGTTGAGTCAAGGAGAACTGCACCTCCCACTGCACCCTCGCTTTACTTGGCAGTTTGAGATTTCAGCTCCAACTCCCTCATACGGCACTCATGGTCTCTGGCCGCCTGCTCTGCTTCCAGCTTCCTAGCTTCACGATCTGCCTCTATTTTCCTAGTTTCGCGTTCTGCCTCCATTTTCTTAGCTTCGCGCTAAGCTTCAATTTTCTTAGCTTCGCGCTCAACTTCCATTTTCTTAGCTTCGCGCTCAACTTGCCTGAAGTCTCTTTTCACTTCTTGAACATATTCTGTAACTCCGCCCCATCATAGCCCATCTCACGCCCTGTAGCCTGTACGTCAGCAACATTAAATTTAGCTGATGTCATCTTAAACTCAGAGGGTAAGTGAATAGGTAATTGTATAGAAAATGACAATCTCACATAACCAAAATATATATATTACACGAACACAACACGTCGTATGTCGGTCAGTCTGTGTCAGGAAGAGTACAGACAATAGCCAGGTACGGTAGGCAGCACCTATTGATAGTAGACAATAATATCTGTCCCCTATCACTATATCAGCCAGAACTCTACCAAGATTTCAAATATCCCGCAACGTGCCCCCAGAGATTGTAACAAGCTACGTGGAGGGTCCCAATTATTCCTGTCACAATGCTTCGATAATATTTTATAGCTCTGGCTGGGATAGGTCTTTGCTTGCCAACCCTCCTCCGTTCCCTGGACTCACTGTCACTCTCTCTTTCGACCTCGGGGCCTATTCCCTGCAGTGTCTTTCTGGCTGACCCATAGATAACATGGCGATCGTCAGAGTAAACTATAAAGTAATTTTAATAACTTAATAAAGGACAGCACAGGATAACATCAAGGCAGTTAAAACAGAAGTTCACTACAGACAACACAGGGACACAGAGTTCAGTTCCAGCATAGAGCCTCATGGCTTTCCATCATAGACCGGAGAGTACTACAAAGTCCCGTCAGTCGACATCTGCCTCACCGATTATGTCCTTAGTGAGTTTCCTCCTTCCCGATCGGTTGTACGAACAACGGGCTGCTGTAGAACCAAGCCTACTGGTTTGCGAGGACTTCTCTACATAGTCAGTTCAGAGTTCATTTTGGCACAAGGTTAGGAATGAGTTCAAATAATGGGAATAGTTCATGAATGTGGAATGGGTATAGGTCTTTCAATGTCACTGACACGGATGAGTAGGACAGAGAATGAGGTGTAGGTCCAGGCATGAACATAGGGTCAGCCACTCCAATGTTTGCGATGGGATTTGCACTGAGCGGATACTGAAGAATGCCACTAGATCAGGACTAATCGGACATTGATTACTTGATTGGAGTCATTAGCCTGTGGCCGTCCTGAAAGTCCATGGTTCACCTGAGAATGTCTTAAGGTGATTCTCTCGTAGCCTTACAGATCTCTTCTGCTCCTTTCAATTCCAGGAGGACCCTGGAGATGACAGAGATTAGTGAGCGACTAGGCTGACTCAAGTACCACAATCATGAGGTCCAATAGGGCCTCAGTTACTAAATTTGTCATACATGTTCCTTACCAAATAAATTAGATAAGAGGCCCGAGTGAATGAGCCTGACATGTCAGGTAGCGCCTGGACTGGCTACGTCTCTGGTTTATGAGACCTCCAGCTTGTAGACGTCCCGTTGTCCACCCTAGGAACTTTTTGCATACAAGACTCACTCTCCACACTCATACCCTGCCTTTATTATTACTGGGCACATTCGTTTCCCGGCTTCCCTCTCACTTGCAAACCCTCTCTTTCTCACGACAAAGCTCTTGTGGTGTTGGGTGCGTAATTATGTGTGTTTCGCCCTTTAACTAATATTATAGTAGTAAGTTTGTAGGGAACGAAGTGGAGTTCCCTATCCCTAGCAAGAATAGGAAAGAAGATACCACCCCTTCCGGCCGCTGCTCTCGTCTGAGCTGTCGCCGAAATGCACCGACAGTGCCTCAGATTACACATAGATCTAGATGATCTTATCGACCAGTAACTATTCAGTCCACCTGGCCACCCTATCCGCTAAAAGACGAAAGAGGTGGCACAGTGGATATCCTCTTCCGGCTCAAGAAGACAGAACATAGATGGGTGGAACCCGTCCCCACGGAGCCCTCCCCTCCTTCCGGCATTCCGTGGATATGTTATGTTTATATTCAGATTAAAGACAACACTATGCAGCGTTCAGGCCGTAGGAAGAAAGATAGCCCCCGTCCATCTGCTGCCAAGCACAAGCGACATCATCTGGGGAAATATATTGCTCAGACTCGTTCCCCTGCCATGCCAAGAACACGACGCTTAGCTAGATTGGCCAACGGTCAAACCCCTCACAATAGGGCATGACCGGCTTTTCGCCAATTCGTCTCACCAGTCGAGACAACAGAGATTCACAAGCCAAGGTCTGGTAGGACTAAACAAAACCCGTTTTTAAATTTCCACACCACCAGTAGGATGCTGCACTTCATCTGTCTCACTCTTTAAAGTGTCAAATTGACATGATGCAGTCCACATATGGGAGTTGTTGAAACGGACATTGTTTTCCCCAGAAGTTGAACTAGTGTGTATTTGGTGCAAGGCGACCCATCGGGTTTTCCCGAAGAAAAGTCAGATTTCCAATAGTTCTCTTAAGAAGATCGGGTGGTAAAAATACCCAAGAGAACTATCTTTCAGTGGATTGAGCGAATAAGAGAACTTAGTGTTCCCGAAAGCTGTTTCCCACTGTTTACCCAAAATCAAAGAAGGCATGAGGACATGGGCCACTGGCGTTTCGCAACATGCCCTCAACGCCATAGAGGCCCTACCAACTCTTGACCACCTGGACACACTTTCCACCAAAAAAGAAGTTAAGTGTGCTACAAATGAACTTGCATCTGGCAAGGCTCCAGGTAAGGATGAGATTCCAATAGAGGTTATCAGGAGTGGGCAAGACACACTAACTCTACAGATCCACCAGTTAATAGAGAAGGACAAGTCCCAAAGTATTTCAAAGATTCAAGCATCAAAACACTGTACAAGATCTAGGGCGATCGGAGCGACTGCAACAACAATAGGGGTATCTCACTTCTGTGTATTGTTGGGAAATTATTTGCCAGAATTGTTCTGCGCAGACTTCACGTCCTGGGAGATCAGATCTACCCCGAATTGCAGTGTGGCTTTCGACAGAGCCGGTCTATCATTGACATGATTTTCTCATTGTGACAAATGCAAGTAAAAGGCCGTGAACACAATCAGCCACTGTTTATTGCCTTCATCGACCTCACAAAGGCATTTGATTTGGTCAGTCGTGAGGGTCTGTTCAAGTCACTAAAGAAGATCGGCTGCCCACCAACTCTTCTTTCCATTGTGGAATTGTTCCACACAGGCATGAATAGTATAATCAAGTTTCAGAAGAGCTCAGGAGAGTTTGAAATTAAGAGTGGAGTGGAGTTAAGCAAGCTTGTGAACCCACCCTCTTTGGAATATACTTTTCACTTCTACTGAAATATGCCTTTTGTGATCAGGATGGTGGTATATACATTCACACACGCTCAGATGGCGGATTCTACAATCCTCAGAGGTTGAAGGCCAAGACCAAAATTAGGAGGGTAAATCAGAGAGTTGCTTTTTGAAGATGATGATGCAATTACGACAAACTCTGAGGAAGAATTACAACATCTACTATCTGTATTCTCCAATGCTTATTCTGACTTTGGTTTAACAATTAGCACAAAGAAGACACAAATTATGTCACAAGGTCACATGGGGTACCATCAATCTTTATTGACGACGCCGAACTGGAGATAGTGGGCCAGTTTACATATCTAGGATCAGAGGTAAATAGCAAATTATCCCTAGATAGGAAATCAACATCAAGATTGGTATGGCAGCAACAACAATGAAAATTTTTTAAAACAAGAGTCTGGGAGAACCGCATCGTCTTGCATGTAATTCAAATAACTATGTTAATGTAAGTAACTATTCGTCTATCACAGTTATTTTTTGATGCATCTTAGCGGCATTTAATTGGTGTGTTGCTAAAAGTTGCTGAGTTCGACCGGGTTAATCTCAATTCTGGCCAAAGCGTTACTAGGCGGATTGTCGCCCAGTTCCGGGTCTCACTTTCTTACTAAATGGTGGAGCGATATGTCGGCATTGCTGTTTGTGTTAGGGTTGTCCAAAGTTTAGGACTCTTCCAATAAAGTTATGTGCACAGCACACAACGACAATAGTCGCCACATTTTAGTAAATACTATATAGACGCCAGACATCGTTTAGAGACAAAAAGATGCGGAACTCGATTGTTGTGTCACAACCAACGCCATCATTGCCACACATACCACCACGAGAAGCAACCAACCCACAAATGACCTAATAATAGTATTCTACAAATTCATAGGAGTAAACTTATCTGCCAGAGATCAGCAACGAAACTTGTGATTTGTTTTTAAATAACGGCCCAGAGTTGCCAGTAGAAGTTTATTGTGTCTGTGAGAACTAGTTCAAGAAACTTTTGTGCTTAACACTAAAGAGGAAGGAAAGACATTAGTTGTATACCAGGCTCTATTCACAGCGCCATCCTCAAAGACAAATTGTAGTAGACAACCATGACCAGCATCACGAGGAGCGAAGCAGCGGCTAGTACAGACGATATTGGGACGAGGAGAGCAGCAGCTAAGTGCCTAGCAAGCCACTTCCTATGTCAGGAGACCTACATCGGGATTGCATCATTCAACCCTACAGTGATTAACTACATAGCATGTTGGCGCGGAATAATAATAATAGATGTTTTAAAGAATAGGATAGGAGAATCAAAATCAAGATTGTATAAAATAAATCATGTGCGTGTGTAGTTTCACATTTCTGACTAACGGCTCTGTTATAAGTTTACTTAAGTGCTATCGAGTAAAAGAGCAAAAGCTTGTACTGTATCTATATAGTCTTGTCTATCTCCTTGTTGTGAGACAGAGCAAGACTTGGGGGCTTCTTTACTTTCCAGGCACATGTAGCAGGATAAAAAGGTCTGCAATCTTTATTTAAAGTATTGCTGTCAACCTTACATTCCTTAGCCTGGTCACTGTTAGAATACTAGATCATTTCTTGTGCCGATAATTTCATACGACCCACATTCACGAGCCTTTTGATCTTGTCTTCGGCAGTGAATAGTCTTTCTATTTCTAAAAGTCTAAATGTCGCTACTTTGAATGTGAAATCTTTCAAATAGTTAGCGCTATGTTACAATACTCTTTTTTTATAGCAGTGAAGCCTGGTCAACTTACTCACACTAAACATGTAAACAGCTTTCACATGCGGTTTCTGCGTAAAATACTTGGTATTAAGTGTCACGACTAGATCACAAATACTGAAGTATTGGAAAGATCAGGTTGTGTGACGGTTAGTTCCATGCTCAGTCTTCGTATACTTAGTTGGATAGGACACGTTAGGAGGATGGATGATGGTAGGATACCAAAGGACATCATTTTTGGTGAATTACAGGTGGGTAAGAGATCTCAAGGTCGGACTCTACTATGATACAAAGATGTGTGCAAGTGGGACATGATTCACACAGGCATTGATAATGCACACTGGGAGCAAGTCACCGCTGATCATGTTGCATGAAAGGCAAATATCAGAACTGGAATAAAGACAAAAGAAAAAATGATTGCAGATAAGTCACACACCGAGTTAAAAAAAAAAAAAAAAAAGTATGATGGTGGAAATAACCATATGTTCACATGCATCCACTGTAGACGAACATGTACAGCGCGATTTGGCCTGATGGGTCACATTCACTACTGCCATGGGTTGTAGTAATTATGCCCTTTTGAAGCACAATGTTAAAAACTATCATCTGTCAAGACAGCAAGGTGCCAATGTCATATATATATATATATATATATATATATATATATATATATATATATATATATATACGTGTGTGTGTGTGTGTGTGTGTGTGTGTGTGTGTGTGTGTGTGTGTGTGTGTGTGTAAGTGTTGAACATACTGGCTTTGTCATCTGTGCATGAAAGGTGAATGTACCCCGGGTTAATATGTACTTTAGTATTGCAGGTGACATAAATGATGCGTATATCATCAGCAAATGTCTTTAGGACTGTAACAAACCATGTTCTCCAATAACCAAAATAAAAGATTTCCAAATAATTCTTGCCAAAGATAATACTCATTGCAGTAGTGACGGAACAATCCATTATTAAGGCTCCTCTATTAGATATTGAAAAAACAAAACAATAGAATCCGTACGATGAATAGCAAATTATGTCTCTGAATTGCGCTGGTAAAGTCATGAGCATAGTCAGGCGTTAATTCGAACGCGTTGGATCATCGTCTGCGAAAGTAAAGGAAAGACTGACCACCAATCCTCCCTGCATCCAAGTCTACAGAATGTGATGACGCCATCATAACACAGACCCATAGCAACAAGCGTCTTCGGGACAAGTTATTATTATTGTTATTATGGAAATACCAAACGAGTCTTTGCCAACAACAGAGACGATTTCCTACATGAAGCTTTAGATGAGACCAAGGGACAAAGGTGATAGAACAGATCACTTTCAATGGACAGTGGCACTAGCGTCTTAACGATACTGGTCTACAATATGATGCCATAGTAGCAGCCGCCTATTAGACCCAGATCAGATAACAGAAGAAACTATTGAGGTTAAGGGTGTGACTAAAAGTTCGCTCATCTGACCTTACCGACCGTTAAAGTATTCGTTAATACTAGATACGTTAAAGGTATGTTAGCGGCGGCAGTGATGGTCGATCCTATTCACCACATGATTCTAGGTTGTAGATATGTTTATTAGGGGAGCCATTCACACGAATTATGTTGGCTGCTGTTCAGACCACATTGTTTTAAGAAACTTCCAAATACTCGAAATCGTCCACAGAGAGGGGACTTTAATAAGAAGATACGTTTGTTGCCCCGTAGAGCCTGTAAAATGAACAGGAACACGGTCAACTTGTAATGCCAGCAGCATATAGGCAGGTGGTTCTACATATGCGTCACACAAGATCGTTTAGTGGACATATGGGTGTGGGAGCAACAAACCAACGAAGTTCATGCCACTATTTGTGGCCGAGAATAAATGGTGACATCAAAAGATATGTGAAGTCATGTCCTGTGTATCAACGCGTTGCGCCCAGACACAGGACTGTCCTGAGTACATTGGGGGAAATGCCCATTATAAACACCCAATTCGAGTTATTTGCTTTTGACATTCTTGGACCTTGTCCTTAGAACTAAAGCGAGAAAATATACATATTAACGCTTGTTGATACCTGATCGATGCGGAAGAAGCCATTGTCCCTCTATCCATTGACTCTAAAAGATTTACAGAGGCTCTGATGACTATTTTTACTCTGTTAGGGTTCCATTACACGATCGTCACTGACAATGGTTCTCATTTTAGAGTGAGATTTATGGAAGAAGTCTTCCACATCTTCCAGACTCGCCACATACATTCCAGTCCCTACCATCCGCAGTCCAATGGCCTTGTCAAACGGTTCAACGGGACGACGTTTAGGTCTATCCTGAGGAAATTGGCTCAGGAAGAAGCAGAAGATTGTGATGATTACACAGCACTATTTGCTTACCGGTAAGTTCCCCATTGTTCCACTAGATCTTCCGCGGCAACTCTCCTCATTCTTAGGATCATCAAAAATCCCCTTAAGGCTCTCGTGAGAAGGTGGACTGAGGAGGGAACGGACGAAACAGTAGACAATGCTTCAAAGTATGTGGAAAAATAGAAACACACATTAAAGTTGGGATAGAAGTTAGCGAAGAATAATCTTAGGAGAGCCAGAGAGAAACACGCCAATTATTACAATAAAAAGGCAAAATGTCTTTAACTAGAAGTATTAGTCAAAGTCTTACTACTGCTCCCTAGCGAAACCAATAAGTTGGAGATTGGGTGGCATGGGTCTTTTCCCGTGATAGAGAAACTGCCCCTTACCAATTGCAATATCTCCATCAAAGGTAAACAGACAAATTAATTTACTCCGCAAATATTATGCGAGAACAAATGACCCGCCCAAGCATTTGTTGTCCATGGCAGTTGCGAAAGAAGTAGACCGTGGGGAGACCACAGCGATGGAGTACCTTCTGCAATTTTGGAAGACCTACCAAGATGTGGAAATAAATCCCACCATGACAACATCCCAACAGGAGCAACTCAAAGGAGTATTAAAAGCTCACGCAACCATCCTCACCGACAAACCGGGTCTCACTACTCTAATAGAATTTGACATGAAGCTAACCAGCCCTGATCCTATTAGACAAAACCAGAGTCCTATTCCATAAGCGAAAGAAAAGACACTCAGTACTGAGTTCATCCCAATTACTTCAAGAAGAAATAATCTCACCTTCTGAGTCTCAGTACAGTGCAAATGTGGTGATGCTTAGGAAACCTAGCGGAGAGCATTGACTCTGCATCGACAATCGCCAAATGAATGGAATCACCGAGCTCCAGCCTGAACCACTACCGGACCAGAGGCAACGCTTCGCTAAGGTGAACAAAGCCAAGTATTTCTCCAAGATATACTTAAGGAAGGGATACTACAAGATCACACTGAAGTAAGAAGTCCGACCATACCCGGCATTCAGCGAATCAACGGGACACTACCTATTCAACGTGCTCCCATTTGGTTTAGTAATGAAACCAGCGTTTTCACCAGGGTGATAAGGATGTGATTAGACCCTCTGAGTTACCCATCCATAACCAACTTCATGGATGACATCATCGCCTCCAGTCACTTTGAGTAGCATGTATCCACGTTGGCAGACCTTTTGACAAGATTATCTTAAGTAGGGTTAACTGCCAACGACCAGCTAAATACCTACTAGATTATCAAGAACTTGAATTTCCATAGTCCAGAGATACATTTCGCCTGACCCGACAAATGTGGAAAAATTGCAAACAGCACCTCGATCCAAGACCCAGAAAGACACAGTATTTCACTGTGTAAATTCTACCAAATATATATTCACTATTTCAAAGCGGGAGTAGCCCCTCTCACGGATGCCAGCAAGTCAAGAGCTCCAGAGAAAGTCAACTGGACCGCAGATTGTGGTACTGCGTACACAACCCTCAAAGTAAGCTTACAGCGAGACCTATCTTGCAACTCTCGGACCTTACAAAAACATTTACCTTGCGAACGGATGCCAGTAACATTGCCATTGGTGCAACGCTAATGGTGCTAACACAACCCGCACATCCTTTGTCCAGTAGCATACGTCAGGCTAAAGTTAAACAAGCCCGAGTGGAACTATTCTCCATATTTTAAAAAAAGAATGTTTATCACTAGTATGAGCCGTGCAGCAGTTCCAAATGTACCTATGCGGAGCGAAATTTACTGTTTAAATTGACCACCATCCCCTGTTTTAGCTTCCCCCAAGAAGATGAACACCAGGTTGATGAGATGGTAATATGTCACTTCTTCTACACCCTTATACATTCAATGTGGCGTATATCCCAGGAAAAGGAAACGTGCTTTGATTCCCCCTTTGATTCGATCTCAGGTATTGATTTACACTTGTTCTCAATCAAGAACGTAGCCATCGCATCAGGGACCGATGATAACAATTTATCCCTGAGCATTAGGTCGCGTAACTTGTCAAAGTCTGCATTTACCCCTGCAGCTTTTAACCATCTGTCATACAAAGATGCGGTTTCAGCTGCGTAGTCCAGAAACGTTTGATTTGACTTAGGTGTGAGGGTTTTGAACTTTGTTCTTAAGCCCGCTTCGCCTAGCAAAAATTGACTCAATGCACGATCTCGAACCTATGTGTAATTGGTCCGTAAACTCTCCGGAATCAACTCGACAACCTTTAAAGGCTCCAATCCGAGATGACGGTGAAATAAGATGGGCCACATTTCTTCTGGAATTTTATAGAATCTTACCAACAGCTCAAAATTAGCCACCCATGCCCCAATTGAATCGCCTTGTGTAAAATTTCTAATTGCTCCTTGATATTTTTTTAATCGGATATTCTGTTTTCGATTGCAATTTCGTCTGTGCAATCTCTGCTTCTTTTTCCATCTCCAGCGTCTTAACTTTCAGATTTCCTTCAATCTCTTTGTGCTTCATTAATACCTCTGCTTCTAGCTTCATCTTCTGAAACGCAAGCTCTTTTTCTTTGCTTTCCTTCTCCAAAATAAGTTTCTCTCTTTCCAATCCCATCTCCTTATCTGTCGCCAATAGTCTTTCTTTCTCCAACTCCATTTCATTATCTCTCGCCAATAGTCTTTCTTTTTCCAACTCCATTTCCTTATCTCTTGCCATTAGTCTTTCTTTTTCCATTGCCATTTCTCTCTCTTTTATTTATATATCTGCCGTCAATCTTTCTGTCTCTAATCTAATCTGTAGTTCTCTTTCTTTTTTCTCACGATCTATTCGAAGTTGTCTCTCTTCCTTTTCTACTGCTTTGGCTGCAACCCTTTCCTCGCGTTGCAGAGTTTGGAATTCCTTAAATTCAAGCTTTGCCCAATTTCTGAGGTCTTGGCCTGTTAATCCGGATCTTTCACCTATGTCCATAAATTCTTGAAATGTAGACATGTTTAAGACAATCTTGTCAATTATATAGCTAATATAATGAACCGTATATTTGTATGTGCTGCAAACTCGACTGAAAAACAGCAATTCGAAGTGTCAATAGCTTAAACTTAACTCCAACGTCAAGAGAATCAACAATGCGATAATTCAAAAGCAAATCAAGAGATTTCAGTTACAAACACTGATAGGAGCAAACAAATAAACTATACTGGACTTCAATCCCAGCTCACGAACTACGATAAAAGTAATTCGGCCATATCAACAATGAATATCAATTTCAATTTTGATAACACCCAACAGAATATTCAATCAACTCAAACAATTCATACTGGCCTGATTCTGTATTTGATAAAATACTACATATGTTGTAGTGCCGGTCTTTGTGTCTGTGTGCCGATGTATCCAAACTCCTGTAGTGTTGTAGGTTGATAAGACGAACAGCGTTGTTGTGTAGATATATGAATCGGCGTCCAGTGTAGAAAATCCGTGATATCTGACAAGTTCCTGTGTATTCCCGATTAAAATTCCTGACTGTTGCTATTCCTTCGATAACAACCTTCACGAGAATGGTGCTCCGGTGTAACTAGAGTAGTGCACTAAATCCACTTCAATAGTTTGTTGTCCAGTGGCTGGTAATAGGTAATTATAGTTGACAGCTTCTCAACCAGTAATGAATGAACTGTTGTATTATCACAGTGTAAACATGGCCTGGCTGTGGATCGTTAGTGGCTGACATCAATATAGATGACAAACTCCGCGTTGTATTCTATAAAAGGTTTATTGAGTCAATCAATTACATTTTCATGCTGCCGAAGTAAATATAGACATATTTGTTGTTCTTCTCATGGCCGAATCCCCAGTGACGTGTGAGCAACCCCTGAATACCTAAACCCATTCGTGCTCACACGTTCACTAACTTTATTTCCCCATTAGTTAATGAATGCGCAGCATTCATTAACTCTATGACTACTTTCTAGCTAATTTAAACCCCATAACAGTGATACTGTTATAATACCTCCCTTTTTCAACAAGACTTTTTTTTTCTGGAAAAGTCTCAACTCCAACCCTTAAACACTTAGCTCAATACTGAAATATGTATTCTTTTATACCGATTCTACCCAACAATCCCTCAACATATAGTTCATAATTCAATCTTATCCTTCTATTTTTGACTCTTCCTCATAGCAAACCACAATGAACTTCTTCTTCGTCTTGTTTTTACCAGTAACACCATAACTGCAATTCAACAAATCATAAAGTCACTCCCACACGACAGAAAGAGAAAGGATCGGTGGCCACCGGAGAACAAAGAAATCTTACTCACATAAAAATCAAAATTCTTTCTCACAAAACCATACTCACCTCTACCCCCCTATGTTATACTGAGACTTTACGCAGTAAAGTCTAAAACAGATGCAACCTACTTATTATGGCAATTCTTTTATCAACTTATTTTCTGACATTCACTAAAACTATCACCGATATCTAGCTCATCATGGCTCTGAAATATCTCTCTTTAATGCCGTTACCCACAGCAATCTAGTAACTCCGAATCTCCCCTTAAATGTCTATTTATTACAGACATCAGTAACTTCGCAATGTTAACCATCAAACACAACATCATAAATATTCACGTACTCTGACCATTATATACACTACTCCAGCAACCCACTTATTACCAGCTTCTTCATCCTATCTCTGAAGCTTATAAGACCCAAAGGGATAAATATTAACATCATGCCAAAACCATGGAACACAATACCTCTCTAAAATCTCCTACCTCTCAATTCATAATTCATGCCGTAACCCACAGCAGCAAAACCACCACTGAACTCATGTCTGTAAACGTCCAGCCCCATTATCAACTTTAGTCCATATATTACGGACCTTCCTTATTCTCCCGCAACCCTCATGGCATTTAGTCCATGTTCTCTACCAGTATTTAGCATGATTTACTTCCCCTTATAATTCATTGTACTGATATCCGCAGTATGATCACTCTTCAAAGTGAAATCTATAACACTGACTTGTGCAGCTCTTATTTCAACTCCCATCTCCATGTAACGCTGTCTTAACGCAGCTCTACTTAACTGACCCCTGTCCTCTTACCAACTTAATAGTGATTAACTGGTAACAACCCAAAAATTTAACAACAAAATAATAATAAATCATAACATCTACATAACCACTTTTTCTCCCCTTTTTGTGCACTGAGTTTCTTACTCCATTTCCCGTGTCTCTTTGTCCATTGAATTAATCAAACGTGGGCATGCAGGGCACTTACTCCCTGTGACTCTCTCTCTCCCGTGAAAAACATCACTTAATTTCTCTTATTTTCTGAACGTAAATTAACTCCAGAATTTCCCTGGAAGTGTTTTTAATATGGACCAGTCTATATTAAAATGCCCCAGAACTGAACGTCAAAAACAAATTTTAAACATGGTCAAGGTAACTTAAGCGGTAAAAATCCTTAAACCAACAAAATAATATGCAAATTCAATTCATAATTGGAGTTAAGACAATCAAAACAAAACAACATCACCCCCCTAGTTTTAAATATGTATACCCATATCCCCACACAATATAAGCAAATAATTATCATGTTTTACAACATTCAAAATGCTCTACATCATTAGTCGTTTATATGGACTAACAATGATATAACAATCTATATACTATATATAATGAACACAAGTCATTCATCAGTATTTAGCAGATATTTAAAAATCTTAATACATATTCAGCATATGTCAAACTCACTAAACAAAAAAACAATTTTCTCTCCCGCCAAACGCAGGGGTACCACAACAATTCATTTCTTATATCTATTCAGCACAAAGAATATATCTCCGCACTGTTCCAAGTTTACAACTCCTCAAACCATCGATCATCTCCCTTCATAAATCTCCATCTCTCACCAAACCACCTCACAGCAACACCACTGTATTCGAACTACGTATCAAACACTACTGTTAACCACAGCTCAACATGCTCAATATACTAAGTAGTGTGGCTATCTCAGCACACCACAACCCATCTAATTACCAAGGGAAATTGTAACCCGGCATCCCCACTTTCTAACTAGTTATTTCCCTTGAATAACCACTAATTCTACTTTTAAGTTACCCGTGCACCCGACGCATCACAATTTCCAACATCTTATCACAACAACTTCCTCACACTTATCGTTATCCATTCAGAAACAGCAAGCGCGCGCGTATAACTAACGATGATCTCTACCTCCTTTACAGACAGACAGCTCTTCACAACTATCCTCACTCCAACGAGACATACTAATCACCTCTTCGCACTTCTCTGCATCATGCAATCCTATTCCAACACAATTCCCCCGAACAACACTAGATCTGCCTCCTACAACGACCAACGAAACGCCAAATCACTGCCACCGGACCGACCTTCACAATCCAATCACTAACCATAAGAAATGAAACAATCAACATACATCGACAATTTCTGTCATTTTTATATCTAGAATTTCTTATCAGTCCCGATATCACTTCCTAACCAACAATCCCTACTTTCATCAATTTCTCTATACGCCCACTTATTCTCTCACTTGCACTTAATCATCTCTGGACTATCACACTTCCACCTCATGACGATATTTATATTTTCTTCTAAATCTCGCCCATCTAACACGACTAACGTGTCTCATTCTCCCGTACTAGTATTTTACTATTAGTTTTTCTAAGTCCATCTCCGTAATCACTATTTCCTGAATTTCGCAGACAACCGCCACGCAATCTAATCTCGTGAGTAACCATTCATTCCTGTCTAACATGTTTCCTTACTCATTGCACACATCAACTGGAATCACTTACCTATATTCTCACCATCTCCCTTTAACAATCTCACCCTTATCTGGCTATTTATACACATACATCCTCCTTAATGTTCATCACCTTACATTACCTTACTCAACAGTCAATACCACACCTATATATCTCTGGCAGCCACATTTATGTCATCCCTCGGATCCTTTCAACAGACAATCTAGCAAAATATCTCTTTTACTCACCACCCATCACCATCAACACACTTAGTCCACTGAGGCAATGCTACATACTTCCTCGTATTCTCTCATATTCTTCCTTCCTCCGTATCAGGCACGCTCGTCTCATCTTACCTCTGCCCCCCACTACTGTATCTGCTTTTTCCCCACAACAACGATCGAAACGTTAATTCAAATGTCAGACGTCTCAACCTAATACACAATACGACCATTCTTTCAAACTCTCTAAGTCACTTCATCTATCTCAGACAATGCGTCTCTCTATACGAATTTTCCCGATTTTGTTCTAGATCCATCACATATCACCTACTCTCTCCTTACTACAAGCAAAACAATACACTTATGTATTCATGAACACCATCTTTTCTCTCCACGTAACTCTCAGCATCGCGTAACCACGCTTAATATTTCACCACTCGGCCAAGAATCTACATCTCTTCAGATCAATCTCTAGTTATATATCTGCACCAACCAATCTATTACTCCTCGCCTTGTTTACATGACTCTAATACTTTCTGTGGCTGGTTTCAAATTTTGTATCTCTACTTTTAGAGTCTGGAAAGAGTTTATATAGTGTTTCAATATCTTTGTTTTATAATAGTCATAGTCTCTACTTGAGAACTCTGGTATGATCTCCGATAATTTTTCACGTTCTATTGGCACATGCGCTGTGTACCATATACTCCAATAATATTTTGGGATTTTGCAGTCTTGCATTTTCTTTTCAAATTTCTGTGTCCAATCACGTATTAGGTCATGATTTATATTACATTTTTCTTCGTCTTGTGTCCGTGTACCCATGAAAAAATCTTGTAACCCTCTGTAATGTTTTGTGCCCCAGAAGTCTGATAGATCTTGGAGGTGTTCATCATCTGAACTCATTTTCTGTTAATTAATATTCAAATCTACTAATGATGGTATTTATACAAGACAATCAAAGAATGCAGATTTGGGTACTTAGCAATCAAAATTAATCAACTTATCTTTCTCTGCTGACTACTCGAACGCTTGATGTACAGGAACGTGATTCTCGTGCTGGTTACCGTTGACCTGGTCTGGTTACGTCGGTCGCTTTGTAGAATTGAAACCTGCTGTGGAGAGAAATGATGTTATTTTCGTTCTGACTCTATTAACACATCTTTGATTTACAATTTCTTATACATATTATGCAATAGATCTTCTTCTTTACAAAAGTAGCGTTCTTTTATGCAATTTACATGGGAATGTGGTTCATGTGTACTTCTGACACCATTATACCTGTCAGAGTCCTAACTATTAGCTCCGTCTAGTTCACTGGACTTGGACAGGCAAATTACAACATCTACGTAACATACACTAATAACACATGAATGCAATTGGAAACTGGCAGGAGCTATCTCCTGAACAATCATTTATTACAATATATTACAGGCTGACAACATGGTCGCACTTCACGCTCAAACAATCGTTCAACACCAACAGCCACGCGTTAGCTCACAATGGCGATCTTTACACTGTCGCCCGCATGATCATTCACAATCACAACTTCACATCATCCCGCACATATCACAGTTCGTACATTCCTCGAATATCAATACACAACGTTCATCTCCATCTATCAGTCACAACACTATCGTTCTATCGTTCTCTAGATCTCCACACGTCCGTCTCTATTCGCTGCCTCACACACACTGACCCTCCTCGTTGACCTTCCCACATCACGTGGCTCTATTCACGGGCTTCTTGCCTGACCGTCCGCTAGCCAAGCCGTGGTGTCTCTTACTGCCCTTGACCTCAGCTATGCTTACACTGACTCTCGCTTACATACCGGCACTTACATTCTTCCTTACATATAAGACCATGACATAGGTGTTCCAGTTTTTTTAGCGATAAAAATACCAAATACTTGTGAAAGATCTTGGGCTTCCCTTCTAAAAAAAAATCTGCAATGGAAAATACAGCAGTACCAACCAATATAATATACTAATATTTTAAGACAATATTATCTTAAAGCAAGCAGCAAGAAATATTCTGTTCAATTGAGTATGTTGTTAATTAATCTGAAATTATTATTAATCAAAATGTATGATTATACTTGCTATAGATCCATCATTACCTATACTGCTCTGTTGTTTGTTCTGGGTTTACCAACTGACGCTGCCTGTCCTATGTCTATGGGTAGAAATGAAGTATGGTCCAATCGACGAAATGACGGAAGATGTTCCAATCGACAAAGTGACGGAAGATGTTCCAATCGACAAACTTGAAGGAGTGTAATGCCCAATCGACAAACTTGAAAGAGTATGACGCCCAATCGACAAACTTGAAGGAGTGTAATGCCCAGTCGACAAACTTGAAAGAGTATGACGCCCAATCGACAAACTTGAAGGAGTGTAATGCCCAATCGACAAACTTGAAAGAGTGTGACACCCAATCGACAAACTTGAAGGAGTGTAATGCCCAATCGACAAACTTGAAAGAGTATGACGCCCAATCGACAAACTTGAAGGAGTGTAATGCTAATCGACAAACTTGAAGGTTGTCTTCTTCTCTCGCAGGAACAGAAAAAGAAGAGCCTCTGGATTCCTCACTTCAATCGAAGTCGGTGCCTTCTAGTCGTCTTCATGCCGCTGATTGTGCTCGTCTGGATTTGAAATGACAACGATCGAGACAATACTCAATTGATTGATTGATTGATTGATTGATTGATTGAACCGGTTCACTATAAGCGTTGACCAACAACTCCGGACTTTATCTTCAGACTACCAAGGTAACCTTCAATGTACTTCAGACGATAACGGTTAAATCGACAGTTCCAGCAAGATTAGATTTCACGGCAGCATATCTGGAACATCCATACGTTTCGAAAAAACGAGCAGGTCAACACAGGATTCAACAATGACGATGGCCGCTCTGTTTCACCACTCGGAACATTATGTGTTGTGTGGCGGTTCTAACAACCATCAACTCCATCACAAAGACTTGAAAATACGACATAAGTTGTTCCTCCAGAGTGCAGTATTTCAACACAACCTTCCATGACTTCTGTTGACTTCTATATTCCAATTTGATTTATTTTATGAGGACCTCTGTGATCAGTGGTGGCCGCGACAGCACGATTCCGAAAACTTGGTATACTCGGCGCCAAATCAGGTCATATCACAGTGTGAACATGGCCTGGCTGTGGATCGTTAGTGGCTGACATCAATATAGATGACAAACTCCGCGTTGTATTGTATAAAAGGTTTATTGAGTCAATCAATTACATTTTCATGCTGCCGAAGTAAATACAGACATATTTGTTGTTCTTCTCATGGCCGAATCCCCAGTGACGTGTGAGCAACCCCTGGATACCTAAACCCATTCGTGCTCACACGTTCACTAACTTTATTTCCCCATATAACTCTATGACTACCTTCTAGCTAATTTAAACCCCATAACAGTGATACTGTTATAGTATATTCCTGGTCCACCTTGTTATATAATGGCAGCTATGGCTCTACTAGCTGGTAACAAATCCAAACTAATAATGGTAGCGCTGACTTGCTTCGTGTATATCTGACGCAGTAACGTATCCATGAAAAAGGTGGTGGCAACATTCGATTTCCTGTACTTCTGTAAGATGAGTCCCCATGTTGCTGAAGTGTGTCTTAACGAAATTCAGTCTAAATCATTAACAGATAAGGTGTCCAGGGTGTGACACTCTTTCAACAAACTTTGAAGCAGGAAAACTCAACGGCAATAAAAAAAACTGAAAACCGGCAAATAAGATTATTTCTCGTGTAATTTTCCAACGATCTTTAAGTATCAATAATATACATGATGGTGACATACGAGTAATCGATCGTTGAAAAACACTAGACCTTCTAATGGATTCATGCCGCTATTCTTCGGTCATTCTTTATCAAAATAGGTTTTACCTTGCCGTAAGATATCTAGTCTCGTTTGGATCTGTTGCCTTCGTTCTATTCTTTCAGGCTCATATATCTTTCCTACTTTGTACGTTGTCCTCTGCCCTCTATATTGGCCATAATGATGTCGCCCTACTCTTCAATATTCTTTTCCAAGTTCGAGACAATTTCAATGTGCTGTTTCTCTGTTGGAATCCATGATCTGACTGCCATAACTATTGATCAACAAAACTGACGTGATGCGCTAGTCTCTTAGTTATATCTGAGTTTCTTATCGAGAGTTCTGCTCCTTCTGGTTTTCGCATCATGGGGTCATGCTGCGACTTGGCACTACTTTTATCGAGGAGGGGCGTATGTGAGGCGACGTCTAGATCGCTATGCAAAAATCACTCTAACTGATGTACCAAGTAACTTTTCAGCCTATTATAGCGTCATAAGAGAAAGCAATGACGTTATACTTCGCCACTGACTATGTCTGAGGTAAAAATACCCAATAGTACTAGTGACGACATGTATTTCCACATCATTGTTCTAAGTGACGTTATGCTTTGGCTGCCTCGTCTTCAAATCCGTATCTTCAATATAAAGCTAGTTTCAACTGGGAATATAGTTTTTAACTTTAACAACGGGTCCCGGGAACAGATGCTTGATGCATTTAGCACAACCGGTCAGTAGGTAGAAACTTATCCACTTTCCCCTGGCTCACAAAGGGACCAGTCGCAGATATAGTAAGTAACGGATGTAAGAAATCAATCCTCATTCGTGCTTGATTATCCTTTAAAAATCTAAATTCTGCGCAAGACTGGGGATGAGTGAAATAACTAATACATAAACGTTAAATTAGAACGAGGTGGGGACAAAATTATTTTTCTATATTGGTAAAATTTAGAAGTTCTCTCGAGTTGTGAATCTATCATAGGTAGATTCTATGACACGTGGGATGTACAATGAGAGAAATTTAGTTTAAACACATGTAGTACATATATATTATGTACAGTCACTAAGATTATTACAATGTCTTTTATGAATGTACGTGTGTGTGTGTGTGTGTGTGTGTGTGTGTGTGTGTGTGTGTGTGTGTGTGTGTGTGCGTGCGTGTGTTTGTGTGTGTGTGTGTGTGTGTGACGATCTTTTAAACACGGAACATAGAACCGGAGGAGCATCGAGTACCTGGGTGGATCTCGAATCCCATACCTGAACAGGACGATCAAGTTCGCATCTAGTCCTGACTCTGTATAATAACTGCATCTACAAGTGCCGTTGCCTGTAAGTGTATGCATCATGTTACTGCTAAAACCAAATGAGACCTGATATCTCCTTTTTGTACCAAAGAAAAATACAAATTGTGTTTTGGTTCTTTTTCTTCTGCTGCGTTCATCCGAAGAGTTCTTTCAGATGTAATTGCCGTGTGTCTGTTAGGCACCCTTGGGCCGAAACCCTTAGGCCAACACATCCGACTTTAGCGTGCATTTTTGACAGGTTAGCATTCCTGGGGGACTCTCACTTTTGTGGTGCCGTCCACATCCCAGCTGGTCAAGTTAGAACGGTCGAAGACTTCACGATCAGCCCTAAAGGGACTGCAAGGACAGTCCATGGCATTTTCCGCCATCCAGGGCGGCTTCCATAGTTGCAGAGCCGACACATAGCGCTCTGGTGCTGAGCTCACCGAGGGAGTCGTCACGTCCTGCTCATGGCTGCTTTAATTCCTCACTTCAATGTATTGGGCCTTTCGTTCGCTACGTGCCGCTCCCCGCACAAACCAGGGACGGTCGGGTTGCAGATGGTATCCACTCAGCGAGCTTTTGTTTCGTACATGTGCTTAGTCGCTGTGCCCGGAAAACAAGATAGTTAGAGCTGTTCCGGGCACACCGGACATTCGGAAAACTAGCTAGTTTTGTTCCAAAAACAAAGGTTATTCGGTAGACTAGATAGTCAGAGCTGCTCCAAGCACGGCGGACATTCTTATCAATCCAGTTATTTTGGATATTTATGGTTTACTCTCTTTACAAACCATGGCGGATTATTTTGTTACAAGATTAAAATATTTTGTGTTTTGGTTATAATCTTCATAGGGATATATAAAATACAGCAGGCCAAATATCTATTTCTCTTTTAGACGCCCACAGAAAAACATTCACACAAACAGTTCATATTTATGATATATTAATTATGTTACATATATACATATTTCCTGATGTAATTGACAGATTAAATGAAGCAAATCGGCATTCTCAGAAGACATAGGTGAACTGGACTGACTATTCGCATTTCGCGGAATCGTATTGAGTCACTATGAATACTGGGACTATGAAATTGTGATTTCCGTGCTCCGAACATTTCGAAACCAGTTATCTATGTCAGAGGAATATAACAGACTGAATCTAGAAGGAAATACAGTTATTAATTAAATGTATTTAATTTAGGCGCATACTCCATATCAATCATCAGTTCACACATGACATGCATTGCATAATAGTGGAAACGCAAATTTACGTCATAACTCAATCATTCATTCAGTTAGGTATATGACACGATCATGCAATCATTAATTTGTTTATTCATTCAGTCATCCATTTGGTGAGTTATTTCATGACGCGATCAGTCATTCATTTATTTATACACATCGCGACATGACCATTCATTCAGTTGTGTACATAATTAATGATACCACTCATACGAAACATAAATGTTGTTACATCATGACGCAATTATCATTCACCTGGTTATTGTAAATCATGATTCATTCATCTCGAAAACGATGAGAGAGTCATGATACTCATCTAGTCACATAATTTTTTTTTAACAGTCCATACATTATCATACATAAATCACGGAGAGAAAGGAAATATAAAGTGATTAACTTTTACACCTCAGATATACAATTACGAATAACAGTACATACATATACAAAGGATGAATCGCATGTCAGAAAGAAAGATATAAATTATGTATTATATGTTTTCTATTTCAAGGTAGATTAATTAGATAAGTGGTTAAGTTGTTGACGTATTTGCTTGTTTTAATTCCGAATTTCTAGTACACCAGTTATAAACGAGTATGTCAATCTACACAGACCTAATAATAATGAAACACCAAAAAAAAAAAATGTCTAATGTACCAGTATCAGTTACATTGATAATGACATAAGCTGCTTATATGATATGATTCGCCAGTCTTTGTGGCTCACATATATAAGACGTCAGCGACAAAAGCAAAAGACCTCTCGGAACAAATGGGACAAGAACAAGCGTCACATTATAGCCGAATGGGACAGGACAGAGAGGAATGAAGAAATAGTTATATGTCAAAACTAATATAGAAGGATATGATCCAATCAATCACATACATCCCCTTAGTCGGGTTTTGTAAATTTGGATGGCGATACATGCCCATTGGGCCATTTTAGGGATTAAACTTATAGTTTATTTAGCCTAGCTTTTTCATGAGCTGGTACTTCACGACATTTACCGTAGTGCGTAAATAGGAAGTGGTGCCCTGTTAAATTTAATTCTAGGGCTGTAGGTGGTTGATAGTAGACCATTCCTTCACAGTAGTAATAGATGATATAAGTATGACACATGAACTCTGTGCTACGTCTTGTCAATCTAATAGATAAGCTAAAATGGTAAGTACCATTTCAAAAAGAAGGGGCATGCTGCCAAGTCGTGACTGAAGTTCATGACGCGAAAAACAGAAGGAGCAGAACTCTCGGTCAGAAACGTAGATATAACTAAGAAACTAGCGGATCACGTCAGTTTCGTTGATCAATAGTTACGGGAGTCGGATCATGGATTCCAACAGGGAAAGGGGACATTGAAATGGTCCAGCCCTTGAAAAGAATATTGAAGAGCAGGGCGACATCATTATGGCCAATATAGATGGCAAAAGACAATGTTCACAGTGAGAAGGATATAGGAGCCTGAAAAGAATAGAACAAAGGCAACAGATCCAACCGAGACAAGATATATTACGGCAAGGTTAACTAAAAAGGGCTAGTGTTTGACGATTGATTACTCATTATGTTTACGTTTGAAAATTACAAAGAAGAGTAAGATATTTGCCGATCTTCAGTCCTTTTGTTTGCTGTTAAGTTTTCCTGCTTCAAGTTTGTTGAAAGAGTGTCACACCCTGGACACCTTATCGGTTAAATGGTTTTGATTGAAGTTCGTTAAGACATTCTTCAGCAATCGGAAAACTAGCTAGTCAGAGCTGTTCCGTTACATTCGGAAGACTAGTTAGTCAGAGCTGTTCCTGGCACGATCGACATTTCACTCAGACGTAATTGCGTAGTGCCAGTTTTTATTTTCCACCCTTTGGCAGGCACATCCGACTTCGGCGGGCACTTTTTACTGAGGTTAGCCTTCCTCGGGTTTCGGGGGACGTTAGACTCTTACTGTTGTGGGTTTCCCACATCTCAGCCTGTCAAGATAGAACGGTCAGAGGGAAGGCAGGGGCAGACCATGGGCATTTTCCGCTATCCAAGGAGGCTTCCATAATTGCAGAGCCGGCACATATTGCTCTGAGACTGGGCTCACCCGAGGAATTGCCACGTCCTGCTCATGGCTGTTTTAATTCCTCACTTCCATGTATTGAGCATTTCTTTTGCCTCTGGTCGCTCAGGGACAAACCAGGGACGGACAGACTGCGGGCGACATCCACTCAGAAAGATTTCACTTCGGACTTCCACGTAATGGATTCGCTAGCCAAGCGTTCCATTTCGTGTAAACGAGACATCTTCCACCTTTGTCTACGCTCGCTTTATGAATATAGATATAGACTTTCATCTTGACCATTGCGTGCGACTGGGGCGCATTTTCTACCATTAGTAACCGCTCACGAGGTAGGCTATACGTGCTGATGGCTCCGCACCTTACCTCTATGTATCAGTGGGCGAGTAACGGCCAGGCCCTCTCATCAGGGGATCCCTCATATCCCCCAACTGAAAGCCTTCGAACTTAACTAAGCTTGTAGCGAGCTCAGCATCTCACCTCCATTTTGCAATAGGTGAGTATCAGCCCGGCTCTCACATCCGAGGGCTTATAGCTTAGAGGCGTTCAGCCATATACCTCAGTTGAGAGCCTTAGCGTATGTGTCTTGATCAAGAATTTCTGCCTTCGTACGCCTGATTTGAACTTTTGACTGCTATCCTCAGCCTACCTGCAGAGCAGCAGGTTGCGTCTCTCTTAGTCTGACCCCTAACCCAAGTCCTCTCCGACACATAGTTGTGATTCCGTCGACTTAGTTCTTGGGGTCATTGGGACACGCAAGCCTCCCCCCCCCCCGCGACAAAGTGGAGACACATCGGGTGGGGGGGGGGGGTGTTCTAGCTGACCAGTTGACTAAGAATGTTAATATAAATATTTTGGATTACAAAGATATTTTGTTTGGTAATTTCACCCAGTTACTACACTCTTTATTTTTTGATTGCAAGGTGTGCGGGTGAATGCATGAAAGTGTATCACAAACAGGGGGTTTAAACTCAGACAAAAGCACCCGGCCAGATAAACTAGACAGTCGTGTTCTTTCTTCCTACATACACAAGTGTTCTACACCTTCTGCCTTTTGTCTCCCAAGTGAATCCGTCTCTTCTATCGGGACCATCCCCATAGACACCATTCTTATAACGACCCATAGTTCAAGAGACTGTCTGCTAACGCTGGGATAGGGATTTCTGCCTAATATTGTTGAAATACCCTAACGGCCGGTGACAAATGCTAACCAGAAATTGTGTGCGTTATTTCTAAACATCGGCCCCAGCCTATCTACACTTAGCCCACCTGTCCACTAGCTTGCTGACACCTTCTAGGTTTTTCGTGTCACCATCATCATCATCATTCGTGTCACTGTAACATATTTTGAACAGCCTCTATTACCTCGTTGTCATCTGCAAACGTGTAACTCCTCAAATGCTCTTTCAAGGGTCCAAACAATTGAAAGTCCGGTGGAGTCAAGACTGGACTGCATACTGGATGTTTCAAGGCATCAAATTTCAGAGCAAATGTATTGACTATATGTGTTGCGCTTTGAGGGTGGCCATTAGCATGCAGCAACAAACTCTTTTGAGAGAACTCCTCAGCGTTTCGATCGTATCGCTGGCTTCAATTCGTTCAGTAGCATGTAACAGTATCGGACGCTGAAGTGTGTCTTAACGAAATTCAGTCTAAATCATTAACAGATAAGGTGTCCAGGGTGTGACACTCTTTCAACAAACTTTGAAGCAGGAAAACTCAACGGCAATAAAAAAACTGAAAACCGGCAAATAAGATTATTTCTCGTGTAATTTTCCAACGATCTTTAAGGATCAATAATATACATGATAGTGACATACGAGTAATCGATCGTTGAAAAACACTAGACCTTCTAATGGATTCATGCCGCTATTCTTCGGTCATTCTTTATCAAAATAGGTTTTACCTTGCCGTAAGATATCTAGTCTCGTTTGGATCTGTTGCCTTCGTTCTATTCTTTCAGGCTCATATATCTTTCCTACTTTGTACGTTGTCCTCTGCCCTCTATATTGGCCATAATGATGTCGCCCTGCTCTTCAATATTCTTTTCCAAGTTCGAGACAATTTCAATGTGCTGTTTCTCTGTTGGAATCCATGATCTGACTGCCATAACTATTGATCAACAAAACTAACGTGATGCGCTAGTCTCTTAGTTATATCTGAGTTTCTTATCGAGAGTTCTGCTCCTTCTGGTTTTCGCATCATGGGGTCATGCTGCGACTTGGCACTACTTTTATCGAGGAGGGGCGTATGTGAGGCGACGTCTAGATCGCTATGCAAAAATCACTCTAACTGATGTACCAAGTAACTTTTCAGCCTATTATAGCGTCATAAGAGAAAGCAATGACGTTATACTTCGCCACTGACTATGTCTGAGGTAAAAATACCCAATAGTACTAGTGACGACATGTATTTCCACATCATTGTTCTAAGTGACGTTATGCTTTGGCTGCCTCGTCTTCAAATCCGTATCTTCAATATAAAGCTAGTTTCAACTGGGAATATAGTTTTTAACTTTAACAACGGGTCCCGGGAACAGATGCTTGATGCATTTAGCACAACCGGTCAGTAGGTAGAAACTTATCCACTTCCCCCTGGCTCACAAAGGGACCAGTCGCAGATATAGTAAGTAACGGATGTAAGAAATCAATCCTCATTCGTGCTTGATTATCCTTTAAAAATCTAAATTCTGCGCAAGACTGGGGATGAGTGAAATAACTAATACATAAGCGTTAAATTAGAACGAGGTGGGGACAAAATTATTTTTCTATATTGGTAAAATTTAGAAGTTCTCTCGAGTTGTGAATCTATCATAGGTAGATTCTATGACACGTGGGATGTACAATGAGAGAAATTTAGTTTAAACACATGTAGTACATATATATTATGTACAGTCACTAAGATTATTACAATGTCTTTTATGAATGTACGTGTGTGTGTGTGTGTGTGTGTGTGTGTGTGTGTGTGTGTGTGTGTGTGTGTGTGTGTGTGTGTGTGTGTGTGCGTGCGTGTGTTTGTGTGTGTGTGTGTGTCACGATCTTTTAAACACGGAACATAGAACCGGAGGAGCATCGAGTACCTGGGTGGATCTCGAATCCCATACCTGAACAGGACGATCAAGTTCGCATCTAGTCCTGACTCTGTATAATAACTGCATCTACAAGTGCCGTTGCCTGTAAGTGTATGCATCATGTTACTGCTAAAACCAAATGAGACCTGATATCTCCTTTTTGTACCAAAGAAAAATACAAATTGTGTTTTGGTTCTTTTTCTTCTGCTGCGTTCATCCGAAGAGTTCTTTCAGATGTAATTGCCGTGTGTCTGTTAGGCACCCTTGGGCCGAAACCCTTAGGCCAACACATCCGACTTTAGCGTGCATTTTTGACAGTTTAGCATTCCTGGGGGACTCTCACTTTTGTGGTGCCGTCCACATCCCAGCTGGTCAAGTTAGAACGGTCGAAGACTTCACGATCAGCCCTAAAGGGACTGCAAGGACAGTCCATGGCATTTTCCGCCATCCAGGGCGGCTTCCATAGTTGCAGAGCCGACACATAGCGCTCTGGTGCTGAGCTCACCGAGGGAGTCGTCACGTCCTGCTCATGGCTGCTTTAATTCCTCACTTCAATGTATTGGGCCTTTCGTTCACTACGTGCCGCTCCCCGCACAAACCAGGGACGGTCGGGTTGCAGATGGTATCCACTCAGCGAGCTTTTGTTTCGGACATGTGCTTAGTCGCTGTGCCCGGAAAACAAGATAGTTAGAGCTGTTCCGGGCACACCGGACATTCGGAAAACTAGCTAGTTTTGTTCCAAAAACAAAGGTTATTCGGTAGACTAGATAGTCATAGCTGCTCCAAGCACGGCGGAAATTATTATCAATCCAGTTATTTTGGATATTTATGGTTTACTCTCTTTACAAACCATGGCGGATTATTTTGTTACAAGATTAAAATATTTTGTGTTTTGGTTATAATCTTCATAGGGATATATAAAATACAGCAGGCCAAATATCTATTTCTCTTTTAGACGCCCACAGAAAAACATTCACACAAACAGTTCATATTTATGATATATTAATTATGTTACATATATACATATTTCCTGATGTAATTGACAGATTAAATGAAGCAAATCGGCATTCTCAGAAGACATAGGTGAACTGGACTGACTATTCACATTTCGCGGAATCGTATTGTGTCACTATGAATACTGGGACTATGAAATTGTGATTTCCGTGCTCCGAACATTTCGAAACCAGTTATCTATGTCAGAGGAACATAACAGACTGAATCTAGAAGGAAATACAGTTATTAATTAAATGTATTTAATTTAGGCGCATACTCCATATCAATCATCAGTTCACACATGACATGCATTGCATAATAGTGGAAACGCAAATTTACGTCATAACTCAATCATTCATTCAGTTAGGTATATGACACGATCATGCAATCATTAATTTGTTTATTCATTCAGTCATCCATTTGGTGAGTTATTTCATGACGCGATCAGTCATTCATTTATTTATACACATCGCGACATGACCATTCATTCAGTTGTGTACATAATTAATGATACCACTCATACGAAACATAAATGTTGTTACATCATGACGCAATTATCATTCACCTGGTTATTGTAAATCATGATTCATTCATCTCGAAAACGATGAGAGAGTCATGATACTCATCTAGTCACATAATTTTTTTTTAACAGTCCATACATTATCATACATAAATCACGGAGAGAAAGGAAATATAAAGTGATTAACTTTTACACCTCAGATATACAATTACGAATAACAGTACATACATATACAAAGGATGAATCGCATGTCAGAAAGAAAGATATAAATTATGTATTATATGTTTTCTATTTCAAGGTAGATTAATTAGATAAGTGGTTAAGTTGTTGACGTATTTGCTTGTTTTAATTCCGAATTTCTAGTACACCAGTTATAAACGAGTATGTCAATCTACACAGACCTAATAATAATGAAACACCAAAAAAAAAAAAAATGTCTAATGTACCAGTATCAGTTACATTGATAATGACATAAGCTGCTTATATAATATGATTCGCCAGTCTTTGTGGCTCACATATATAAGACGTCAGCGACAAAAGCAAAAGACCTCTCGGAACAAATGGGACAAGAACAAGCGTCACATTATAGCCGAATGGGACAGGACAGAGAGGAATGAAGAAATAGTTATATGTCAAAACTAATATAGAAGGATATGATCCAATCAATCACATACATCCCCTTAGTCGGGGTTTGTAAATTTGGATGGCGATACATGCCCATTGGGCCATTTTAGGGATTAAACTTATAGTTTATTTAGCCTAGCTTTTTCATGAGCTGGTACTTCACGACATTTACCGTAGTGCGTAAATAGGAAGTGGTGCCCTGTTAAATTTAATTCTAGGGCTGTAGGTGGTTGATAGGAGACCATTCCTTCACAGTAGTAATAGATGATATAAGTATGACACATGAACTCTGTGCTACGTCTTGTCAATCTAATAGATAAGCTAAAATGGTAAGTACCATTTCAAAAAGGAGGGGCATGCTGCCAAGTCGTGACTGAAGTTCATGACGCGAAAAACAGAAGGAGCAGAACTCTTGGTCAGAAACGTAGATATAACTAAGAAACTAGCGGATCACGTCAGTTTCGTTGATCAATAGTTACGGGAGTCGGATCATGGATTCCAACAGGGAAAGGGGACATTGAAATGGTCCAGCCCTTGAAAAGAATATTGAAGAGCAGGGCGACATCATTATGGCCAATATAGATGGCAAAAGACAATGTCCACAGTGAGAAGGATATTTTTTTTTTTTTTTTTTTTTTTTTTTTTTTTTTAGCATATCCTTTTACAGGACTTAGCTGTCAACACCAGCATCTTTCAGCTGTATGTTGATCTCTTGGCAAGATTACGCTCAGTAGTTTGCCATTGCTTTCTGAGCGGCCGGCTCAGTATCCCGCAAGTCACGAGCGGGGGTCGAACCGCCTCAGCTCTCGCTACGCTACGAGACTCTGCGTGATAAACGGGATTACAGAGAGAAAGTATTGTAACCCCACAGCCAGAGAGACCGGCTGAGAAGGATATAGGAGCCTGAAAAGAATAGAACAAAGGCAACAGATCCAACCGAGACAAGATATATTACGGCAAGGTTAACTAAAAAGGGGTAGTGTTTGACGATTGATTACTCATTATGTTTACGTTTGAAAATTACAAAGAAGAGTAAGATATTTGCCGATCTTCAGTCCTTTTGTTTGCTGTTAAGTTTTCCTGCTTCAAGTTTGTTGAAAGAGTGTCACACCCTAGACACCTTATCGGTTAAATGGTTTTGATTGAAGTTCGTTAAGACATTCTTCAGCAATCGGAAAACTAGCTAGTCAGAGCTGTTCCGTTACATTCGGAAGACTAGTTAGTCAGAGCTGTTCCTGGCACGATCGACATTTCACTCAGACGTAATTGCGTAGTGCCAGTTTTTATTTTCCACCCTTTGGCAGGCACATCCGACTTCGGCGGGCACTTTTTACTGAGGTTAGCCTTCCTCGGGTTTCGGGGGACGTTAGACTCTTACTGTTGTGGGTTTCCCACATCTCAGCCTGTCAAGATAGAACGGTCAGAGGGAAGGCAGGGGCAGACCATGGGCATTTTCCGCTATCCAAGGAGGCTTCCATAATTGCAGAGCCGGCACATATTGCTCTGAGACTGGGCTCACCCGAGGAATTGCCACGTCCTGCTCATGGCTGTTTTAATTCCTCACTTCCATGTATTGAGCATTTCTTTTGCCTCTGGTCGCTCAGGGACAAACCAGGGACGGACAACTGCGGGCGACATCCACTCAGAAAGATTTCACTTCGGACTTCCACGTAATGGATTCGCTAGCCAAGCGTTCCATTTCGTGTAAACGAGACATCTTCCACCTTTGTCTACGCTCGCTTTATGAATATAGATATAGACTTTCATCTTGACCATTGCGTGCGACTGGGGCGCATTTTCTACCATTAGTAACCGCTCACGAGGTAGGCTATACGTGCTGATGGCTCCGCACCTTACCTCTATGTATCAGTGGGCGAGTAACGGCCAGGCCCTCTCATCAGGGGATCCCTCATATCCCCCAGCTGAAAGCCTTCGAACTTAACTAAGCTTGTAGCGAGCTCAGCATCTCACCTCCATTTTGCAATAGGTGAGTATCAGCCCGGCTCTCACATCCGAGGGCTTATAGCTTAGAGGCGTTCAGCCATATACCTCAGTTGAGAGCCTTAGCGTATGTGTCTTGACCAAGAATTTGTGCCTTCGTACGCCTGATTTGAACTTTTGACTGCTATCCTCAGCCTACCTGCAGAGCAGCAGGTTGCGTCTCTCTTAGTCTGACCCCTAACCCAAGTCCTCTCCGACACATAGTTGTGATTCCGTCGACTTAGTTCTTGGGGTCATTGGGACACGCAAGCCTCCCCCCCCCCCCCGCGACAAAGTGGAGACACATCGGGTGGGGGGGGGGGGTGTTCTAGCTGACCAGTTGACTAAGAATGTTAATATAAATATTTTGGATTACAAAGATATTTTGTTTGGTAATTTCACCCAGTTACTACACTCTTTATTTTTTGATTGCAAGGTGTGCGGGTGAATGCATGAAAGTGTATCACAAACAGGGGGTTTAAACTCAGACAAAAGCACCCGGCCAGATAAACTAGACAGTCGTGTTCTTTCTTCCTACATACACAAGTGTTCTACACCTTCTGCCTTTTGTCTCCCAAGTGAATCCGTCTCTTCTATCGGGACCATCCCCATAGACACCATTCTTATAACGACCCATAGTTCAAGAGACTGTCTGCTAACGCTGGGATAGGGATTTCTGCCTAATATTGTTGAAATACCCTAACGGCCGGTGACAAATGCTAACCAGAAATTGTGTGCGTTATTTCTAAACATCGGCCCCAGCCTATCTACACTTAGCCCACCTGTCCACTAGCTTGCTGACACCTTCTAGGTTTTTCGTGTCACCATCATCATCATCATTCGTGTCACTGTAACATATTTTGAACAGCCTCTATTACCTCGTTGTCATCTGCAAACGTGTAACTCCTCAAATGCTCTTTCAAGGGTCCAAACAATTGAAAGTCCGGTGGCGTCAAGACTGGACTGCATACTGGATGTTTCAAGGCATCAAATTTCAGAGCAAATGTATTGACTATATGTGTTGCGCTTTGAGGGTGGCCACTAGCATGCAGCAACAAACTCTTTTGAGAGAACTCCTCAGCGTTTCGATCGTATCGCTGGCTTCAATTCGTTCAGTAGCATGTAACAGTATCGGACGCTAGTCACAGTTTCACCCCTTTTCTGGAAAGGCAACAATAAAGGGCCCTTACTATTTTGAATTCTTAGTTTTGTTTTGTTTTTTAATGATTTTTTTTTTTTTAAATTTGAAATCGTTCTACCCATTCATTCGGTAACTCAAAACAGCTATCTCCATAATGAACCATCATTCTTCTGTAGATTTCTGAAGGGTTGACACCACCTAACTTAAACCAGAAACAGAGGACAACCACACGTTGTTCTGTCACTGTGCAAGTTGACAATGAGGCGACCATTTGGTTATCAATATTGCGCATTATAATAAAATGCCTTCATTGCTTTCCCTCGTGCATTGATGCTTCTGTTGTAAGATTTGAAAGAAGCTGGTATAAATATATATATTGCACAGTTAAACATACAATGATTAAGAAACGCTCATATGCATCTCATCTCATATTTTTTAAAAATTATTTCTCATATTTTCACTATATAGTGAAAGGCCATTTTGTGCCATTACACTTCATTATCGCACATCTCTTTTGTTTGACTGATATTGACCTACTACTGTATAAATTTATTTGGATACTTGTTGTTTCAGTATATGTTCTGTATGAATCTATGGAAATATTCCCATTAGATTTTAGATCTGATAGCATTTCAGTATATCGAAGTGTCTTATTCTATACAACGCCGCTATATAGTCAACGAACACACGTGTAGCCTTTATTAACTTCTATTAAACGCTCAATTACATTTCTCAGCAAATACACAACACGTGCAACCGTGTCATCTCTTTTATCATATGTAATTCTTCAAGGAGGGTCGACATTAATATGTCCTTCGTCATCACGATGTGTTTATATATGCTTTTTTCGAGTTATTATTTGATATAGTCCATTATCATCATCATCATCGGAAGCATCACCATTATCATCGATGCAGCAGCACCATGTTTCATGACTAGAAGTTTGACCGGTCATTGTTCGCCATCTTAAACCATCACCAGCATCTTGAATCGGGCCTGAGTTCTTATTCCGAGTGTACATTGGTCAAGCCATCCACGTTTCATTCCTTGGTCTTCCCCTTGTTCTTTTCCCATCAGCTTTGCTACTTGGCAGTTATTTTTTAGTCTATTCCTCTTCATAACTTGCCAATAAAAAATCTTAACAGTCTACTTCTAATTTATGTAATCAGGTTACTGTTTGTGTTTGTTTCTTGATGGACTGTCCGTCCATGGTATTCTGTGCATTGTTCTCAGTAACCACGTATACACTGCTATTAGATATTTCTCAGCGTGTCTCCTGTGAATTGACGAATCAAAATTTTCTAGGCATCTATAAAGAAGATGGTCTTCCATCGTTTATATTGCCCACCACATATAAAGTTACACCCTTTCCCTTCAAGTTTCCTTCCAGAAAATTCTTAAACGTACCGTCTCTTTCTTTAACTGGATGAAGTATCTTAACTGAAATCCTCTGATCTCAAGCAGTACTTGTTTCAATGCAAGTTAGTTACTTAGTCGCGGTTCCAACTTTACGGCAAAAAGTCACCTCATAATACACTGTTCCTGTGCCAGTGAGTATCATACAAACCCCTCCTCACTGTCCCAGCGGCAAAGTGGAACAGACCGCAGTCACGAAAAACCAATACCATGAGCAAGCATACGTGCATAAGGTCGTTGAGAAAATTCTAACATAAATGGCCGCCACTAAAATTGCATTCATCGTCGACGGAAGCCGCATTCACTAGTAAACCAGAAAATGCACATACATTACTGCATAAGGCTAAACCAACTAGTTTAGCAAACGGCCGGCCGCCATTTTGTAATATGCAGTTCACAATATGCACAGCGCAGGCAGATGTAAAAGCACATGCACGTGAATATGAATGAGTGTGTGAGTAAGTGTGTAAGAGAATGTTGATAAAGTGTGCGTATATGTGGATCTGCGTATCACCTATTGTATGTGTGTGACAATGGGTTGTTCTATATTGCCTGTGACCTTCTCGAAGACTCCGATAGACTTAAACTTTGACTACAACAAAAGGTTGTAAACTCTGAGCTCCAGCAGTCATGTATGTAGATCGACTTCAATGTCCATACCCTACAACAAAAGGTTGTAAACTCTGAGCTCCAGCAGTCATGTATGTAGGTCGACTTCAATGTCCATACCCTACAACAAAAGGTTGTAAACTCTGAGCTCCAGCAGTCATGTATGTAGGTCGACTTCAATGTCCATACTCTATATGGACCACACTCATAACAGGAGTTGCTTGGCTATAAGATGTAGGGGAATACACTTGTAATGTGCGTCCCCAGGACAAGAACGAGATGTCAACATTTAAGTTCAAGTGACCCGCCTGTGGCAGAACCCACCAAGATGTTGTGAGGCTAGAAATGTTAAGAGCCTACATCAGAATGGAATGGTATTTATTAAACCACGTATGAAAACTTGAAATGTCCAGGAAGGTACAACTTTGTAGGGTAAAAAAGAGCAGGATCGTCAAGAAAATTATAATGAAGGGACAAACACTTGAACAAATCATGGAACTCAAAGTGAATGAAAAGACACTTTAACAAATCAAAAGGTGTCTGTGAATTTAAAAAAAAAAAACACATGAACAAATCATGAAACTTTAATTTAATGAAAAGACTCTTGAACAGATAATAACAATAACAGTGAAAGGAAGGACGTTGAACACATGAATGAAATGACATTGAATGAAAAGACACTTGAATAAATCATGAAAATGACAGACAGTGGACATATGCTTGAACAAATCTGGAAACTTAAAGTGATTGGACAGACATTTAAACAAATCATGGAACTCACAGTGAATGGAAATACACGTGAATAAACCATGAATATGACTGTGAGTTTAGTTTAGTTGTGTCAAGAACCGACAACACATAGATAGTAACATTCCCTTTCGTACTCCGTCCTCATCTGCAACGGTCAGCGAAGAGTCACAATACGAATGGTAACAGTAGCAGTCTGATTATATGCTCGTCTGGCGACATGCCTTTATAATGCATATCTTTTATATTGTTGCTGTTTTCAGTTAGCCTTGAATGATGTGTGAATGGTACAATGGATGAAAGAGAGTGATAAAAGGGCAGAATGTTAGACGGGCCTGCGTGCCCAATTCTTAACACTTTGAAAATAAAGTTTTGTTGTTGTTGTTGTTGTTGTTGTTGTGTCCTCTGAGTTTTGAGTGTCGGCCAGATCCTCTGGTCACTCCCCACATCACCATTTTCTTCAAGGCGTGATGTTCTACCTCTTCTTCTGCACTAGACACAAGATTTCAAAGTTTCCCAATCACATCTGCCTTATCACGAACTAATAATCCACCAAGGGGTGTACACCCAGTCAATCTGTCAACTTGTTTGTTTCCCACAACACCAGCATGTCTTGAGGAAGGGGAGAAAAGGGGGGGGGGGGGGGGGTCCAAAGGGGCTTTCTATTTGTAATTGTGTGTGCAGCAATTTTAAGATATGATTTAGCCAGCAGCACATTAAGCCTGTCTGCACTCGTGGGTAAGGCTCGGATGTATCGCCTCCATGTATCACCAGCATTTCTTCATTCTGTATGCGCTCTTGTTTGACTAGCGGACTCATTGACACTGTAAACATATGAATAAAATTTGGTGGTACTGCGGTAAAGCTGTGAAAATGTAAACAATATAAAATGACACAAAGTATTTCAGCTTTACGTAACAGAATTACGACACATACAGGACGTTGCGGCGATTAGCCTTCATCAGCAAACAAACACATTCACAAAAAACAACATATAGCCAAGGAGATCTCCTGTGACTACATCAACACGTGACGACAGGACGAGAAGAATGAAAAGATGAAAGAATGAAAACAATGAATAGACTATGAAAAAAAAATATGAGAATTCCGAGAGAATAATATATAACAACGAATATCACCGATGTCTTCTTTTTATACCTAACCGAGGGAGTTGGGTGTAGGATGATGACGGGACGGTGGGTGTGACGGTTCAGTGAGCATCCCAGGTACTGGAGCGGAAGTGGTACATTGAAAGAAGTGGGGGAGGGGTGCAGGGGGGGGGGGTCGGAGGCAGGAAGGTAGGATGACATCCTGTGGTGGTGGTCTGAGAATGGTATCTGAGCAATGTCAGTGGATGCATCCACAAAGCATGAGTGGGTGTCAGTGAATGGGTAGGACCCAATGTGGACGAATATTGAAGAGCAATGGAGTGTGCACCCAAGTTTGATGATGATACTAACCAAACTCACATTCTGTACTCCTTTATGTTGCTTTGAGGCGAGTCCCAAAGTCAGGGTGGACTGATATGCGCGAGCGCACACGCATACATCCACGCCGCTCAACAGACATTCATACAATAGTGTACATGGACCTGCGCAAGGCACAAATGAGAAGACACAGAGAGAGAGAGAGAGAGAGAGAGAGAGAGAGAGAGAGGGAGAGACAGACAGACAGACAGAGAGAGATAGGGGTGGGTATAGTTAATGTGATATGCCACATGGGGTATGCGAACACATGATATGGGTAGGCACAGAGAAGCAATTTTTGAGGGAGAGAGAGAGAGGAGGGAGAGAGGGGAGAGAGAGAGAGAGGGGTTGGTATCGTTCCTGTGATGTGCCACATCACATGGGGTGTGCGGAGTAGGTCGGTCTACAAATACGAGTCTTCACTCATACTGTTCCTTATGTTCCGGTTAGCGGGGTAGGGGTATCCCCTATCAAAGGAGATGTAAGACGCCTCCTTTCCTCCGTTAGTCTACGGCACACCCTTGGGCAAGGTGGAGTACCCGTTTAGCCCCCTGATCAGGGTTACGTGAAGCCATGGAAGCAGGTGGTGGATGGAGTGTGAGAGCAGCCGACAGATTGTTGTTGGTTATGGTCTTGCACTCTGCGGCGATAGGCAGATGATCTCATCAGTAGAGACAATGACTATGGCCACCGACTAGTACAGTCACTGCCCAGAAGGAAAGCAATGGCAAACTACCTTCTGCAAAACTTGCCAAGAAACCATAACAACCATGAAAGAAAACATAATAAGAAAGAGATCTGGTGGCGAGACCCCCAGGCCAGGCAGATCAGATAACACTGGGGAAGAGTGTGACACAGGGACCAGTACTAGTAATCGTGATGACGGAGTTAATCCTGACTGTGTTACCAAGGAAATCCCCTGTGTCAAACTAAGAAACAGAGTGAGAATAGCAACGTGGAATGTGAGAAGTTTGTATGAGGGAAAGCTTAAAGTAGTGTGTGATGAGATTGAGAGGTTAAACATTCAAATTTTAGGAATTAGTGAACATCGCTGGAGCGGCAAGGGACATTTTACAACTGAAAATGGAAGTATTTTCATTTATTCTGGTAAAGATGTCGGAGGCCAGAGTGGAGTGGCATTTTGTTTAGATAAGACAACTGCAAAATCTTTAATGGGATATAATCCAGTTAGTTAGTGATAGAATCCTCACTATTAGACTTAAAGGCCGTAAAAAAAAACACAACTCTCATACAGATTTATGCATCTACTTCAACAGCAGAGGAGGGCGAAATTGAAGATGTTTACAACACACTACAAGACACATTAAATAAGATTGGTCATAATGATATAGCAATAATAATGGGATATTTTAATGCAAAAGTAGGTGCAGGAAGAGCTGAAAATGAGAGACACGTTTTAGGAAAATTTGGATTAGGAAATAGAAATGATGCAGGTGACAAATTAATTGAATTTTGCACAGAAAATGAGTTAATAATAGCAAACACGCTTTTTAAACAACATCCAAGAAGACTCTTCACATGGAAGTCTCCAGACAGTTTTACCAAAAATCAGATAGATTATATTTTAATGCAAAGAAGATGGAGATCAAGCATAACATCTGCAAAAACCCTACGAAGTGCAGACTGTGATACAGATCATCAGTTATTAGAAGCAGATCTGAAATTAAAACTCAAAAAGCTTACCCGAGGACCAAGGCCCCTTCGTTTTGATCTCACAAAAATACCAGATGCATACAACATAGAAGTTAGGAATCGCTTTGGGGTCTTGATGTCTGTACAAGAAGAAATGACACCTGATGAACTGGCAGTACAAGCTAGAGATATCTTGATAACTGCAGCCAAAGATTTCATTCCGACCAAGAAAAAGCAACTTAAGCCATGGATTACATCAGACACGTTAGAATTAATAAAACACCGAAGGAAGCTGAAACAGAAAGGAGATGAATCCGATAACAGCAGGATGAAGTATAAATTTTTAACTCGAGAAATAAGAAAGAACACAAGAGAGGACAAAAATCAATATATACAAGATTGCTGTAACAGAATAGAGCAATATCATATGGCTGGAAGAGATTATGAAATGTTCAAAGAAATGAAGTTATTGACAAGAAATGTTCAACTTCAATTGAATGTTATCTGTGACAAGATGGGAAATACCTTAACAGAATCTAGACAAATTCTAGAAAGATGGCAGGAGTACTGCAGTGGAACGTATGATATGAGTGACAGTGAGGGTATGAATGAGATACATGAGCCAATGACAGCAGAGACAGAACCTGAACCCTCATTAGATGAAATTGCTTGGGCTATAAAGAACCTGAAGAATGGTAAATCACCTGGATGTGATGAGATACCAGCTGAACTAATTAAAGCGGGAGGAGAAGAAAGCATACACATATATCATGCATTATATAAAAAGATTTGGAAATATGGTATATGGCCAAAAGATTGGAAGAGAACTATCTTCATTCCAATACCAAAAAAGGGCAACCTGAAATTATGCACCAACTATAGAACTGTTGCCCTGATCAGTCATGCAAGTAAAATTCTACTAAAAGTCATAATGGGAAGACTTCGTAAGAAAATGGAAGAAGAGATTAACGTGGTTCAAGCTAGATTTAGACAAGGAAGAGGAACAAGAGATCACATATTCAACATGCGTTTAATAATAGAGACGTGCAGAGAATTTAATGTAAACCTATTCTCATGTTTTGTGGATTATTCAAAGGCATTTGACTGTGTACAACATCAGAAACTTTGGGAAATCATGAGGAATATGGGCTTTCCATCACATGTAGTACAACTCATAAAAATGCTCTATCTAGACCAACAAGCAGCAGTTAGAATAGATGGCGAGACATCAGATTGGTTTGACATCAAGCAAGGAGTCCGTCAGGGCTGCGTGCTGTCACCCTATTTGTTTAACCTGTACGCCGAAAATATAATGAGAAATGTAAGAGCTGATATAAACAGGGAGCCATATGATGCCCTAAATATCGGCGGTCATGACATACCAGAGATTCGATATGCTGATGATACAGTATTACTATCCACAACACAGAATGGCATAGAAAACCTAATAGCCTCAACCCAATTGAATAGTGAAAATCACAACTTATATCTTAACATAGCAAAAACAAAGATAATGCATACAGATAAAACTACTATGGAGAAAGAAATATACATTAATGGGGGAAAATTGGAGGTGGTGGAAAATTTTGAATATCTTGGGTCATTGATTACCAATAACGGTGACACAATGAAAGAAATTAAACGGCGACTATCCATTGCTCTTCAAAGACTAAAACAGATGAATAAATTATGGAGTGGGACAGACAGAACTACAAAAACTAGATTTTTAAGAGCATGCATCTTTCCCATTGCAACATACGCCTGTGAGACCTGGACACTTACTAAACAAGCTGAACAGCGCATAAACGCCTGTGAATATAAATGTTATCGACGAGTTCTAAGAATATCTTGGGTAAAGAAAAAAACAAATGCATTCATACTTCAAGAGTTGAATATTGAGGAGGGATGGCTATTAAAGACGATACAACAAAGAAAATTGAAGTATTTTGGTCACTTGAAACGTCACGAAAGTTTGGAGAGAGCAATAATGGAAGGGTATATGCCTGGGAAGAGAGGAAGAGGAAGGCCAAAGAGAAGATGGGTGCAGGATGTGGCGGATGATCTCCAGATGGGTGTATCAGACGCGGGACATCTTGCTTGTGATCGAGAGATTTTCCGGAAGGTTGTTATGGGAGCGAGGTTCTGCAAAGGACATGCTACTGAATGAATGAATGAATGAGGTTGATTGTTATACCACGTATTTTAGGATCAAATCACCCAATGCTTGTGTTATGGGGGTTATATAAGATCCGACCACCCGTAATCTTACTTTTCTGTGCCTACCCTTATCATGTGTATTATGTGGTATGTGGTGCTGTTGCGGTTTCTGTTTGGTTGATTTCTTTACATATGCTGTCTAAATAGGTTACGAACAAGAGAGAGGACAGGACACAACCTTATCGTACTCCGTATCTTATGGTGAAGGGTTCTGTGTGTCCTCCATTTGTTCTCACTATGCATTCACTGTTGTTGTATAAGCTTCTACATAAGTTTGTTAGACGTGTACTCACTCCGCATCGTTTAAGAATTTCCCACAGATTGTTTCTATATACTCTATCAAATGCCTTTTGTTGGTCGCCGAAGGCTAAGTACAGTGTTTCATTAAATTTGATTGATTTTTTTTACATAAGCTGTCTAAGAGCAAAAGTGGCATCTATACATCCTTTGTTTTTCCTGAATCCAAGTTGTGTTAACCTTAGCTGGGGTTCTACCCATCAGAGTGTGCAATAAGAGATCATATCTGGCTCTCGTATATGCAGCCTCAAGATCTATTGAATATAAAGACACTTAAACAAATTATATATAGGACAGTGAATGGAACACACTTGAACAAATCATAAAAATAATAGCGAATGGACAGACACTTTAACAAATCAAGAACAGGAAAATGAATAGAAAGACACTTGATTAAATCATGCAACTCATATTGAACTATATTATATTGATGTACACTTGAACAAGAATGGAACTCATAGTGAGTTGTTGAGTTGAGTTGAGTTAAGAACCGACATAACTGCACTCAGGACATTCGCATATGCGCTCATTCCCCCCGTTCAACACTCATAGTGACAGAAAAGACAAATACATATTGAAACTGTCAGCGAAAGGACAGACACGATAACAAATTATGGAACTATAAGTGGGTGGAAAGATACTTCAACAAGTAATGAAAGACTTAAATAAATCATAGGATTGAAAGTGAGAGGATAGCCTCTTGAACAATTCATGAAATTCACAGTGAATAGACGGAGATTTGAACAGATTATGAACGTGACAGTGAATAGAAAAACACCTGACCATATCAACGATCTCAAAGTAAATAGAACGACACTTGATTAAATCATGAAAGTAACTGATAAAAAGACACTTGAACAAATCATGAAAGTAACTGATGGAAAGACACTTGTGCAAATCATGAAAATGACTGATAGAAAGACACTTGAACAAATCATAAATTAACTGATAGAAATATGTTTGAACAAATCATGAAAATAACGGATAGGAAGACACTTGAACACATCATGAAACTTACAGTGCATGGGCATACATCTGACCAAATCTGAAAAAAAAGACATTGAATGGAAAGACACGAGACCAAATAATGAAAATGACAGTGAATCAATATACAATCGATCACATCATGAATATTACAGTGCACAGAAAACACATGAACAAATCATGAAGGTGACAGACACTTTATCAAGTCCTAAACATAAAATTGAACAGAAAGACACTTGAATAAATCATGAAAATTACTGTGAATGGAATCACGCTTTAGCAAATCAAGGCAGTAAATTGGAAGACACGTGAAGACATCTCGAAAAGGTAAGTAAATGGAAAGACACTTCAATAAATCATGAAAATTACAGTCCATTGGAAGACACTGAACAAATTATTTGACTTAATGGAAAGGCACTTGAACTAATCATAATAATGTCAGTAAATTCCAAGGCACGTGAACAAATTATGAATATGTCTTTGAGTGCAAAGACATTTGAACAAATAATGAGAATGATATTGAATAAAACCACAATTAAACAAATCCTGACAACGACAGTGAAAAGAAAGTGAAATCATGAAAATAATAGTGAATTAAAAGACACTTGAACTAATCATCAAAATGACAATGAATGGACAGGTGCTTGATCAAATCATAAGTATGACAACGACTAAAAAGACAATTGGTCACATATGAAAATGACAGTGCACGGAAAACACTTGAACAAATCATGAGCAGGTCAGTGAATAGCGAGAAACATAAACATTTCATACAAATAACAGTAAATAGAACGTTCTTGAACAAATATTAAAAATGGCATTGACTAAAAAGACACTTGAACGAATTAAGAACCTGCATGACAGAAGGCAGAGTTCATATGTCAAAATGTGTGTTAAGCGTGTCGAGAGAGAGAGATATTATTTTATAATATTATTTTCTAGAGAGATAATTTGAATGTCAATTGCATTTCTGGCTCGATGTGTAATAATTATAGGATGTGAAACCTGTCAGACTTCTGTGCAGTCATTTCGTAATTCAGAGTGATGTTAGCGGTTTCAGAGCGAGGGGGAGGAGGTCAAAGGTCCTTATGGTATTCAGGGTAGTATTACAACAAACTACCATTACAAACACCAGCTAAAACACTTGGACGATAGACTTGGACGGTAGTACAACCACAACGAGTAAGAACCCTTGAAGTAAACTGAAATACAAGAGCATGGAAAATTAGGTAGCAAGTCGGAAAATTGGATCTACAGAATTCAGTCAGAACACAGACCAGCAATGCTAAAGTTATTAATCTATCGACCCCTCTACACTGTCAGTAAAAGGAATAACACTCGAACAGATCGTGGAACTCACAGTGAATGGACATACATCTGAACAAATAAGGAAACTAAAAGTGAAATTACAGACTTCCGGTCAATATGGCGACGGATGGTTGTTTTGTTTATGTGAGAGTTAACTTTTTCGCGTAGGAGATGGATCTCCTACGTGTAATTTATGTGCCAGGATGTAAAACCAGGAGTTTCTTCTTAAGATCTGCTCCGATGCTACGGAGTTTCGTGCATTGGCGAAGCAATCCTTGAGTCAATTTTCGCAGCATGTGTGGTTCTGTGGTGTTCGGTTTTTTCAACATGGCGGAACAACGTGTGTGTTCCTTGCGGAAGGCAGTCAACAAAACAAGGCGACGGGGCCAATGTGGTGGCCGCAAGCGACCACTAACTAACTAAAGTGAAATTAAAGTCAATTCAACAAAACACCAGAACAAGCCACTCTTTTGTCTTACGTAGTGTACATGGAAGGAGGTGATGATAGGCATGAGGCAGAGAAGGCAATGCTAATGAGAATAGTTGTAATAGTTCTTGTTGATGTTGTTTAAGATGTTGATCCCAAAACTCTGTGTAGCTGCTTTAGCTTGTCTGTGAACTTTGAATGCGCATGGGTCTTGATGCTTAATGAATCGATGCTTTTTTTTTTTTTTACGGCGAGAACAAATTTTGCACGGACATGTTTCTACGCGATTTGTGGGATTTAGACGGCTCACCATCACCATAAAGTGCCTTGCCGACTGGTGTGGTTGATCATGCGTATCTTCATAAATTACGATCTCCGACGGCCATGGATCAATTCATTAGCTTAACACCTTCCTTACCATGACACAAGACTGTTAGCAATTGTATATCGCTGTTTTCCTCTATCTCTCTTTCCACAAATGTGACCAAAATTGATGACTGCCTCTTTCTAATGTTTATAATAAGTTGTCTTTGCGAATTAGCCTCCCTCAAGATGTTTTTTTTTTTTTTTTTCACCTCAGCATCGATGGATGTTTGTGATTTTTATAAAATACTAGCTGACCCGGCCCGGCTTCGCCCAGAACCTGACAAGCAATGCCAAGTTGAAAACATGAAATGGAAAACTGAATTATTGAATTCAAGAAATATTCACTATAGTTATATTGTCTGCTGTAGAGTCCAGAATCTTGCAGGATCGTTCACATAATGAGCATGATTTCGTGAAGTGTGTACGGTCAGCCTAAAGTAATACAATAATGTAGTCCTCACTTGCCTGTGGCTGATTTCGTTTTAAATAAGACAATTTTAGAGGCAGTAATAGTGATTTATTTCTTCATTAGGTTAACATCAACAATGAGACTCTTGAGTCATTTGCACTCGTAATGACGTGCAGTTTTTATGTAAAACTTGCTGAGGCTACTTTAAATAATTTGCAAATAGATAAACTAACTTTGTATTTGAGAAACTTGACATGAAGAATATCATACAAATGTGTTATTTTAAAGTAATAAACTCCTGGAACCGAAAGAGTTATTATTATAGCAGTTTGAAATACAGAAAGTGAAAGCAACAAATAAACTTGCAACTGATACCGGGCATTTGCTGTGAATATACGATATGCACCTATTTTCTAAACACAACAGCACTTTATGTTGTTATTATTTTGCTGGCATGCTGGAAGTACCACAAGGACCCCGGCACTTAAATCAACATCTTCTGACAATCATGTTTAGAGGATAATCAATGTTGGATCCAAGTGGTTCAGAGGCAGGAGTCTAAAGCAATAATCAAGGCAGGATGGGTTAAAGTTACACGAGGGCAGCTTTGTCAAATATACCCCAAAACTAAAGGTGTTAGATTACGACTATGACATAAAGCCAAAAATTTCCCCCAGGATCAAATGTGTTAAAGAAAAACCAGAACATAATGCAATAAAAAAGCATGAAGACATTTGTACTTTTCTACTATTTCTCATTCTATTCTCCTCATCCTCCTTTTTTTTTATCTTTCTCATCCTTTTCGCCTTCTTCTTCTCAACCTCTGTTTCTTCTTCCCCTCTTTTTCATCCTCAAATTCTACTTCTTCTCATATTCCCATCCTTCTTCTCTTCTTTGCCTCCTCTCCTGCTTGCCTGCCTGCCTGCCTGCCTGCCTGCCTGCCTGCCTGCCTGTCTGTCTGTCTATCTAGAGGAGAAAAGTTTGCTTAATGCTAGGATTATTTTTTTTTAAATCTTGTATAAATTTCAAGTTATGGCCGAACACCAAATATGATGTCTAACGTAGTGCTTTTTGATAAACAATATTTTTTGTTTTTCTGTCTGGTGCGTAGACGAATAAATCCGAAGATTTTCCAACGCGTGAACAGGCCACATATAGCTGTCCATGTGTGAAGCACGGATTTTCCAAATTTAGTCCACACACTTGTAGCGATTGTCCCTGTGCTTTGTTGATCGTCATGGCAAATGCAACTAGCACCGGAAACTGCAGGCGTTTGAATTCGAATGGCATGTCTGTTGGAATCATTGGGATGCGAGGCAACAGTACATCTTCTCCTTTAAATTTCCCATTCAAAATTGTAGCTTCGATGATATTGTTCATCATCTTTTTGACTGCAAGCCTGGTACCGTTGCAAAGTCGAGGTGGATTGATGTTTCGGAGAAGAATGATAGGCACACCAATTTTCAATGTTAAAACGTGCGGCGGTATGCCTGGCAAATCAAGTGAATTCAAGAATTCAGTTGGATAATTGACAACTTCGTCTTGATTCATCATAGAATCGATGGACTTATACGTTGTCGCTTCGCCTGGTATTTCGTTTTGAATGGCGCAATTGATGGCATTGACATCGTTGTTTTTAGCTGCTAATATAGCACGTGCACTGAGCCATTGATGATTTTTGTGATTCCGTGCCATATTTGGGAAAACTTTGTCAATTAATTCGTCTATAGTTGCTGTGATTTTACAGAAGTTTGTTGGCAATGTGATACAATGTGTGGATTCATCGATTGGCATTTTTCCATTCCCAATATCCAACAATTGTTTTGCGAAAACTTCTGCGGATGCATCATGTTGTAGTTGTACACGCATGTTGGTCTTCAAAGTCAATTTCTGAACGTGTCGCCACAAAACTGATGATTTCAGACATGCATTAAGTTCATCAGCGGGTGTTGAACGTGGTATAACTGGTAGAGTTTGTCGAAAATCACCAGACAATAAAATAAGTGCGCCACCGAAGAGCTGTTCATTTCCTCTGAAATCTTGTAGTGTACGATGAAGCGCCTCCAATGCTTTTTTGTGTGCCATAGTACATTCGTCCCATACAATGAGTTGACATGATTGGAGTACTTTACCCATTCCAGAATTTTTTCGGATATTGCATGTTGGTGTCTCAGTGATGTGAATATTCAAGGGCAATTTTAGTGCTGAATGTGCTGTTTGGCCACCATCCAAAAGAGTTGCCGCAATTCCAGATGATGCGATAGCCAGCGCAATATTTTGTCGTGATCGTATGGTTGCCAATATAAGTGAAATGAGAAAGGTTTTCCCTGTGCCCCCGGGCGCATCTAGGAAATACAATCCGCCGGTTTGGCTTTTAATTGCATGCATAATTATGTCATACACTATACGTTGTTCTGGAACCAATTTCAGAAGATTCGTTTGAACAAATGCACACAATTCGTCGACATCAAAGAGTGATTCTCGTTGCAAATCACGATCGAAAAGATCGTTTGCAGATCGATCTGGCGCAGTCATTCCCAATTGTACCAGTGGTTTGTTAGCGATTGCCAAACATATGTCCTCAGTCGAAACCAATGCTTCATTATACACATTTGGTGTGAATTGAATGTCCGGATTTTGATTCATTGCACGCAAACGATGTAGGACGTCTTCACTCATATAGTCTTTGTATTTTTCCCAAAGATTTTTTGGATTGGATGGGAAGCAAGTTGTCAATATGATAGCAAATAATGTGCGTATTTGCTGTGGTTGAGCAGTATTTGATGCATCAGCGAGTGAAGTGTCCCAGTGTGCATCGTTTTCAAGAAGATGTAATTCTTGGCAAGTTTCACGATAAGTGGCACATACTTGACCGTTTACTGTTCTTAATTCTTGAAAGGATGTCGGTCCACGTACGTTGATTTACAGTAATCGCAAGTAAAAGCATTCTGCATTGTTTGGGTGAACAGTGTACAGACGGCCTAACGCGTCGGTCGAATATAAATTGGTATGTCCTTCATCTGCTTTACCTTGTTTGCGACGTTGAAACTTTTTCGCTGATGCATTCCATGTGTAGTATGTTGGCACTTCAGAGTAAAGTAGTGTCTTTGCAAACATATCATTCCCGCACAATGAAAAAAATGCAGTTAACGTTGTTGGTGGTGGTGACAATGCTCGTTCACATGCATTTTCTGTTGTGAAGTACACGCGCTGTCCATTTTCAAGGTGCACTGCCAAATGAACAACTGTTGGATGACGTTCATGGATTGGAAATGATAAAATACGTCATACTGCTTCATTACTATTAATGTAGCGTCCAACTTGATATTGGTCTATTTCATCGATAGACGCAGTTGCATTTCCCACTCCAAAAACTGCCATATCGCTTCCTTTGTTGACATATTTGCAAATGTACTTGATCGATTTAACCGAATTGCAATACTCGACATTGATGTGTGCTTTGTACGTTTTCGAGAGTAACGGTGAATACGGTACAACCCAACGATTATCGACTTGAAGATCATTGTTTCGTACTTTTAAAGTGATAGATTTGCCGCCATCTTCAGTTGAGCGTCGACGATATAGTGGATATCCGTCATTGCCAGTGATTGTCTCTGCATGTAAATGTCTTGGGTACCGTTTTGTGCATTTTCCATCAGACATGCAAGGTGAATTGTTATTGAGGAAGCCACATGGACCATGAATCATGTTTTTGGTGACGACTTCAAGTAACTCTGGATCAATGTCGACATCTGGTATTTCTGCTGAGATGACTTGATCAATTTGATCTGGTGTGATTTTTTCCATCAACCAAATCAAAATGTGTGCATGTGGCAATCCTCTTTTTTGCCATTCGATGGAATACATCCAACAGCGTGTCTCTCCAAAAACGTGATGCTTGACAATTAAATCCATTAAAGATTTCAAATTTTGTTTGAACACACGTGCGGAAATATCAGGGCGATCTGATGATGATTGTCCAGTTAACAAAAGTTCTGTTATTTCATCCCATGTAGGATTGCATGTGAAGGTAATATACAAATCTGGGCGGCCATATGCGCGAACATATGTCATTGCATCTTGTGCGTATTCATGCATGTGCCGTGGACTCCCTGTAAATGTGGCCGGGAGTATGATCTTTTTCCCCAATTCATTTGGATTAACATTTTTATCATTAACAATTGCATCACGTAAATGAATGTACTCTTCTGAACGCAACTTTGTTTGATTTAAGCGAATGTAGAGGAGTCGTTCGCTTTCGATTTTCGCATACATGTCGACAATGTATTGAAGGAACAATTGTCGACATTTCAAGATATGATTTTCAGCGTTTTCACGAATCATCAATCGATATGAATAGTAATTCATGGCACTGACTTTCTTATTCGTTTCCTCATCTGTTTGTGGATTTCTTAATTTGATATTTATATAATATCCATCTTCTCCTTGCCAAAATATAATCGGATATTGCAATGCGTCGTATGAACGATGAGTTTCTGAGACTCGCTGAACATCACCATTTCTGCGATGAAGAATTATATCACGTGAGTTAGATTCTTCGCCAACTATTACGATCGCCACCTCATCAATTGTTGGTGCATTGTACCGTCTTTCGTGCTCTCTGACAGGTGTTTTGTCTGCTCTAACTACAACTCTGTAGTCATTAGATGGCATTTGTTCAAGGGCAGTTCTGAACAATCTAATTAATTCGTTGTGCTGATCGAATAAATTTTGTAATGCAGCGACAATTTCTCGTTTAGTGCCTGTATTGAATCGACATCGTTGATCAATTTGTTCACCAGTGTTTCCCATGAAATAAATTTGAAGATATTTGGGATCTGAGTTCGGCAGTGGTAGTAGTGATCGTGCGCGATGATAAATTTGCCCCTGAACCTTGAATGTCGGCATGTAATTCTCGCGCACGATATTTGTTGCACCAAACGATGTCATTTGGAAACATGAATTGTACTTGCGTATGTTTGCCAAGAAATGTCGCAATTGGCTCGTGACACCTGATACCAACGTTAACAATGGTTCGGGTGGTGAATGTAATTCTGACAATTTCACTTTTCCACCCATGCAGCAAATTCCTGGTGTTTCATTCTTAAATTTGAGGGCACTACAATACATGCATAATTTATCCATTTTTCCAATAACCACACTTGGATGAAGACTGTAATCATAATGAGCATCGTAACGAAATGCACCAAGATTTAAATCAGCGCCCAGTGATTGTCTTGATCGAGCAGTGCGAACTCGATTGGTTTTCAATCTTGCTTCCCGTTGCTCGTCTGTTTCTGATGAGCGTGCTTGAGCAGCGAGTACTCGATTGGTTTCCAGTCTTGCTTCCCGTTGCTCGCCTGTTTCTGATGAACGTGATTGAGCAGCGCATACTCGATTGGTTTCCAGTCTTGCTTCCCGTTGCTCGTCTGTTTCTGATGAGCGTGCTTGAGCAGCGAGTACTCGATTGGTTTCCAGTCTTGCTTCACGTTGCTCGCCTGTTTCTGATGAGCGTGCTTGAGCAGCGAGTACTCGATTGGTTTCCAGTCTTGCTTCCCGTTGCTCGTCTGTTTCTGATACTATCTTCTTGATAGTCTGGTCGGTTTTCTCACTATGCATCTTGGAAGCTGCTTGTTTCTTTGTGCTATTACGACGTGCCATTTTCCCCCCGCTGCTTGAAATGTGTAAGGCGTCTTGGCTTGATAGCGCTGTCAAGCGAATCGTGTCGATATGATGGCGGAAAACACTAAAGATGCGATGATATTGTTCAACATCTTTTAGATAACTTCTTAAGTATAGAAAGATGAGTTACAATGTTATGCATTATGCATTATTTTTATGTAAACTTTGAAAATGTCTAAAAGATTGTATCATTATTTATTATAACTCATATGCCGGTACATAACTATAGACAAAGAGTATATAAATCTTTGAAAACGATACAACAATATGACTATAAGTTATACAACAATGTTATTAAAAGTTATGCCCCTTGAAATAACTTTTTCTAGAGTTAAGTCCCTTAGCTATATATAAATTTTAATGAAAAATGGAAAATGTAATAATACTGAGTAAGCAGGCGATTTCACACTAAAAAAATATCACAGTTGGCAGCTCTGGAATGAAAGGAAGACGTGTAGAAAATTTCATCTCAATCGGATGGGCCGTTAGCGAAAAAATAAAGGACATACATATTTACATACATATTTACATACATACACTTTGTTTTATATATATAGACTAGCTGACCCGGCCCGGCTTCGCCCAGACCTTGTGGGGAGCATCTCATTTAATTCATATATGTAGTCATATAAGTTCCCGTTACCGACTATCTGTCTGTCTGTCTGTCTGTCTGTCTGTCTGTCTGTCTGTCTGATCCGGCCCGGCTTCGCCCAGCTCCTGATGGGGAGCATCTAATTTAATTCATATAAGTAGTCAAATAAGTTCACGTTCCCGACTGTCTGTCTGTCTGTCTGTCTGTCTGTCCCTCTCTGTCTGTCTGTCTGTCTGTCTGCCTGTCTGTCTAATCATTTATTGGTTGCAGTTAGAACAACCTTAGATAAACGAAGACAAACTTACAAAAAGCATTAGAAAGAGCACTTGAAAGATCTTTACACCTTCCCCTACAATTAACTTGGGTAAATGGAGCGGCGGCAGCAGCAGCAGAAGAAGAAAAAGGAGTAGTAGGAGCTGGGAGGAGGAAGAAGGAGGTGGAGGAGGGAGAACGAGGGAGGAGTAGGAGGGAGGAAGAGATAGGCGGAGAGAGGAGGAGGAGGGAAGAGGAGGGAGGAGGAAGGAGGAGGAGTAGTAGGGAGGAATAGGAGGGAGGAGGAGAGATTAGGAGGAGGAGGGGGGTGAAGGAGGAGGGAGGAGGAAGAAGGAGGAAGGAGGAGGAAGGAGGAGGAAGGAGGAGGATGAGGGAGGAGGAGGAGGCAGGAGGAGGGAGGAGGAGGGAGTAGGAGGAGGGAGGAGAAGAACGCAGGAGGAGGAGGGGGAGGAGGAGGGAGGAGGAGAGGGAGGAGGAGGTAGATGGAGGGAGGAGGAGGGAGGAGGAGGAGGAGGGAGGAGGCGGCGGGAGAAGGAGGAGGGAGGAGGATGGAGGAGGAAGAGGGAGAAGGAGGAGGGAGTAGGAGGAGGGAGGAGAAGGAGGGGGGAGGAGGCGGGATGTGGAGGGAGGAGGAGGAGGAAGGAGGTAGAGGGAGGAGGAGGAGAGAGGAGGAGAGAGGATGAGGAGGGAGGAGGAGAATGGAGGAGGAGGGAGGAGGAGAAGGGAGCAGGAGGGATGAGGCGGAGGGAGGAGGAGGGGGAGGAGGAGGGAGGAAGAAGGAGGAGGAGGGGGACGTAGGAGGAGGAGGCGGGAGGAGGAGGAGGGAGTAGGAGGAGAGAGGAGGAGAAGGGAGGAGGAAGGAAGCGGAGTGATTAGGAGGAGGGAGGAGGGCGAGGAGGGAGGAGGAGGAAGAGGGAGGAGGAGGAAGGAGGAGGAAGGAGGAGGAAGAGGGAGGAGGAGGGAGAAGGAGGAGAAAGAGGGAAGAGGAGGAGGGAGAGGGAGGAGGGGGAGGGGAAGAGGAAGAGGGTAGGAGGGGAGAGGAGGAGGAGGAGGAATATAACGCATATGCCTGTAGATTTAATAATGGCTGAAGTTGTTCCATGTCTTCTTAGAGTTGGCGACAGTGTAAAGAAATATAAAATCTTCAAACTTGATAGAGATAAGGTAACTATTATTTATTTATTCATTAAGCATAAAAAGATGAGTTACAATGTTATGCATTATGCATTATTTTTATGAAAACTTTGAAAATGCCTTAAAGATTTTATCACTATTTATTATAACTCATATGCCGGTATATAACTATGGACAAAGAGTTTATAAATCTTTGAAAACGATGCCACAATATGACTATAAGTTATACAGAAAAGTTATGCCCCTTGAAATAACTTTTACAGAGTTAAGTACCCTGAGATATATGAAATTATAATGAAAAATGAAAAATGAAATAATATTGGGTAAGCAGCCGATTTCACACTAAAAAAATTTCACAGTTGGCTGCGCTAGAATGAAAGGAAGACGTGTAGAAAATGTCCGTTCGCGAGCGCATAAAGGACATACGGACATACAGACAGACGGAGATCGCTTTTATATATATAAGATTACGTCTGACGACTGGTATGTAAATACTGAATGTTCACTGTCATGACAAAATTATAGGCGCATGCGGCAGTTGACATTATTTGGGATATAAAATTCAACTAGTTGGATAACGCTTTCTTACCCTGGCACACTTTGGCTTTCAACAGTCAAGAAAAGAATCCACCGAAAGAACCGAGGGTATGCAGCTCTTGAGGATTCCTGCTAATTGAGCCCCTTTCAGTGCCCATTTATGAATGTATTCGCGCTTGTATAGCTAGCGACTGATGGGCATCCATAGAGTCTAAGTGTTTGGGGCATGATTCACACAAAACATGGACCACTGGGCGCTATTGTGCTGAGACGAACCGACAGAGGCTCAACAAAACATGCAGATCAGTCGTTGAGTCGGACGCAGCTCTATGGCAAGGTTCTCCCGTCTACAGACATAAGCAGCCCATATAGTGTTTTGGTCGGCATTTGTTTTATACACGGGTGTTTGTAAAATAGCACTACACTTTGCATGTTAAACAAATCTGAAAAATGAAGTACGTGACGTCATCAAAGAATATGGTAAATTTAATTAAATTAGTTGCAATAGTCACTGCTATGGTCTAAAACTGTTTTGGGGAAGCTGGAAAATACCAGTGAAGTATTCATTATAACAGGTGTTGGAAATGTCCACCTCGGGCTTCAAGACATGACTGTACATGTCTCTTCATTTTGTTAAATATCTTCTGCATCGTGTCTGTTGTTATTTCCGTGTGCATCGACCGCCATTTCGAAACACTAGTTCAAACCAAAAAATTCTTTATTCCGTTGATAACACTATTTGTTTGGAATGCAAAGAATTACTCCAGCAGACGACAGCAATTCACTGCATATTGCTTCACGATGGACTGTGGAGCATACTTTTGATGACGTCATGAACTTCATTATTCACATTTGTTCTACATACAAAGTGTCATGAGACTACAAACACCCGGTAGCACCAAAATGAGTTGTATATTCTAATCCCTAACACTGTGCTAGATCATATTTTTTTAACCATCTCAGTTGTAACCAAGGCTGAGAAAGTTGGTTGAACGAGGTGTAATTGTTGGTTCTTATATGGGATTTGAGAATATGTTCTCAGTTGTATTATATTGGGTGTTTGTAAAGTCTTACTACACTTTGTATGTAGAACAAATGTGAAAAATTAAGTACAAGATGTCATCAAAAAATGTGGTCCACATTCCATCGTGAAGCAAAATGCAGCTAATGGCTGTCGCCTGCTCTCCAAATAGAATTGTATTATCAACGGAAGAAAGAATAGTTTTTTTTTTCATATTTGTTCTACATACAAAGTGTAGTGAGACTTTACAAACGTCATGTCTATTAGTGATGTTCTTCCATGCCATGATATAAAACTGTCCAGCGTCTTCTATTTCGGTCTTCTCGTAGAGAACAGTTCTATCAGATGCAGACTTTTCAAAATGATATTTGGTTTTAACTGTAAGTCAGTTGTGTGTTCTCATTGAAACGACGGGGCTGTAAAATAGTGTGTCCAAGTTGAATGACACCGTCGGCTAATTATCCATAGGTAATAAATAAATACAAACATATTGTTTGGCGCTCATAGAAGTAGGGGTAAGAATTAGAGACACGAGGACGCACTAGACAAAATAACAATTGAAAGCTATAGTTTTTATTTTATCTAGTGCGTCCTCTAGTCTCTAATTCTTACCCCTATTTCTATGTGCGCAAAACCATACGTGTGTATTTATTTATTAACTGTCTTGATGGCCTCGAAGGGTTCCCCAATCGATAATTATCCGCATTATCTTCATTGCAATAGCAACACGCAATGGCAAGAAACCCATGATCCCCACATGGTGATCTGTGACCCCAGGATCCACACATGGTGATCTGTGGCAAACCCATAATCGGATTGTCTAAAGGAGGCTACCACATGACTGGGATTTGAGATATGAAGTTGGAAGTTGGATGACTTGCGCGAGCAAATGGATTAAAGTTTGGAAGAGTTGCGCAATTCACAACTGACCACACTCTTTTGCCCGAGTCCATCTGAATCCAGTGGCAAGACAAGTCAAGACAACTGGAGACGAATATAGGAGCGGTGGATGACCAGGTCGTTCTACGTGCATTGCCGTGCTCATCACGTTCCGCAACGCTTTGCAGTTGGGAGTCTCCGTGGCGATGTGGTCAAACCGTTTGACTCGGGCTCCGAGGGTTGTGGGTTCGATTCTGAGCCGCGTCCTTCGGTTCACGAGTGAAATTTTTCGGAGACTCCTGTGGGTCGTCGCTAGAGCTACGGAGTTCGTGCTTTGTGCGACGCTTTCCGTGCTGCGGAAAGAGACCGAGCTATATGGGATAACACCCGGTGCTATGAAGTCGACCCTGTTGACCTTTAAGCGACCTTTTTAAGAAGGTAAACGCCGTTTTGCCCGTTACATCATCAATGATTTCTTCAGCGCAGTCTGCCTAATCATGTCTTCACATGTTGGATAGGTATACCCTAGTTCACCGATTGGTAAGATATTAAGATGAATATGTCATGTAGCCTATGTAACCTAGTGGCTAGACATTCGACTGCCGGCATGATGGTCATAATTTCGATGCGCAGCTGAACAATTTCGGATTTCGGGTTCCCACAAGGACCCGGCCTAGAATAGGTACCAAGATTGTGTTGGGTAGAAAAGATGGTCGTCGTAATACAGACCACATCAGCCGGTCAGTAGCGTTTGGTCCATACAAGTGAGTCAAGCACCGTGTGCCCGATACGCCTGTTAGGCGTATAAAATGTTCCTTGGCTGTTTGTGTGTCTTTAATTATATCACGTACAGGGTGGATTTTTAATGACTGCAGTTTTTGAAAATATTGCCATCCCAACTTTTTTATTTGCCCTGTGTGGAGTTCATGCAACAAAATAGGTAACTACCAAACTTGGAACGGCAATATTTTCAAAAACTGAACACTCATTTAAAATGCACCCTATATAACCAGAACAAACATGTAATGGACCCTATCTGGGTGATTTGTGCGGTTCCTAGTGATTGCACGTTTGTATATAACAAACTACATCAGTTAGTTAGTTGCATACCCTTTACAGGACGTATAAAAGACATTCATTTGAAATCCGTGCGTGCCGCACAGCGCGTAATTGCATATGTTGAACATGATCATGTCATAGTCATGTGATAAGTACTGACCACTGAATAAAAGAGCACGTGCTTATCGTCCTATGAAGCATAGGTTCTGTTTCTGACCGTTGAGAAAATAGCCGGGTTGATCCAAAATCCGTCCAAATAAGCTCAAAGAGCGGTGATTCAATTTCTTTCACGCAGCGTACGGTAATAAATGTGTGTCGAAGCCAACAGTGACAGACTGGGCACGAATATTTCGGAAAGGACGTCAGTTCACGACAGATCTTCGACGGCCGGGTCAAGAGCATATTGTTGCAACAGAAAAAGCCATTGCCAAAATAAATGCAGCAGTACAGATGAACCGTTGTCGAAGCATACGTTAGCTAGTGAAAGAATTTGATGTGTCAACTTGGACAATTTAAAAGGTCGTTCGTACGAAACTGCAATATCGGAAGGTGTGTTCAGTGGGTACCACGGATGTTGACCGACCACCAACAAGAGGAACGCATGGGATGGTGTTTGAACCACTTGCTGCGTTACAGAGTGGAGGGTGATGCATTTCTCTTCCGCATAGTGGCAGGTGATGAATCATGGTGTCACCACTTTGAGCCGAGCTGCAAAAGAGAGAGCATGCAAAGGAAGCATGCTGGGTCACCAAAAGCCAAAAAATGCAAGTTACAGGTTTCCGCTTGTAAGGTTATGCTGAGTGCGTTTTGTGATCATGAAGGGCTAATGTTGGCCGACATTAAAGAACCTGGTGTCAACATCAACTCTACACAATACTTGCAAACACTACACAAGCTGCAAAAGGCCATCAAGAATAAACGACCTGGCATACTTTCTCGCGGTGTTATTTTGTTGCACGATAATGCTCGTCCCCATGTCGCAAAGATTGTGCAGGAAGCATTAGCAAGGAAGAAGTGGGAAATTCTGCCTTTGGTCCTGATTTGTCACCATGTGATTTTCATTTGTTTAGACCTCTAAAAAAAGCTCTCAAGGGGCAACGAATTCACAAAGATGCAGACGTAATGAACGCGGTAAACACTTGGTTCAGTGAGCAACCACAATCCTTTTTTTTTGCGAACGGCATTCGCCGCCTACCTAAGCTATGGTATGCTTTCCTGAATGCCTACGGCGACTTCTTCTGACCAACCCATGGTGCATAATTCATTCAGAATGAATGCTTTGTTTAAATCTTCCACACTTGTTAATGTTTCTTTCATGCTTTTGTAATAAAACCCATTGGAACGGGTTTCAAATGAACGTCCCTAATAGCAGTCAATCCCAGCATTGTTTAGCTGTTCTTGAGTCATGAGTATGTTTACGTGATTATGTGCTGTCAGGGTCTTAAACTTGGCTCGCTAACCTAACACATGTGAGACAGTACAAGTACAACGTGATTTGACTCAAGACTCAACGACACAACGTTCAATGGATTTATTTACAGATCATATACAATACGATGATCACAACAAGATATACTTGATACTTCAATACACTTACATCCACAATACAGCACACAGTCTATCTCTCAAGATGTCCAGACACTCGACTTTCAGGCACAGAAACCACACAACGCCTTTCTCTCATCATGCGTCCGGTCCAGTCGACGTCCCAGAGCTGTCTGCCTATAGCTCGCAACTTGCCTCCCCACCTGAGGGGGCTTCACGAGACATGCGTGCGTCCTTGCCTGACCGCTGGCCGTCTCGTCAGCCAGCAACCTTGCAGGCAGGTGACTACTACTCGCCTGGCGGCGTAACGAAGTTACGGCATCCCTGCTGGGGACTAAGTCACCTGGCGGCGTAACGATGTCACTGCATCACTGCACTACGGTGGACTCTGACACGTTCCCCCGGCAACTTCATGAAAGACGTAATCTTTCATGTATAATATATGTACATACTGGGTTAGTATTTTAACCTTGTCAGAGTCAACCCTTCTGTTGTTATATACATTGGTATCATAATACATAGACATACACATCTGCCATAGAAACATATAAGAAATGGAAGTTGCATTCAACGACATGTGGTGTTCAACCTTTAACACTTGTCAGGTTTCATCATCTCGATGGCTGATTACCTCAATTGCATTAATGACCAAGTCAGATCGGTAGTACCAGCTTCACGCATCTACCTCGCAGCCTCCAAAATAAACGTAATAATATGGTTCTTGAAACAAAAACCATCTGGCTAGACCGAAATGCGGCTTTTACATAAGTCGCATTAAACGCTCAAACCCTGACCTCATTTGGCCAGGAGCTCTTGTGTTGGTCTGCAATGTCGGCAACACTCTGCCATGCCCAGTAGATGCCTACCTGGTGTGTTAACAATCTGGCAAACACATGGCTATTTTTATACAACACATTACAGTATACATTTCAAATTATGGCCCTTTGTGTACTGATGTAATAGCAACTAAATGAAAGGGGAATAATTTCAACATTTATGACATATAATATTTTACAATAATTATTTTATTTCTTAGCGTCATCGCTTGACGTTTCTTCATCCTAACGAGAAAAAGTCGGTAGTATGAATAAATTAATCAAGATATGATTCTAAGATTACACTACATAAATATATAAACACACAATTCGTGTATTCAACTTTGTTGATTCCTAAAGATTTTAGAATCGTCATAGCTTTTTAAACTTTTATTTGTCGTCTGCTAATTTTGCTCTACATTTCTAACTAATCCGGAAGTACACACGAACACTAAATAGTTGATGTTACAACTTGTAGAACACACTTGTTCCGGTCTGGTGTAGTTACGGAATGTACAATGTTCTAACGGTTCATGTGTTGGATGTTTCACCGTCAAACCTTCTGGATTTCGATTGACTGCAGTGGTGTAGTTGTCAATGTTTAGGTCACACTTTCACACACGTATTTAAAATATCACTGGACAGTTCCACACGGAGATGCCACTGTCACATTGGATAGTTCGCTTACGGTAAGTTTTGAGCGAATGTGGCACTGTTCTTGTTACGCAATATATACAATTAATAAAGTTCGCTTTCTACCACACACTACACAATTATACACGACAATCACTACATTAAGTAATAAAATAAGAACATTATATACTTTGGGAGTAACCCCTATCACATTGTAGACATTACACAGCTTTTGTGAATGGAAAAATTATTCACTGATAGATGGCTGTGTTGATCTGAGTGTATTTTACACACTGCACTCAGAGATTTCTTACTGGGTCGGTCGGACAACGGGACAACAGATCGGCAATCGTGTTGGTTCTGCCTGGGATATGTCAAACCTCGAAGCTGTAATCTTGGAGCTTAAGAGACCAGCGCGCTACCATCTGGTTTGAAGGTACACCAGAATTTATAAATCGCAATGGGCTGCTGTCAGATTCCACAATGAAATGGCGTCCTAGAAGGAATCTGGACAATTTCGTAATACCCACCACTAAAGCTAGGGCTTCCAACTGAGGTATTGACCAAGCCCGTTCTCTGGGTTTCAGTTTCCTGGATACGAAGTACACGGGGTGAAGGATGTTATTGTACTCTTGCAACAAGACTGCCCCAATCGCCACGGAGCTCGCATCTGTTCGCAATCTGAAAGGTAAATGGAGATTGGGCAATTTCAGGATGGGATTGTGTAAGCTATTATCAGAAAAACAAGATAATACTTTACGGAATGCAAATTTTAGGCATTCATTGTTTACAATTTTCTCCGGTTTATCTTTTGTTAGTAAGTTAGTAAATACTTCGGTTAGTTCGGAAAAATCAGGAATGAACTGCCGGTAATAATTTATCAGTCCTAACAAACTTCTGACTTGCTTTTTCGTAGTCGGAAGTGAGAGTTTTAGTATCTTGGACACCATGTTATCGTCTGTCGTGACAAAGCCATTGGATATTTTGTACCCCAAGAAGGATATTTCATGGTAGGCTATGTCTACTTTTGCAGGCTTTACCGTCAGTCCGTGCTGTCTAATCCGTTCAAATGTCTGTTCTAATGTCTTTATGTGCTCTGTCATCGTCTCTGTGTGAACACAGATGTCGTCAATATAGCAAATTATGTTAGGTATATCTACGAGAAGAAGTCGTGTCATACGTACGAATGTGGCTGGGGCATTGACTAGCCCAAATGGAAGTTTGCACAATTCGTACAGTCCCCAAAGTGTGGCAAATGCTGTCAGATGTCTGCTCTGTTCGTCTACTGCTATTTGCCAGTAACCTTTAGTCATGTCTACCTTCGTAAAAAACCTAGCGTCTGTCAGTTCTGTCAGTAGATCGTCCGAGTTTGCCATCGGCTCAAGATCTAGAAGAGTTATCTTATTGAGTTTTCGATAGTCGACACAGAGTCTTATTGTGTTGTCCTTTTTGCGTACAATGACCATTGGAGATGAGAAGTCTGATTGGGATCGTCTTATGATGTTGTTTTTCTCTAAGTTAATGATCTCCTGATGTAAATGTTCTTTGTAATGTAATGGAATGGTGTATGGTCTGCATCTTATGGGTGTGTTTGACGTGAGTGTGATGTGATGCTGTACTAGTTCTGTTTGTCCTGGGTTGTTGGAGAAGATGGTGTTGTATTGTTGTATTAGGTGTTTGCAACTGTCTGTTTCTGCTTGAGTTAACTTTGGGTTGATTTTGATCTCCTTCAAGCAGTTCGTCGTGTCTAATGCAGGTGTTGGAATTTCGTCACTAGCCTCGTCATCTTCATGATCTATTATCACTGTACAAGCTGTCGTATCGTCTTGTTCGTTGTCTCTGTTGTAGTATGGTCTTAGCATATTTATGTGAAATATTTTGTGTTGGTCTTTTATTTGGATCTCGTAGTCTACAGGTGAAATCTGTCTTGTCACTTTAAAAGGTCCCTGCCAAGAATCAGTCAATAAGTGTCGGTCACTAGGTAATAGAAGAAGAACGTCCTGTCCAGGTGTCAACGTTATTGTCCTGTTTCCTTTGTCAGCATACTGTCTATAAGTAGCACCAGATAATTTTAGTGCATTCTTTGCAATTATACAAGATTTGATGATTCTTTCACGCAATGATGTAACGTATACGTATGATGATATGGGTTTAAGTACTGGAGTAGAGTCAGTTAACATTTGATGATAAATAGTCAATGGGCCACGTGGTTTGGCACCATAGATAAGTTCAAAAGGAGAGAAACCGGTACTAGAATGTGGTACCTCGCGATAAGCAAAAAGAATAGCTGGTAGATATACATCCCAGTTATTAGGGTGTTCTTGTGTGACTTTTGCAAGCATGTGCTTTAAATCGCCGTTAAACTTTTCTATAATTCCACTAGAGTGAGGATGGTACGGGGAATTAAAACATTGCTTCACTCCCAACATTTTGGTGAAAGCTTGGGTAGATGCCGCGATAAACTGAGTGCCCCTATCTGATTGGATAGAGTCTGGAAATCCTATCCGAGAGAAAATATATGGAAGAAAACTTCTATTATATCATTGGCAGTTATGTTCTTTAGCGGAATAGCTTCCGGCCAGCGACTACATTGATCAATGACAGTTAGAATATATTTATTCCCTCTAGTTGTTGTATGATTGAGAGGGCCCACTATGTCGACAGATAATTTTTCAAAAGGTCGACTGGCTAAGTCAGTGACTTGTAACTTTGCCTGTGGGTGTTTACCTTTTTTCACCAGTTTCTGGCAGGTGTCACAACTTCTGCAATATTCTTTAATATCATTGCAAAATTTGGGCCAATGAAACTGTGTTAATAATCGTGATCTGGTCTTAGCGTATGCCATATGCCCTGCAAGAGGTATATCATGGGCAAGATGTAAGGCTTGCCTACGATAATTAGTTGGCAAAACAGTTTGCTCTGTTGTGTTGTCACCTCTGGTATAATACCTAGTGAGGATATCATTTTTCACAGCAAAATGCCATTTTGCATTCTTTGTTACCTTTGGCTTTTGGCCGATCAGATTAAAATATTTTGATAATGAAGGGTCAGCCTTTTGAGCTGTTACAAACGCTTCCTTCATGGTGTTAGTAGGTAGTGATACTGGGCTAAGCATTTGTATAGCCTCAGTTTGATTACTTTCATCTTGCACTCTAGCAGTAGATCTGGTTACTGCGTTCACACATTCAATGATTACAGATGGTGATGAGACAATGTTATCAATGATGTCATGAGATCTTAGTGCTACATTAGCTACCATACATTCAATAGGTGGTGTAACATTATCAATGATGACATTGGATGGTGATGTTATGCTATCATCAATACACAGAGATGTTATGTCATGAGGTTTATCATTAACCTCTGGTAAATTTCCAATTATTACATCACACACTGGGTTTGTTAACGCAGCGCACTTTACTTTCCCAGTGAGGAAAGGTGTTTCAATATATGCCCATGCTAGTGGGTACTTTTCAATATTGCCTGAGAATGTTCTGCATGTTACGTGCCTGCCTGTATAGTCTGTAGGCATTATGAACGTTCTCTTCAGACCAATAAGTGAGCTGCCCGTGTCTCGAAGGACTGTAGCAGACTTGCCATTCACATATCCGTGATGGATGTTTATCCTGCCTTTAGAATCTACTACCAAATTACCTTCTTCATTGGCAATAGGAATGGAGTGGCCGCATGTTAATACGCCATCTTCATAAAAGGTGTTACAAACAGTACATTTATTTGCGTTAAACATGTCAAAAGCCTGTGCTGAGTTCACAGAATGTTTCTCTGATTGTTCTTCATCTGACTCTGAACTGTCAAACAAGGCGGCATTTGCTTTGTTGGTCATTTGCCTACCTTTACAATCCTTGAGATAGTGTCCGTACGCCTTACAGAAGAAACATTTACGCAAATTTCTGAAGGATCTACGCTCCTTATCTTGTCTGTTTACCATGTTTTGTAGATAAGTATTATATCCGGGGTTCTTGTCGCACATCTCACCTTGATGGTGTGAAAGTTTACAATAATTACAGTGATTATACTTCTCAGATGTAGGTCTATGAGGTTTCTGCCTACTATAGGGTTTGTCATAGTTAGCCGCTGCTACAAAATTTATGTCAGTAGCTTCACTGGCAAAGCAATGTTTGTTGGCTGTGTAATACGCCGAACCACGTCTCTCAATCTCATCCACACTTGTGCATTCATTCTCCTGCAAAAATTTTCAAAATGCTGATGGAATGGATGAAATGACTTTATCTCTAATGATCAGATCTTCTAATCTTTGATAATTTTTGTCAATTTTAGCTGCTGAAGTCCATTTGGTAAATATATCTCGGACTAAGCAGAGGTAATCAGAGAACGTCTGAGTCGGTTTTGGACTCAACTTGCTGAATTGTTCTCTGTAACCTGCCTCATCTAACATAAAATGTGCCATAATCTTTGATTTAAGATAATGGTAGTCTTTTCTGAGGTCTTTGGGGATGGCCTCAATGACTTTAAGAGGCTCCCCTGATAAACTCCTCATATAAACAATATTCCATTCAGACAGTGGAACCTGGTAATGTTCCATTAAAGTTTCAAAATTTTGGGTAAAGGCTGCGATGCAGTCACCCGAGGCATAATTACGTACAATACCTTGGTATTTCTTGTACTGGTTTTCTTTCTCCAGTCTCTCAGATTTCTTATACTCTTTGTTAATGGCAGTCTCAGTATCAAGTTGTTTCATCTTTAACTGTAACTCCAGTTCTTCTCTCTTACTCTGAGCTGCTATTTCTGCTTTCTTTAATTCTGTTTCTTTTTCCATCTCTGCTTTCTTAAGTTCAATATCTAATTCGGCTTGCTTTGTTTTAGCAGACAGTTCTGCTTGTTTTGCTGCGGCTTCTGCCTCTGCTTGCTTGGCAGCCCTTTCAGCTGCTCTTTCGTCGCGTTCAGTAGCTTTCTCGCGAAGGTGTTCAGAGTATTTATTCTCACTCCACTTCATTAACTCATCACCTGTTAACTTCAACTTTAACCCCATATCGATGAAATCATTTAATGAAGACATGATGAAAAATGCCAATGAAATACCAGCCACACAAATAGTTATAAGTGGTTAGTACAATAAACAATTTACAATTTGTGTTCTATTGACAATACGTGCCCAAAATTGCATCCTTAAAGTAAATGAAAAGAAAAATATACTCAAGTGCCCTGGATGCGCTGAAGAACGGTTGGAAATCGGGCTAGGAACTGTAGGGTCGCTACTTCGAAACACAAATGACATCTACGCGCACGGTTTCAGATGGTACGGAAAAACCTGCTTTGTTTTGGAGGAAATAAATTAGCGTCTATTTGATGGTGTGTGCCTGCTTGTCACTAAGTATTGAGTAGGTTTGTATGGCGTTGAGTGTAATTGTAGGTCGTAATTTTGTCAGTCAACAATTTTTTTTTTCAAAACACAAGTCACTTTCTTTCCGAAAACTTTTTGCGTTCCACAACTCAATTCACAAAGACAATCTACATATATCTCAACACGCTACAACATTGATGACACATCACTTACATCAAGATGACATTCAGTAAGGACATAGACATCAAGTTTACAAGATGGCGACAAGGTCACAATGGCGACAAGATCACAATGTCGACAAGGTCAAAACGGTGACAAGTTCAACAATCACAAATGTTTTACACGTTTACAAGATCAAACAATATGTATGCACTGTACGTTTACAACTAGTCTCCATGTTTAAACAATGTAATACTATATCAAAATGAGCCTTCCACGATCACATTTACATGTACAATCAACTTTGACAAAAATTATAAGTTCACAAACTCTAGTTTTAACCGTTAATCACATAAACACGTTCATTTCAAAGCCGGACGAGCCCCCACGTCCACACATGTCAGGGTCTTAAACTTGGCTCGCTAACCTAACACATGTGAGACAGTACAAGTACAACGTGATTTGACTCAAGACTCAACGACACAACGTTCAATGGATTTATTTACAGATCATATACAATACGATGATCACAACAAGATATACTTGATACTTCAATACACTTACATCCACAATACAGCACACAGTCTATCTCTCAAGATGTCCAGACACTCGACTTTCAGGCACAGAAACCACACAACGCCTTTCTCTCATCATGCGTCCGGTTCAGTCGACGTCCCAGAGCTGTCTGCCTATAGCTCGCAACTTGCCTCCCCACCTGAGGTGGCTTCACGAGACATGCGTGCGTCCTTGCCTGACCGCTGGCCGTCTCGTCAGCCAGCAACCTTGCAGGCAGGTGACTACTACTCGCCTGGCGGCGTAACGAAGTTACGGCATCCCTGCTGGGGACTAAGTCACCTGGCGGCGTAACGATGTCACTGCATCACTGCACTACGGTGGACTCTGACAGTCCGTTTCAGCAAAAAGAGTTTAACTTACACTGCAGTAATTACCAGAGACGACAGGGTCAAATATGCCAGGCGATAAATTTCACAATATATTTTTGTGTGTTTTAATTGTTCACATTCACAACGGAAAAACATTGTTTTGAATTCCACTTTTCTGTAATGTTTCTTTACCCTTAGAACATACTATATGTCTGAAGAATTTAGGTCACCAGAACAACACTCTATCCATCCATCATGTGCCATGCCGATAAGCGTGGGCGGTCATGTTTTACCATGTCACTCGATCACTAGAGTCGTAGATCAGCTCGGTGTTTCTATCTCGACCAAGACCACTCTATATGCATTATTATAATCGTTGTTTTCCTAGCTGTATTGGTTTCAGTACACGAAAGCGAACTTGCTAAACCAAAAATAAACTTGCAGTGTTCACTTACTTCTAAATGTATGTTTTGTAGTGAAGGCTTTTATTGTGTTTAACATCAGACAATAGTTAGTGAAAGTTGTGTGCTGTGTGTGCTTCTGTTGTCTAGTTGAATGACAAAGCAGTTGGGGAAATGTTCTTTCGTTGTTTACAGCAGAGAAAATGTGACCTGGATAAATGATCAACTGTTTGGGTTATTGTTAAAATTTGACAGCTTGCAGTTTATTTTTCCAGTCTCTCCTCCAGTGTAAGGACTGTCTGATTTCCATTTTTTGCGCATTCTTTTTACAGGACGTCGCTGTCAACACCAGCATTTTACTGCTGTTTGTTGATGTCTTGGCAAGTTTGCGTTCAGTAGTTTGCCATTGCTTTCTGAACGACCGGCTTCCATACCAATTCGTTAACCCCCAGCGCTGATTTCCTATAGGGACCTGATATCATACTTCCCTAGGCTATTAATCCAGTTTCTGCTCCACTGTAAAGACTAGCTGATTACCTATCATCATCATCATCATCATCATCATCATCATCATTATCATCATCATCATGTATCATGCCGATAAGCGTGGGCGGTCATGTTTCGCCATCTCACTCTATCACCAGAGTCGTAGATCAGCTCCGTGTTCTTGTCTTGACCCTACCACGTGGCCAAGACATCCAGATATTTACTTCTCTGTCTTTCCCTTATTCGTTTCCCCCAAACCTTGTCAGTTGTCACCTAGTTCTCCATTTCATTTCTTCTAATAACTGTAACAGTACGTGTACAAAGGATCAACAAGTAACTTCTGATGTATTCATTTTAAAACAGGTTTATTGGTTTATGATGGCCGATACAAAATCCAGAGACCACTAAATATGATGTTGTCTTGTCTCGTCTCGGTTTTGGTGGTCACTACCCAAAACAACCTACGTCACGACTTGAGCATCTTCTAACTGTTCTATCAGGATGCTCAAGCGTGCTTTAATCTTGCACACCTAAGCCAATAAGAATTATGGTATTCATTCTACTACACCTTCCTTTCTTTAAAAAGACTTTTCTTCTTCAAAAGTCTTAACTCCTAACCCCTTTTTTCCTACACTTTCTCTCCTCCCCCACCCCCCATAATTTCTCTAAGCCCCAAACTAACTCTATCTTAAGTAAATATTTCCTTCCAATTGTACCTCATCCCCGTGCCACATAGCAAACCACTATGAAGTTATATTTCTTCTTCGTTTCTGGCTCTTCAAACATGTGCTATTAACACAAAATTCTTTACAAAATTTATATATCATAAGAATGGCTCGTAACAATCGTTAGTATACACTTGACATTATGAAATTTCTCATTCTTCCTCCACACAACACAGGATAGACAGAAAAGATGTAGTTAGGAAAAAGAAGGGGTGCGCACCGAATTTATGAAAAGTATAAAGAAATAGTCAACAACAATCACATTTACCTCTCTTGCAAACGAAAAAACTTTTGTAGAAAGTTTTCAAAAATATATCTTATGAAATTACATCTCTGTTCATTATAAATTAAGTTGATCCAAGTTTTTACTTAATATTTATATTGCCATCCACAACCTTGTCTATATTTCACTTATCTCACCTTCAACCACGAACCAATGTTCATATTCCATGAACATTATAATTTAATTAACGCTGTTATCACAGCTCCTAAATTTTCCCCCTCACAACCCATGACACTCCTCCTTGTTTATCTAACCCATATACCCAATCTTATGCACTGCCATTCACAGCCCCCCCCCCCCTTTTTTTCTATTTTCTATCAACCAACTTCTTATATTTGTCTCACTATCACAGCATCTTTAAACGTTATTCACGTATATAATATGGCATCCAATCCATATATATTCAATCAAAACTGACTTTAATGCAGCTCCTATTTTTAACTTCCCCATAACCATTTTATTTGTGTAGTAACCCCAGCATATGTTTCCAACACTTCATAGCCATCATCAACCTCTCTATGCTAATTATCACAGCAAACTTGCTAATTAAATATACCCATGAACCTATTATTCTCAAAGAGAATGTGTCTCTCTACTAGACCTCAGTAGTTTATTAACCATTTTCTGAACGAAGGGCTCTATATAAAGCCCCGTGTATTGTTTTTATACTGGACAAAACCATAACTGTTTGTAAATTAAACTTAACTTAACTAATTTCTAACATATTTATAAACAAGGTAATTCTTATTCAATACACAAGACAATTCACTTAAATTATAGGTTAAGCGTAATAAAATCACAACAGGACATCATACCCCCCCCCCAAGTTTTTACACATCATTTATCTTTCCCCTCATATCAAATAAAGGTATCAACTCATTCAAAGAAAAACATAACAGAATAATATAACATACATCCTATTCATTGTTAGTCTCTTTTATGGACTAACAATAACTTATTTATCTATTTAAGAAAACACAAGAAGTCAAATCATAAAATCAATTGGCAATAAAATTACAGTAAAAATATACCACACTCGAATTTACATCCATCTTAGCTATCTTAATACCTAAATATATAGTGTCATGCCTACTCCTCAAGACAACTCATTATAAGTATCAATAGAACCCTTTTCTATAACAATTGTGTTATATACATCATCAATTATCACTTTCCTTTTTAAATCATCAACTTTATATCTTGCTATCTGCAGTATTTTCTATCAATTTATCTCCCATGTTTCCATTTCTTCAGTAACTCTAAGTTTCTTTGAATAAGTGCCATCTCCACATCAATATCTTCTTCCTCATGTAAAGTATTACTTTCTTCCATACTACTATTGGATTCTGAATTTTCATCCATTTCTTCTTCATCTGTATGTCTATTACTAGCAGCTGCCAATCTTTTCTTTTCTATATCCAATCTAATTTTTCTTTCATCGTTTCTTAACGACCTTTCTAATAGGGGTATATATTCGTCGCTTGATGAATTTTCTCTAATTCTTCTCTGTCTCTTCACTTCTTTTTCTCTCTGTCTCTCTATTCTCCTTTTCGCTGCTTGTCTAGTATTTTTAAATGGAGCATCTACCACTTCTTCCATAGATTCTAAACTATCATAATACGCCTCATACGTATTTTTTTCTTCTTTTATCAGCGTTTTCGGTATTGTCTGTTCCTGAGTATCATCATAATTGGAGTTGTTATTAATTGACTTTGTACTTGATCTTTTCTAAAATCTGGGGGTATTGTAGCTCTTCTGACGACTTGTTCATCTAAGTATACGGCGTCTGAATAATAATTATTATTATAATTATTGTTTTCCTTATCATCCTTATCTCTTCTTAAGTGTTCTACGTGTGCCCTTGCTATATGTCCCGTGATCTGGTTCTTTATACTGTACGATACATTTCCTAGCTTTTCTAAAATGTAATACCCTGGAACCCAACGAGCATCAAACTTAGAGTTCCTTCTATGCTTCTTATAATAAACTCTATCACCTACTTTGAATTCCTGTAATTTTGTATTTACGTTTCTGTATCTTTTCTGTCTCTCTCTAGCTTTAATTATATTGTTCTTTAACCTTACATGCGCTTTATGCATTTCTTGTATAATGACTTCTTGAAAATCTTCCCCCATATATTTACGTCTTGGTTTTAACAGATTGTCGATAGGTAATATTGGTTCTCTCCCGTGTAATAAATAAAATGGTGAAAACCCTGTGCTCTCATTTTGATTTGTGCGTATAGCGCTAAGCGGAGGTCCCAGGAATAGATCCCAATCTTTTTCATGTTCATCGACAATCTTTGCTATAATATCGTACAATGTTCTATGTTGTCTTTCGTTCTTAGCATTTGAAGAAGGTCTATAGTATGAGGTCTTTATATGGTTTATATTCAGATCTTTTAATAACTTTTCAAATTTCTTATTCACAAATTCTTTACCATTATCCGTGAGTACAATCTGTGGGCAACTAAATCTTGGTATGAATTCCTGTAAAAAAATATTAATGATGGTATCTGCGCTCTTATCTGGGATTGCATAAACTTCCGGCCACAGACTATAGATGTCTACCATATGAATTAAATATACGTTCCCCGATAGTGTTCTAGGGTGAGGACCTGATATATCTAAACTAACTTTTTGCATAGGAAACTGAGGAATATCTGTATCTTGTAAGGGACATTTAATTGTTTTCATATTCCTTAATCTGCATTTTTCACACGTATCGACATATTTACAAGCAGTTTTAAATAAATTCGGCCAATAATATTTATTCGTAAGTGCTTTCACTAATTTATCACGACCGAGCTGACCATTCTCATCATGATACGCCTTTAAAACTTCACTTTCCAAATGTTTTGGAATATATTTCCTTAGCTGTTCGTTTCTTTCATTACTGTAATATAACTGGTCATCATCTTGCAACACTAAATAATTCTTCTTATACTTATTCTCATCCGTTTCTTTTAATTTCTGTTTTATTTCTAAAACTTTTGGATCTAACTCTTGTTCTTCTTTCATATTAAATTGTGCTAAATGTGGGTCTTCTGCTCTAGGTTCAGACTCTTGATCCGACGGTAAACTCTCAAAATCTTCTCTATTTATTCTGGCAGAATCTAATATATTTACTTGCCAGTTTCGGTCGTCTATTTCCGGTTCACCTTCGTCTTCCGTGTTTCCTGATGACTATGGATACGGAATTCTGGACAATAAATTTGCACATGTGTTGTTCCTACCTGGTATGTATTCTATTCTAGTATTGTATCCCTGTAGATTCAACGCCCATGTCTGTATTTTTCTGTTCTGAACTGGAGCTTCTAATAAAGATTTTAAAGGCATGTGGTCAGTTCTAATGATGAAATTTGCGTTATGTAGATAGTAGTTAAGTTTCTGCAGAGCATAATGAATAGCATAAGCTTCTTTCTCAATAGTCGACCATTTGCGCTGAGACCTGCTAAGTTTATGTGATAAAAAATAGATTTGTCTTTCATTTTAACCCCTGGTATTCCAGATTCTTTTCCTTCATATGGTTGAACCAAACACGCTCCTATAGCATTATCTGAAGCATCTGTATATAATATTAGCTGTTTATTCAAATCTGGATATGTCAATAGTGGTACTACTGTTAATCTATTTTTTAAAAACTCGAACGCTTTTTGACATTCATCATCCCACTTAAATCTAGCGTATTTGCCAGTTAAGTTAGTAATAGGCTCTGCTGTTTTTGAGAACCCTGGAATGAAACGACGATAATACCCACAGGTTCCGATAAAGGCACGAACCTCTTTTACGTTAGTTGGAGGGGGTAGTTCTCTAATAACCTTTACCTTGTCCTGATCTGGTTTAATTCCGTCTCTATTAATAATATACCCCAAATATTTTGTTTCTGTTTTTAAAAATTCGCATTTACCGAGCTTCAGTTTAACATCATGTATTCTTAATCTGTCGAATACTAATTTTACATGTTTTAGGTGATCTTGTACATCTCCTGCTGTATAAATCAAAATGTCATCTATGTATGCCAATGCAAACTTTTGCATGCCCTCCAATACTTGATTTATTAATAGCATATAATGAGAAGGCGCCGTACGTACTCCAAAAGGCATTCGTAAAAATTCGTAAGAACCTACGTGTGTACAAATAGCACTCTTCTTCTGGGCATCTTGGGACATAGGTATACACCAAAATCCTGATCTTGCATCTAACGTAGTGAAGAAGGTAGACCCATTAAGTAAACCTAAAATATCATCAATCACCGGCAATGGGTACGCCACATTCTTAGTGATTTTATTCAACGCCCGGTAGTCACAACAGAATCGATGTGAACCATCGGCTTTGGTCACAATTACTATCGGAGATGACCACTCTGATTTGGACCTTGTTATGATTCCCGCTTTTAGCATATCTTCTATTGCTTTTTCAACAATTTCTCTATTCCTTAGAGGAGTTCTGTATGGTTTTAAACTGATTGGTGGATGATTTCCAGTATCTATTTCCATCGTAACTGTTTTTGTCCTTCCCAATTCTAAGTCATTAATTGCAAACACATCCTGATTCTCTTTTATAAGTTGTTCTAATATTTTCTTATTTTCTGGTGGAGTTTTTAACTGTGCTAACAATTCTTGTTCTCTTGTTATTTTGTCCACTGAATGTATTTGGAATGTATGTCTTCTGAATGGATGGATCAATTCATCATTCTGTACGTTCCCTTTCCTTTCACGTCTGTGTCTATTATTAATTCTTTCACTAGGAGTTTCTGAATAATTTATTCTCGGCTTTTCTACTCTATCTGTTGTTAATATGTCATTAATATCATGTTCTACTTTGGCTATTACACACCCTCTGTATAATTTAATTTCTCTACCTGTGTTATTAATAATCATTACTGGAAAAGTTAAGTGTTTATCTAATGATATTATTCCATCCGGAACTTCTAGACCAGGCTCATCAATTACCTCCCTTTGCAATTCAGTGATTCTAACTGTTTGTCCTACTAAATAATACGGATTTCTTTTTACCTTTGCCTGTATCAAATTAATCGACTGTGGTTTTAACGTCGTAGACATTTTAACTCTAACCAGTGCTGATATATGCATGTCCTCCTCTAAATCTACGTACACGTCTTTGAATTTTAATTTATGTAGATCAAACATAAGTCTTACGCCATTTTTTATTTAAAAATCTCTACCTATAAGCATATTTCTATTTAAATCTTTCACTACCTGGAAAAGATGTCTTATGTTGATTCCCCCTAATTTAAGATTTATTATTGTTTGGCCAACTACTTGTAAATTTTGTCCTGTAACAGAGTGAAGATTATTATGATTCCTAAATATTCTGCAATTTCTCATTATTTTGTATAAAAAACTTTCTTTGATTACACTAACCTGAGCTCCCGAATCAATTAATGTACGAACTCTATATTTTCCTATTTCTATTATACATGAGCTGGGATCTGTTTTATTCTCTGTAAACTGTTTGATTTCATCTAGTTGAAAGCATTCCCTACTCCTCCTACTATACCTGTTATTAAAATATTCTTTAAATCTTGGGACCTTGTTATTTTCCCTCCTACTACAGGTCCTATTTAATAGGTAGGGCGCCGGTTTTCCTGCGTTCTTGGACTTGTAAAACTTCTGTGTCTATCTTCAACAATCCCATTTAATCTGCTATTGCCATTTCTATTTTGTGTATTCGACTGGACACGCCTGTTACCACAAAAGCGAAAAAAATGTCCCCTTTGGCCACAACCCCAACAGACTATATTTGTGTTATTTGTGTTACCTACCGTCTCACTTGTAGGATTTCTCATTTGTCTTCTTCCATCATAAGCATTTCTGTTACTTCCTTGTAATGTCTGTATACTTCCTCTCCTATTCCATCCGAACCTTGTTTGTCCTATCTCCATGGGCTCTTCAATCCTGTCTTCTCGACTGGTTCCTATTTCCCGTCCTACTCTCAATCTAAATCTACGTCTCAAGTTCTCCTCTTGTACTGCTATATCTACAGCTTGTGATAACCTCTCAGGATTTTCCCTCATCAGCTTAAATTTCAGTCCGTCTGACTTTATACTATCTACAAAAATCCCGACCAACATCCGCTCCACCTCTTCTCCTCGTACGTTCTGTCCTAAGAATGCTTCTTCAGCCAGGTTAATCAACCTATCACTAAACAATTGTACTGTTTCTCCAGTGTTTTGTTTGGATTGTCTTAACACTGAAAACGCATGTTGGGGGTCCGTGATTTCACCGTATTTATTTGCCAAATCGTCCTTGAAGTGTTCCCATGTCTCATCTACGCTAGCTTCTAATTTCCTTCTGATATGATCAGAAACCGGTTCTGTCGCCATCTGATAAGCAAGTTTCATTTTTTCTTCATCTGATGCCGACACCAAATATGCATGTTTCTCTATTGAAGTTATCCACTTCTTAAAATCTTTCGCCTGTCCGCTAAATTTAACAATTTCAGCTGCCATTCCTTGTTGTTTCATGACTGTGTTGAGTTTACCTATTACCGTTCCTACCCCAGTCAAAACTTGTGCCAGTGAACTTTGTTCTTCTGCCATGCTGAAATATTTCACTATACACTTATACAAGCAACCTTACATTTATAACAATTTATCTAAATGATCTTATTTACATCACATAAAAAAAAAAACTTTCTCCTAGTAGTTACACTTTAACTAATTACCGTCGACCATGTCTTCCCTTGATCCAAGAGAAAAGTGAATTCACGTACGTTAGCTGAAAATTTTCCTTGCTAAGGTTCACGTATAACACAAACTTCTGGAGTCCGTATTATTTGAAGCCATCCAACCGATTACGTAACTTCAATGACATCCTTCTTCCAACGTCTCAGGTTTCGCTACTTTCAGCCCCTGGACGGGCCCCTACCAGTCTTGAGGTTTCTTTTCACCCTAACAGGGCTCTTCAAGGCGTCGACTTGAAAGCGACTCTAGCTCGATAAAGCGACTTAATTTGGGTCCCCTCTTCAGCAAGCCGGCAACCCAGTTTGCCTAACCACTTCCGAGGGTTCCCTATTGAGGTTTTCGCTTTGATTGTTGAAAAACATTCTGATACGCTAGAGTTCAGTTCAGGATGAGCAAACGCGCTTGTACTTTTTCGTAATTTCCAAACGAAGGAGCGATAGGCTTGTCTCAATATAAGCTCTGTCGTATTTCTTCAGGTACTCCAGGTTAAGGTTCGATGAGTATAACGGCTTTTGAGTTCGTAAGTGATCTTGATATACGGAAGATAACAGCTCCTTCAAAACGAGTTCTCTATTTAATTCGAGTTGTCTATAGCTGTCTTGAGATTTCTTTTCTCCTGGACCCGGACAATCCTAGTATGTAACTGGCTGACCTTCAAACGCAAGGTTACCCAACGGCTGTAATAATGGCAGGTCAAACTTCATAATATTTTGACAAGAATCCCGTTACTTCAAGTATTTATGATGAGAAACAGTTTAGTAGAACTCTACAGGCAACCATGTTGATTCTTGTACTTCGCGTTATGCACGACCTCCAAGCAAAAAAATCGAATCCTGTGTGCGGCTCCAAAAATCCATCTGTAACAGAACGTGTACAGAGGATCAACAAGTAACTTCTGATGTATTCATTTTAAAACAGGTTTATTGGTTTATGATGGCCGATACAAAATCCAGAGACCACTAAATATGATGTTGTCTTGTCTCGTCTCGGCTTTGGTGGTCACTACCCAAAACAACCTACGTCACGACTTGAGCATCTTCTAACTGTTCTATCAGGATGCTCAAGCGTGCTTTAATCTTGCACACCTAAGCCAATAACAATTATGGTATTCATTCTACTACATAACGTGCCCCCAAAAAATCTTGACTGCCTATGTCTAATGTCTCTAATAAGTCTACGGTAGTGTTTCCCAACGTGGGGCCCACGCCCAGCAGGGGGGCAATTCGATTGTTAAGGGGGGAAATTCGAAAATGGAAGAAATCGGCTGGATATAACAAAACGGGGAGACTTGAGACTGAAGCTAACTAATTTGGAACCTGACATAAAATTTCTTTTTAGCAAGCATCAAGCGCAAGGATCTCTTCTTATTAGCATTCCAAGCCACTGAGGTTCTTTGCTGCAGATACAAGCCGTCTCCATTCGTCTCTCTGGTTGACCTTCTCTTTCTTGCCAGTCGCTGATTCCAATGCTTGTAGGTCTGTATATGTATTATTTCTCCACCCACCGTCTTCTTGGTCTACCTCGGGTTCTACGGTCATTTATTTCTTGAGTATAAGCGAGTTTTGTTTCCCTATTATATTCCATTCTTTCTATGTGCCCAGCCATTGCAGTCTATTAGCCTTCATGATACAAATGATTAGCGGGGACTTAATCAGATCATAAATGTCTTTTTTGCTTCTTCTTTTCCACTCTTCACTCTGTGTATCCCTAATGGGCCCAAATATGAGTCTTAAGACTTAGTTCTCAAAGGTTTGTAACAAGGCTTCGTCTCCTTTCGTTGTACTCCAGGTTTCAGAGCCATACAGCACAACTGGTCTGATCAGTGTTTTGTATATTGTGATCTTGGTGTTACGAGATAGCGCATTGGATTTTAGCAGATGTTGTAGTGCATTGTATATCTTATTTCCAGAGTTGATTCTAGTTTGTATTTCTTCCCTTATGATGTTGGAGCAGTTGAAGATTATACCCAGGTATTTGTACGTTTCCGTTCTTTTAATGGTCATATTATCTATGTGTATGTGGCCAGAGTTTTTAGCCGTTCCTTCTATTGAAATTACCATATATTATGTCTTATCTTGGTTGATAACCAGCCCCATCTGTTGGGCTTTTTTCTTTAGTTGAGTCAATATTTCCAATGTCTATTGTTCATTTTCCCCTATAATATCTATATCATCTGAATAACCAAGCAGTCTGGATGTTCCTCCAATAGCACATTCCTCCTTTACCTTCTTTACAACTTTCTCTACAGCCAGATTGAAAAGGAGCGGCGATAGTGCATCACCCTGTTTCAAGCCAGATGTTATTTGGAAAGTGTCTGATTTCCTGCCTTTATATGTTACTATATTATAAGTATCTTCCACGAATCGTCTGGTCATGTTGATTAACTTCCTTGGTATTCCAAATTCCTGCATAGCATTCCGTAGACTATTCCTATGGACACTATCATAAGCCTTTTTAAAATCCACAAAAATGTTATGGAGATCTCTTTTTTATTCCCAATTTTTCTCCGCTATTTGTTGTAAGATAAATATCTGATCTATTGTTGATCTGTTTTGTCTGAAACCCTCCTGGTAGTCATCCAATATGTCTTCTGAATATGGTTTTAGTCTATTTAGTAATACCGCGGGTAGTATCTTATAGCTTATGGACAGGAGTGATATTTCTCTAAAATTTTCACATTGGAACCTGTCTCCTTAAAGATAGGTATCAATAATGACTCTTTCCAGTCATGGGGTAATTCTTCTGTCCTCCAGATTTTTATTATTAGTTCGTATAGCGTTAGATGTAATGCGTGGCCGCCTGCCTTTATAAATTCAGAAGCAATTCCATCAGTCCCAGTTGCCTTATTGTTTTTAAGTCGTGTTATTACATATAGGATTTCTTCAAATACAAGTTCTTCAATTTGTGGTTCACACGACGTTAAAACTTCTTCCTGTGGGAAGGTGTTACTTGGAGCTTCACAATTTAGTAATTCAACAAAGTATTATTTCCATGTGTTACACATTTCCTCATTGGTATTTATCATATTCCCATTTTTTGTCTTTTAAACCATATGTGTTGTGTTGATGCCCTCGTTTCACTGACTTCACGTCTTTAAAAAATCTTTCTGGATTCGTTTTTCTGGTGATTAGTTTCCATACCTTTGATTTTATTGCTCATATATTCTCGCTTCTGCTGCCGAACTATTTTTGTAGCCTCTTTACATTCAGTTCTGTATTCCTCTTCATTTTCGATGTTATTGATGTCATTTAATCATAACTGTCTGGCACTCTTTTTCCTAATGACTGCTTCTTCACATTTTTAATTGAACCATCTGTTCTTTCTATGCATGGTTAACACACCGAGACATTCTTCTGCGATGGTGTGAATTCTATTCTTGATGTTCAACCAAGTTTGGTCAACGCTTTCCTCCAACGGCTTTTGTAGAGTTTGAAGTTTACATTTCATCTGCAAATTTCTCTTTGACTGTAATTTCTTGTTGTTTTTCTCTATTATATGTTGGGTGTGACCTCTGTAGTTTAGTATAGAAAGGTCTTTGAAGTTTTGTTTTAAATTTTGGCCCAACGAGGAAGTCGTAGCTGCGACAAGGATCTCACTCAATTTAAATAATAAATAATTACGAATAATTAAAATAATATAGAAAAATCTTTCATTAAAATTATTTTGTACTTGAATTTCAGTTCTCCGTTATATTTTTGGAAAATTTACTTACTGTGTTTGCACACTTAGAAAGGCTTAGGTGGGGCATAGCACAAAAAATGTTTGGAAACACTGGTTTACGGTGTTCATTTGTTTCTTGTAGAACTTATTCAATGGTTTTTCTATCGGCCCATTGTATTCTTTGCATTTTCCTCGGAAATCACATTTTCACAGCCATCAGATGTTTTTCAGCTTGTCAACTCATTTCCTATGGGAACCTGATATCATACTTTCCTAATCTATTTTTCACAAGCCAACTTCAACTGTAACTAGACTATCCACCAAGGCCAGTCTAAAAGTCTTCACCTTTACGAGTGTGTTCGCGCCAGTTTAAGACCATGTCACAATCAAACAATGCCATCAGATGACACATGTAACAAAGAGATAACAAAAAGAATTGAAATAGCAAAACTCACCGCCAGTATCATCACACGTTTACATCTCAGAAACATAACACAGCTCGTGAACCTGAGTTTTACCACACGCTATGTGTATTCAGTATAATAGTATGCATAACCCGTGTGTTGTCGGGGCCCATACGGGGAGCAAAGAATAGTAACACTGTTGCCTACCATGCAGGTTGTAAGAGGCGAATAAGGAGGATATAGTTCCGTCGCCCTGCTACTGAGTGAGTGCGTGGCGCGACCTGTAAGCTGTGAGTTTCGTGTGGAATGCTTTTACATCTGTCCGCGGTTGTTTGTAGTGTGAACTGCATGTTCAGAACGATGGCGTCCGGCTGTTGCTGGATTGACTGGTTTGCCTTTTCGGCTCACGAGTGGATTTTTCAGGAGACTCCTGGGAGTCACCGCTAGAGCTACGGAGTTCGTGCTTTGTGCGTCAATTTCGGAGGGTCGCCCTGCGGAACGAGACCGGGTCATGTGGATTAAAACCCGGGTCAATGAAGTCTTTCTGGTGACTGCCGTTTCCATCGACACTGAACTGTATTTTTCGTGGAGGACTGTTGTGTTGGCATTTTGGCGGCGGCAAGATGCACAGTGTACCTGTGCGGGCTGTTGGCTTGCCGATACTCCTGTGTGTTCCACTGTTCACATTGTGCAGTGAGGAGCATTTTGTGTGAGATTCACTGGCACAGGAACGGAGCAATATGGGGATGACTGTCGCATGATTGCGCACTCCGTCTTGTTCACTGCTGCACATCACAATTTCAAAACACACTTCTCACTATAGGTTTGCACTAGGGAGAATTGGAATGCTAGGAATGTGGCGTCAACAGTATTAATAGCTGTGACACCCAATGATGGACAGATCATGTGGTCTAGGCCCGTTCTGTTCATTGGTTAACCTAGAATAATCGCGTCGCCCGCGAAAGGTTTTGGGTCCAGCGACGCTAAATGTCAAGCACTTGCAGAGCGACCGGCAAAGCATCCAAATGTGATTTAGGTCTCTGTATGTCCCTCATCCTGATTCAGAAGGAAAGCTTCAGACGAAATTATGCCTGAGTTTGTTTATTTCTGAGTCAGGTGAGGATGGCGGTGTTCGCAGATTGTCATGATCCAGAGTTGCAGAACATTGCCCAAATAGGTACAATGGATCTGTCAACCTAGAGCAGATCTGTAATAAAAAGGTGCAACAGGAATCTGTGGACAGGACCAAGAATATTCAATGAGTCCCCACTGAACTGTGCCCAAACCTGATCTGTGTTTCATGATTGATCTGGTGATTGATATATCTGAAGTGTAGAAACAGTTCTAAGATCATTAGGATCAATTTTATACCTCAATGCAAATTACCTACAAATATGGCAGAAGTTTGGCAACATTTCATCACTGCTATACTTTGATTTTACTCAGTGAAATTTTATACTTGTCAGAACAATCAATAACTTTCAGGAACAGAGAGTAGTCAGGGACTCCTCTGATTCATACAGTGTGTAGAGACTGTTTAGACTATTTGTTTTACAAATCCTTGAGAAATGTTCCAGTACCATCCTGGGTATTTATTACAGAAACAATAGCAGGCTAACTGATGGGAAGGCTTAGTGGCCAAATGACTGAAGTCATCTCTGAACATGAGAGTTCTTATTTCTAATGTTGAATATGAACATTATCTCAATGTCTTGATGTATTTCATATATGTCATAATGCATCACTGGTTACTTCCACAGGTTGTTTATTTTGATTAATAAATCAAAATTAACTGTTCCTGCATTTTTCTGTCAGTCCATTTTGGTGTGACAAAACTTTTCATTATTATCTATGTGTTTAGTTAATGTAACTACTTCACATAAAGGTAGTATCTGGAACTACAGGTGACTGGGTAAACTCTAATAGACAGCTAAATTCTGTCCTATTGTAATCTCCCAGGTTCCAGGTTACTCAGAAACGGGAACTTTACATTTTATTAATTCCTGTGACCATTTCACCTAAAAGGGAAAATGATCATAGGTGGGGGACTCTCGAGCTAACTAAGTTTCTCTTTTCGGGAAGGAAGATTTTGGAGGGAGGAAAGTAACATTCCTGGGGAAACCCCTAGATTTCAAGAGCTATTATGGGTCACTTTGTTTTCCAAAAACCCATCCCCTCCAAATGAAATCAGTCCCATCCTCATAGCTTTACTTCATTGTGGGGTAAGTCAGAGTGGGTACTGCTTCCAACTCCCAATATGTCACAATGACCCATTGCCGTGAAGTTGGAACCACGACTAACTAACTAACTAACTAACTAACAGTATGCATTGGAACACGCAATGTGCATAAAAGACTTCAAAGACATAGTTACACAGGGGTGTGAACCTATCACCTCCAGCGTATGACTCTCCTTACAGGAAAAACAAGTTTAATCTCCATGGCGATGAGGCTACAGACGTAATAATAGTAATCCCGCATATCCGCGTTCAAAACACAGTTTTGGGCTATTTGGCAGCAGACCGCTTTACGCTGTGTTTTTTTTTTTTTTATTTTTTTTTTTTTAATAAATAATATAGGTTCCGGTAGTTCAGAAAGCAATAGCAAACTGCTGAACGTAAACTTGCCCAGGAATTACGAACAGCCAAACTTAGATATACGGCCATCTAAACATCGGCCATATGTATTTCTTATTGTATGTAATAACATATGAGAAAATGTATACAGTTTGATCAGTTAAGGCGTGTGGTAAATACAATACAACTGCGTGTATTCAAATATGACAATCACGTATTCAAATGTAATAAGCACGTATTCAAATATAACAATCACATATTCAGCACGGACTCTGACAGTAAGCCTACATCCCGAGAGGTTCATGGGTAGCACTTCGGCACTGGAAATAATGTAGCACTGATCCTTCAATGTAATATATCTAGCACTAATCGTTCAATGTAATATAAGTAGCACTGATATTTCAATTTAAAATATGTAGCACTGATCGTTCTGTGTAAATAATGTAGCAATGACCTTTCTGTGTAAATATTGTAGCAGTGATCCGACAATGTAAATAATGTGGCACTGATTCGACAGTGTAAATCACGTGGCATTAATCCGACAGTGTAAATCACGTGTCATTGATTCGACGGTGTAAATAATGTGGCATTGATCCGACAGTGTCAATCATGTGACACTGATTCGGCAGTTTAAATAATGTGGCACTAATTCGTCAGTGTAAATAACATGGCACAGATTTGGTAGTGTAACCAACGTGGCACTGATTCTGGAGTGTAAATAACGTGGCATTGATTCGGTAATGCAAACAATGTGGCACTGATTCGGGAGTTTAACTCATGTGGCACTGATTCAACAGTGTAAACAATGTGGCACTGATTCGACAGTATAAATAACGTAGCACTGACGTTTTCAGTTCAAAGAACGCATCACTGACGAGGCAGTGTACATAATGATATGGTAATCACTGGAATAATAAACATACCATTACCACAATAAAACACCGCTGAGTGGTTTCAAGTAATCGATTCATCGGATAACAAATTTTTACAGTAACAAAAAGGTCTGTACGTCTGACTCTCCAGGCATTCAGATTGTCCTCTATAACGGTTTAACCTAGCTATGTCATCCCCCACTTCCCATTCATTGAATTGATTGAGTTCATAAACGCTAGCCTCGAATATTGCGTCGCCTGGGTTAACTTCTAACTTTACTTTATATACAAACGTGCCCCGAGTTCCTTTAGAATGGTAATCGTCGAGGGCGATCTTCTGGATGCGGTTAAGCAGTTTCAGTGTGAAAACAGCGCAGGTATTTTTGTCTGTCTTGGAATTTAATGCTGTAATTACCAATTTGATCAGCATTGTTGATAGCTGTGAAGTTGCATAGACGTCCTCAAGGTAGGTGTAACCACACAGGCAATATTCTGGCGGGATTAATGCATCTTTACAAGTTCTGTCCGTTGGGATCGTCTGCAGGAGACTGATACCATAGCGGAGAGGGGCAAGTGGCGGTGGTGTGTTGCTTTTGAAGTAAAGTAGATCCCAGAGGGTTGCGTGTGTATCCAAATGTGATGTCAGGAGGTTGGAGTTTGACTGTAAGTTTGTTGCCACGTCGGGGTATTTCTTTAGAAACCAGTCTGGGAATGTCAGGATGGTGTACGGTGTCTTGCTTTCAACGTGCCCGTTTATAGTACCTCTTAGTTCGCCATGTCTTACTCCCTGGTCTGAAAATGACAAGATTACAGATCTGTTGAGATGTCCGTTTTGGTTCAACGATTCATAGAAATGTAGAAGATGATCGTCAAACACTTTAGCCGAGCTTGGATCTTTCTGGGTCGGTTTTGTTAACATTGCTGCAGCAAACAAGGGTTTGTCTGGAAACCTGTCAAGAAAACGGCGGATATAATCCAGGTGAACATTCATGTCCACTTGGTTTCCAGCGCAATAATAATTGCGTTTATACATATTTATATTGCTGTACATTGCCAAAGTTAGCGGTCGCATGTTATAACTAACAGTGAAATTAAAACATCCTTTGAACAGATCCTGCAAAGCCCCATCTTTAATCGTGTCTTCTGTGAACAAAGTGCGATAACCAGCGTTTTCAAAGGTACTCAAAATTAGGTCAAAACTATCTATGTAACTGTAATTGGAACATCGTTTTTTGACATCATCTTCCGAGTGTCCTGTAAATAACGGCAAGACATTTGACAAAGTGTCGCTTCCCAACTGAGAATGCATGGTTAGATCGAAAGATGCCAGCGTGTTCATTAAATACGAATATGTCTTGTTACAAGCTCTGAGAAACTGGTGTCTGGGCAGTGTGTGAAATCCTATCATAATTATATTTAAGGTTTCTTTGGGAGATGAAATAACTTGATGCTTCTTAAGATTCACTGAATCAAACTGCTCTTTCCTGGGAATTAGGCTATGAAATGTCTTCGATACTACCTCAAACTTTGAGTTCGTACACTCCACTTTTAAAAATTCAGCATCTTTGGGAAGTTCTACAAGGTCTGTAAACGGTTTTGACCATTCACCATAAATGTAGTTGTCTGCATTTGATTCATGGCCGAAGATTTGTCTGTACCTGCAGTGCTGAAGATCACGGGAATCCATATACTCCTGCACCTTGCTCTTGTTTACCTTGAGCATATTACTTTCTGTGATGTATGTCAGTTCCGGCAGGTAAGTGCCTTCACATCGGATCGTCGTTTTGTTCATCCCCGCTAGTTTCATAACACTAGGCTCGTATGCGTTCACATGTGGAAATTCACAGGTGTAGGACATTGTTCTGGGGGTAGTTACTTTCTGTGGGACAATAACGTTTCTGCTGCTGCCATTTATGTTGTCCTTACTGTAGCGTGGCGCTGTTTCTTGTGTGTACGAGACATACCAACCCATGATGATACCTTTAGACACCAACCACTGCCAGAACTGGCTAGATAACGCTGACGTCATCACAAACAGTAGTAGGAGCAAGAACATCGACTGGACAAACATGAGGCGTCCTGCAACAGATTCAAAGACAATATGTGTAGATATCTCGTGTGGATCAACAATCCGTCCACCGACAACAAGACTGCTTCTACTTCCACTACCATCAACATCACGTCCTCAACTACTGCTATTTCTGATACTAATAATACTAATATAACTACAAATACTACTACTACTACTACCACCACCACCACAACCACCACAACCACCACCACCACCACCACTACTACTACTACTACTACTACTACTACTACTACTACTACTACTACTAATACTACTACTACTGAAACAATACCTACTATTACTAAATTTAACACTGTTGCGATTAAATATTACTCTAATAAAACAACCTATTGGGTGGTGGGGTACAGGTTTCCCCTATCAAAGGAGAGGTAATATTCCTCATTCCCTCAGCTACCCGATCAGGGTTTCATGACGCCATGGGTACAGATGATGGATGAAGTTGAAGAGCAGCCAACTCATAGTTGTAGGTTATGATCTCCAACCTGACGACTGTAGTCAGGGGATCTCTTTTTTTGGAGACAATGGCTATCGATCTGTATGGTCACTGCTAAGAAGGAAAGCAATGGCTAACTACCTTCTTTACAGATGCAAAGAATATCATGTATTGTAATTTCATAGAAAATCAGAGAACTGGGGTAAATAGGTGCTCCATAGGAGACAGTAGGGATAGTCATATGCACTAGGTGACTCAAGACCGTCAGCAGGCGACTGAATGCAAAAGAGTATCAACGTTGAAAGTAGGAACTTGGAATGTAAGAACTATGAGTGGAGATGGAAAGTTGATGACATTAAGAATGAAATGAGAATGCTAAATATTAACATGTTAGGTATATGTGAGACCAGATGGACAGGAATGGACATTATAACTGTCGTTTACTGCCAGTTTAGTAACTTGCGGTGTATGGCGGAGAGAGGTGGGGGGGGGGGGGGGGGGGGTCTTGAGCCTGAGGAATTAAGGCCGCCAGGCTAGTGCAGTCACCGCAAACTGTGCAGGTTAGAGTTTTCTTTTAGCTCCCTCTCTCCCCCCCCCCCCCCCACCCTGAAAAACTCCACACTTTACCGAGGATTCGAACCCGGGTTTCCCGAAGAAGATTCCGGCATTCTGGCCACTCGTCCAGCTGCTCCACATTATAACATCTGTGGAATGTAGCATAATTCATTCTGGTGGTGAGAAAAACAGCTAGGAGAAGCAATGATAATGGATACAGGGAGATCAAACTCCATCAAATAATATTGGACTGTATCAGACAGAGTGTTACTGGTGAAGTTAAGTGGAAGACCTTTCGATGTCAACGTCACACAAGTTTATGCAGCAGACAGCAGTGATGACAACATCGATGAGTGTTATAATGATTTAGAGAATGCCTCAAAGAAATGCAAGAATTCTAAAGTAAATGTCATAATGGGTGACTTGAGTGCCAAAGTTGAAAATCAATAAAACGGATGCATAGTAGGCAAGTATGGACTAGTGGAACAGAGTGAAAGAGGCTGCAGACGTGTACAGTGGACAAAAGAGCATGATGTGATTATTGGAAACACCTGGTATTAACATCTCCCAAGGAGATTACGGACACGGAGGAGTCCTGATCATAAGATCATGAATCAGACTGATTACATTCTCATCAACAGAAGATTTCAAAATGCCTTTAAAGTCGAAAAATCTATATCATGCGCATACTGCTACAGCGACCATAGATTAATTATAAACAATGGATATAAAATTAAAGAAAGTCAAATATACACCATGAAACACAACATTTGATCTACGGGCACTGAAGAGTTAGGAGATAACAGATACATTCAAGGTAGAGATAAAGAACAGGTTCGATGCATTGTCCAATATGGTCTACAAAGTGTGGACTGCGCCTGGCCCTGCAGCCAGCAGGGTTAGGATCGGCTAGCCTCTCCCAGAAGGAGTGAAAAGCGAAAATTAGTAGCTTGCCGATGACCCACAGACTACACAAGTCAACCCCACCTCCACATGGTGTAGACTGGGAAACCATGACCGTGAGGTTATGGGCTAACGGGGCTATGGCTCGCCATAGAGGATGGACTCCCTATGGTCAGATTTGTGTCCTAAACCTGCGACTGGCCTAGCAAGCCAGCAGGGGATCTCCATACTACTCGTAGAAAACTAAGAAGTATAAACGGACTGACCCAAATGGATAGACCTGGCAATGTTAATGGACTTCGAGATAGATCAGCGATTCAAAATATAGGCACATTAGAGAACTACTGTTTGCAGACGACCAAGCACTAATATCAAAATCTGAAGCTGAATTACAAGACCACATGAATAGTCTAAATGAAATGTGTAGTGAACATAACATGAAAATTAGCACAATTAAAACAGAGATAATGACTGTAAGTTTAGTTTAGTTTAGTTTAGTTTAGTTTATTCGATGGATCAACATCACGGCACACGGGTGTAACCCATAAGTGCTCCGTTCTCCTCCTAACTCAAACCTGAGTCTGGAGAAACTCAGCTCAATGCACGAACTCCGTAGCATACATTGGGTAGGTTTTTAACTCGAAACTATGCCCGGGCAGCGCCGTTAGGCTACTCTTTTTGGATTCCCAACTGCCAAGGGATTTTTTACGTGCGCAACAAAACACACGGGCATCCGATCTCACTACCCAGAGACCAGGAGAAAGTTTATTACTAGAAGTCCACGTGAAATAAACCCCGATCCTCACCAGGGCTTGAACCCGGGACCTCCAGGACTCGAGGCGGACACCATACCTCGAGACCACGCAGCCCCCTAAAGATAAAGAAGAAAAAGCAACAACGATTCACCTAAACGAACAACACTTGAAACAAGTAAAGAGTTTCAAGTACCTAGGATGTATAATATCATCACATGGCAAATAAGTTCAGAAGACGAGATCGAAAATTGATGCAATAATCAAACCAACTCATTGGACAAATAGCACCAATACTAAAGAACAAACATTTATCAATAGTTACTAAGAAAGCACTTTACAACACAATCTTCCTACCAACTCTATGCTACCAATGCCAAACCTGGACAATGACATAAAAAGAGAAAAGAAAAATCACAACAACAGAAATTAGATTCCTGAGAAGAATACTAAATGCATCAAGAAGAGATAAGATTAGAAATGAAGAAATCAGGATTAATGTTGGGGTTGAATTTGCACTAGATTTTATTAGAAGGCAGCAAGTCAAATGAAAGAGAGTGTTGAGGGGATACATAGAGCCTGTTCTTTTGTATGGATGTGAAACTTGGACAATGTGCACTCAAGCTGAAAAACATCTGATGGCTGAAGAAATGTGGTTTCTGAGGAAAATGCAAAGAATACCATGGACAGATAGAGAAACCAATGACCAAGTACTACAGGAGACAAATGAAAATCGTAGATTGATTAGAGAAATTAGACGTAGACAGTCACATTTTTTTTAGAAGAAATGGACTGGAGAACTTAGTGACAACGGGCAAGATCGAGGGGAACAGACCCAGAGGAAGACCGAGAGAAAAATATCTGGATGGCTTTGCCACATGGCATGGACGAGACAGGAACACTGAGCTAATCCACGACTCTGGTGATCAAGTGAAATGGCGAGTCATGACCGCCAACGCTTTCCGGCATGGCACATGAATGATTGATTGAAGTCAAATGGTTTGGCCATGCTACCAACTAACAGTATACCACAACAAGCAATGATGTACAGACCAGAGGGAAGCAGAGGAATAGGCCGACCACGTAAACGATGGACGCAGGGAATAACAGAGTTCATGGGAATATCGATACATGAAGCCCATAATCGGGCACTCTCGCGATGTTTATACTTCACCTCGACCCCGCAAGGTACAAGGGGAACAAGATGAACGAACGAACGAACGAAGATGAGATGAGATGTCCAATATGGAAATATTATATCCAAATGTCAGCGACAAATGGAAAATATTAAATAAATCAGTCAACAAAACTGCAGAAACAACCATCCCAATGCTAAAGATAATGGAACGCAATAAATGGATGACGGAAGACATCTTAACATTAAGGGAAATAAGGAGAAATAAATATAACAATGAAAAATATGAAAAGATTCACGGGAAAATTAGGAAACTATGCAAAGAGGCAAAAGAAACATGGCTTGAGAAAAGTTGCAGGGTAATTGAAAACCAAAACAACACCCTGAATAACAAATTAAAAGAATTACACAAAAGATTAAATGACTTCACTAACAAAAGAACATACACACATCAACAGGTTGCGTAAGAACCAAAAATGACAAAATCATAATAGAAAAAGATCAGATTTTACATGCGTGGTCAGATTATGTGAAAGACCTTTATGATGATACAAGAGAAGTTGATTTGAGTTCAGTTGAGTTACTCAAAAACGACATTACTGCACTCAGGACATTTCCATACGTGCTCCATCCCCTCGTTCAACAGCCAGCGAAGGGTCCAACTACTAATCGTTCCCATCGCTTTCTGATTTAAAGTTCTCCTGGTCTTCACTCTCAGTTTTGAGATTCTTCCCGAACCCCTACCGATCCCCCGCAATCTCATTTTATTCCACACACGAGTTCTCAATCTGCTCCCCACCTCCGCATGGCCAGGGCAAAGTATCCATACAATTATCACAATCTGTGACCTCTGAAGCGACGTTAGCCATTCCACGCGAAACATTCATTTCTCCACCTTGCTAAGCATACTCTTTGAATCAGCAATGAATACAATGTATATTGCAATAGTCTCCTGTAAACAACAGAATGCCGCTGTTATTGCTTCCACCTGTATTCTTATTCTGGAGATCGTAGTCTCATATGCCACACTCTCCTTTTTCAAGATTCGTCCATTAGTCTTTGCAATAAAACCCTAACCACTACGTCAGTTTCTCACCTCAAGAAGAATAAGAACCTCGAGAAGACAAGAGAAGAACAGTATGATATTCGGAATAATAATGAAGCACCATAAATTTTGAAGATGGAAATAAGTTCAGATTGCTCTTACTATATGAAAACTGGCAAAACCCTGGGTCCAGATAACATCACAACAGAAACGATCAATGCCTTAGAAGAATATTGAATAGACGAGGTCACCAGACTACTGAACGGAATATATGATACTTGAGATATACCTCATGAATTATGTAATTCTATATTTATTGCAATCCCGAAGATATAAGGAGCTTTAGAATGTGATCAACATCGAACAATTATTATAATGAGACACATCACACAGATTTTGCTAAGAATTATCATGCAAAGAGTTAGGAAGAAAATACAACCCGAAATATGAGAAGAACAATGTTGGTTTGTAGAAGGCAAGGGTACAGTAGATGCTGTATATATGCTGATAACATTAAACGAACAAATCTGTAGTAGTAGACAAAACCTACACTTTGCTTAAATGAATACACGTAGGCTTCTGATAAAGTAAGACATGTCAACATGATGAAGATGCTTGCAGATCTACAAATTGATGAGAAAGACAGTAGACTTGTAAAAAAAAAAGGTATATTGGAAACATCAAGCTGCCATACTGATTGATAATGAAGGAAGTCAATATCAGCCTATTAAGAGAAGTGTGAGATAAATATGTGCAATGTCTCCAGATCTTTTTACCAGTACAGTGAACATATTTTCGGAAATGTAGAAAATATGAAAGGAATTATCATCGGAGGAAGAAACGTCAATAACATTAGATATGCAAATTAGATAGTAGTCATTGCAAACAATGAGCAGGATCTGCAATATTTAGTAGATGCGGTTGTTGCACACAGTGAACAACTAGGGTTAGAATTACATTTTAAGAAGACGCAGATCGTCGTCACTAAGAGGAACCAAATGCCACAATGTAATATGCAGGTAAATGGGAATATTCTTTAGCAAGTACATCGATATAAATATCTCGGAACATGTCATAACTTCTTATGGGAAATGTCTTGAAGAGATTAGAACAAGAATCGCCACTGTTGTAAGATGAAAATCACACTGACCAATAAAAAATGTCGTTTGTAACGAGAAAAAGAGTGTTATGTCCTACAAACAACCTGTGCTTTTGTATGGATTTGAAGCGTTGGCAATGAGCACACAGGCTGAAAAACATTTGACGGTTTTGGAAATGTGGTTTGTGAAAAAATTGCAAAGAATACCACGGACAGACAGAAAAACCAATGTATAAGTCCTACAAGAAACAAATCAAACTCGTAAACTGATTAGAGAAATTAGACACAGTCAGCATTTTTTGGTCACGTTATGAGAAGAAATTGGAGAACTTGGTGACAACTTGCATGATTGAGGGGTGGGGGGAGGAAGAACAAGAGGAACGCAGAGACGTAAATACCTAAATAGCTTGACCTCGTGGCATGGCCGAGGCAACAACATTGAGCTGATCCACGACTCTGGTGATCGAATGAGATCGCCAGATATTACCCTACCCCCCCCCCCCCCAACCGCTTACCGGCATGGCGCATAATGATGATGACTATTACAATTGCTATTAAATATTGTTACTACCAATAATACTAATACTGCTGCTTCAACAACTACAGAACAACATCACCACCACCGGCAACAACAACAACAACAACAACAACAACAACAACAACAACAACTACTACTACTACTATTACTACTACTACTACTACTACTACTACTACTACTACTACTACTACTACTACTACTACTACTACTACTACTACTATTACTACTACTACTACTAGTGCTAGTACTACTACTACTACTATTACTACTACTACTGTTACTATTAATGCTACTGCGATTGCTACAACTATTACTACTACTATATATTTCAATACAATTGCCGCTAGAAGTACTACTCTGTTGCTATTAATTATATAACTACAACCAATACATTACTACTACTACTACTACTACTACTACTACTACTACTACTACTACTACTACTACTACTACTACTACTACTACTACTACTACTACTACTACTACTACTAATGCTACGAGTTAGCTTATAAAACTTGCGTATCATTTGACACTTATTTAAATTATTGATTGTTTCTTAGTATAGAATAGTAGCAACACGATTACCTCTTGGACCCATATGACATAAGCTCTGACATTGAGGCAATGGCATCCTCGGAGTTCAAAACGTCTTTGATATTTCGCCGTATAGTTTTGTTGCTGATGAATTCACTGTCAGCTTAACATTTCTTCGGCAAACATATAGTAAACCTGCAATGAAATAAACAACTAAAGTTTTTTCGTTGTTGTTGAGTGGCACAATATGCCTTAAAAATCACTGAGGGCAAATTGTACAAACTACTACAGCTGTAGTTGCTACTGCTGCTGCTGCTACTCCTACTGATACTACTACTACTACTGCTGCTGCTGCTGCTACTACTACTACTACTACTACTACTACTACTACTACTACTACTACTACTACTACTACTACTACTACTACTACTATTACTACTAATACAAGTGTGCCGTGATGTTGATCCGTCGACTAAACAAAATTAAACTAAACCACACCAACAATAATCGATGTAACACAACACACAGACCCAAATAACCACCTGATCCTGTATGGCAATGATGTTTCTCACCATAGTGAAAAAGCTGTTAGCACATTTAACAGATAAAACCAGTTTTATAAAACACAATAAAAATACAACAATGTGCATATTTAAAGGTATGATAATTCTGGCCTGACACTGCCATGCATGGGCAGGAGAGTGAAACGAACCAACACGAACCAACCGGCTGACGACATGTGTTTGTGAAAAATGTCACCTGCTAATAAATTATGCACGCTAGAATGCACAAGCCCACCTGAAATGTGTTGCAGTAGTTTGTAGGTATGTTGTGTGTGACCAGACGTGTAGAGACAAGCTGTTAGTTTCACTGCAACAGACAGGACTACAAATAACATATCGCCACCACTAGCGACTGAAGAGCTGCGGTAACATAGTGGATAGAAGTTCACTTTTCGGCGTGATGGTTATGGGCTTTAAGCCGTATGGGAGATGATGTTTCAAACTGACCTAGTTGTCGCAGTTTATAGTGGGTACACAGCCTAACATGGGTACCATAAAATGTGTAGGGAAGTGAAGTCGGTCAGCGTGTTGCTGATCACAGAACCCACCGACTGTCGATTAATCTACAAACATGTCTAGCAACATATGTACAATGCGATTTACAGCGTGTACAAAGGTCCTGTACTTGATTAGCCACAACTGTCTGATTTGAATATGTTTCCAGACAACAAGTGTAGACAATGTAGGTCAGCATGGCAGAATTGATAATAGCGCTAGCATTAACACATCCGGTGTACCGATGATGAGGTAGAGGGTTCACGGTTCAACCTCGATCCCGGTTTTTTTCTTTTCTTTTTTGCATATCGTTTCTACAGGACATCCCAGTCAACACCAGCATTTCTGCTGCTGTGATCTCTTGCCAAGTTTGCGTTCAGTAGTTTTCCATTCCTTTCTAAATGACCGGCATTTACCCGATACCAACGCAAAACCATCGCAACGCGGTCTGCTGCCAAATCGCGCGCAGATGTGTTTCGAACGCGGGTACACGGGGTTACGAACAGCGTCAGTAAATCCTTTGTCACGGAGACCGGAAAATTGGACTAAAATGTTAACTTATTGTCCTTGACTTGGGGACGTAAATTACAAGTACCTCTGAAATCGGAGTGGATTCGACACATGGCGAGGGACAGTGGAGTCCAGGGCACTTGATGTATTAAAACGCGCATGGTCTATGCTTGAGTAAAAAGCCAGAGAACAAAACAAAACAAAAACAAAAATGAAGAAATATTTCATTGTGTAAAGATGTTACATGCCCATTGCAGAATGGTGCGATGACTTGCATGTCGATTTTCTAGTCAATATAACGTGCAGTTACACTGACCCGGATGTGGAATTGTTCTCCCCTGCTTTCTGATTTTCAATTTAACATTTAAGTCACACTGACCCAGGTGTGGAATTGTTCGCCCTTGCTTTCTGAACGTGAATTCAACATTTAAGCCCAATTGACCCGGAGGTAGAATGAACCCACTAACCCATTACCAGAGCATATGAACTCTAATTCTGAGTGTATTTAACCTCTTGGCCACACTGGTCTCTAAATGAAACATAAAGGTACGTTAACACTCTGTGGATAAATAACACGCACGCATGCATACCTGTTTGTATCAGTTGCTTCTTCGTAGAATCAATCATACCGTTTTATGTCATTGTATTATGTCGTGAATAATTAAACGTGTCATAGAAGAAAACAAAGAACTACAACTTTGCTTAATTAGAACAAGAATCGCCATGGCGAAGGCATCCTTTTGCAAGATGTAAAACATACTGACCAATACAAAGATGTCATTTGCAACGAGAAAAAGAGTGTTGAGGTGGTACATAGAGCCTGTGATTTGTATGGATGTGAAGCGTGGGTGACATATGCCTGGGTCATTGACATTGAGGTGAGTGACCTTTGTAGCAAGACTACGAGAAAAACAACCAGCCATGCAAAATAATGGTGAGGGTGAGTGCAGACCCCCAGGGTGGATGGGGTGAGAGACAGTTTAGTTTTGTGTGAAGTCAAGAGACTGGAAGGGCAGTTGGGGCTGATACCGACTGAGGGTCGGATGTTTTGGACAGTTGAGTGTCAGGGCCAGAGAAATATAGGTCCGTGGTCTGCAAGTGAATGATAGGGGAGTTAGTGATAGAACTCTGCCCTGTGGGTTTTTCAGTGATGGGAATTCTGAGACGAAGGATTAAAGACTGAGCCCGGTTATCAGCAGACATAGTGTATTGAGGCCTAAACCCCATAGTGGGTTGAATAGTTAGTGCAGGCCTAGACCCAGTGTGTGGGTTGTATTGTGTGAGGTCCAGCCGTGGATAGGAGCTGGATAACTGTCTGGTGGATTTGAGATTAAAGAAGGCCTTGAGAAGGGAGTGATGTGTGCGTGTTAAGTTGTGAGGAGGATATGTAAATTCTATGGATTATATTGTTTCTGGATATGGAATTATGTTCCGTTTGTCCGTGTTCTTGCTGTATTAAAGGATTATGTGCGCCAAATCAATCTTGTTCACTGACTGATGGATGTGTACTACTGGGGTGAGTTGCATTGTGGGACAGGTGGCTAGCTCTACTTACACTCCATAGTGACATACAAGGAACATTGAAACCTAGACAACGACCATGTCACGCAGTTATTATATAGAACATTGTGACAGTGGGCAATGAACAAACAAGCTGAAAAACATCTGATGGCTGTGGAAATGTGGTTTCTGAGGAAAATGCGAAAATAATATCCTGTGTAGACAGAAAATACCAATGACCAAGTCCTACAAGAAACAAATGAAAATCGTAAACTGAATAGAGAAATTAGACGTAGACAGTCACAATATTTTGGTTACGTTATGAGAAGAAATAAATTGGAGAACTTGGTCACAACTGGCAAGATGCAAGATCGAAAGGAAGAGAACAAGGGGAGGACAGAGAAGATGGCTTGACCACAGTGTGTGGTCGAGACAAGAACACCGAGCTGATCCACGATTCTGGTGATCGAGTGAAATGGCAAAATATGACCGCCCACGCTTACCAGCATGTCACAAGTCGTCTCCTGATAATTGTAAATACCTTGGTGCATTTATAACATCAAACGTAAAGTGCACAATAGAGATTAAAAGCTGAATAAGGCAAGCAAAAGCTGCATTTCAGAAAGTATCTTAAGCAATAAGTCACTATCAGTGAATATAAGAAAGAGGGTGCTGAAATGCTATATAGAACTCCAGCTCCAGCTCCAGAACTGTCAGCCCTACACAGATTGGAAGACTTGAAAAGGTACAAAACAAAGCCATGCGCATCATTTTGGGCTGCACGAGAGACACCAGCTGTGTAGCAATGAGATACCTCCTTGACTTCCCGACAATGAACCCAGGATCAAGATCTGGAGAGCTCGTGCATACTTAAAACTAAGCGGCACCCTCTGCATGAAGCTATATTCAGAGAAAAGGGTGACAGGCTAAAGAGGGGCAAATAATGGATGGATAGGGCGGAAGATGTCGTCAGACAGGTCTGCAGCCTTACCAGTATCAAACCCGGCAAGACATAGGTGCCGGTGTCTCCAGCTTTTAAGTGCACTTTCTCCTGCATTATCACACTCGACAGACGGTGCAGAGAGCAGAACCCTGCCGCTGTCAATGCAGAGGTCAACTAGCTCATCTATGAACACTCAGAAAACCGCGAAGTGCTCATCTATACAGATGGATCTGTTGTAAAGCAGCAAAGAAGTGCGTGGGCATTTACAGACCGTTCAGCAGACCGAACCGTTCAAATATCCAGTGGTGCCCACGATGGAAGTGATGGCAGTAACACAGGCTTTCTTTCATTTGGCTGGAATCACAGTATTATACCAACGTGTGTGTACTAAATGATTCAATGAGCATAATTCGGAAGGTCGAAGCTGGATCTGTACGTATACAGTGGACTGAGTCGTTGCGGAAGTTTGTTGTCCGTAAAGTCACCTTCATCTTCGTCCCCGGACATGCGGGCGTCGAGGGAAATGAGCGAGCTGATAAACTGGTTGGCTCTGCACCCCCTGTAGATGGCCAGCCCATGGATCGTGCCGATGTTATTAACGTCCTTAAAGATATGTCGAGAACAGAGGACTTTGACGTCAATGAATCCACATCGCTGTCCAGGATGAGAGATTTGGGAGTAAAAATTGTCCTCGTCAACCAGCACAGAACTGGCACTATTAGCCACCGAACGCTGATGCATATGATGGGGGGATGATCTAAGCACCTATGGACCTGTTCGGGGTGCAATGAAGATACCCCAACTGATAACTGATAGCTGATAGGATTCCAAAGTCAGAGATGTGGGGAGAGAAATGAACACTACGCCAGCTGACATGACATTTGATGATGATGATAATGATCCTAAGGCATTCAGGACCGCTGTATTAGTTGTAACAATTGAGGTTGTCGAACATCTAGGGATACATAAACCCCAAACAGCTTCTGCTTTGGGACTACGCGAAGAGCTAGCCATAAATTAACAAATTCAGTACCAACAAAAAGTAGATTTTGGAACGAATAAAAATGGATGGGGGAAAATGGGAAGTAAGGGTATTTCACAGCTATGACATAAAACTTGTTAATATGGTAGCAGACATGTTGTATTATAACGCAATGACAACATTTCGGCGATATATAAGCCAATGGCATGTACGGAAAGTCGCTTAAGACGATTAATCACCCAATGGCACTTAATCAGTTACATTAAATTTTCCTTCAAGCAGTTTCCTGCTATTGGTCTGTTATGCCATAGCGCCATCACGTGTTGTAGATCTGGAGAAGAATGAATGTCCGGTTCTTTCCTCTCTGTCGCAGACAACAAGCCTAGACGTCGAACACGGAGGTAAAGCTACACAAATACAAGCACCATTAAAAAAAACACGCAGTGTAGGGCAGCGTTACAGTTGTAGATAAAATGGGACGTTGCGGCGATATGTCTTCATCAGCACACAACAACACACGAATTACCACATTACAGACCTCATTTACAGCTTGGATTACAAGCTAATTGTGTCACTGGAGTGTCATTTCCGTTGTGTGTCGTTGTGTCGTTTTATTATTCTTCGCTGATGAAAGCTTGTTGCCGCAACGTCCTCTATAATTGGGCAGCTATATTGCTAGCTTACTAATAATCCGAATGAAAGATACTACCATTGTGTCCTATTTGAAGCGTACTACACAAAACAGATCTGATCGCATCCCGGTCACACACTTGTAAACCGATATAAAAATATATCACTATGTTTTAGCGACCTTACAGCAGCGCACTCAAGCGCGATAAGGCGTACGCAAATGGCATTATGTGGACCAAAAGTCACAGCCCTTGTGCTGATCAATACCAGATAACAATTTTTTGCGACTTCAGAGGCGTGTTGTGTGTACAACTACTGGCACCTGGTCGTCTTAACAGACTATAGTTTGTTAAACTGCTTCAAAAATATAGGGGCACAATAACCTCTGCATAGCACAAATCCTGGGCTGAATTGTAGAGACCATGTGTGGCCCATGCAACATGATCCCTCTCTTGGCGTGCCTAGTTTACTCCAGAGGAAAGGTAACACCCATACATCTGTAATTAAACAAGTTATAGAAGACGTTTATTACTAGTAAAAAAACAACAACAGAAGACACCCATCTCTTGGTCACACCCTTACAATGGCACCTTGCCGTCTTGACAGACGAAAATGTGTTACATTGTGCTTATAAAATATATAATAATTACAACCCATGCTGGGGACTACGGATGAGATTGTTACCTCTATTTAGCACAAAGCCTGGGCTGAATTCTAGAGACCATATGTTGCCCCACCTATTCTAAAAGAAGAAGTCGCTGACGTTATGAAATATATGAAGAAAGGAAGAACAGCTGGGCCAGATGAAATCAAAATAGAAGAATTAGAAGTATTGGGAGAATTTGGAGTAGATATATTAACCAAAACGTTGAATGATATTTACAGCAGTGGATATTTACCCAGCGATATGCTGAAATCTGTATTAATGGCTACACCGAAAAAGACCAGGAGCAATTGAATGTGAAGATTTTCGTAAATTAACATCATAGACTGCGTCACTAAGCTTCTACTCAGAATTATCATGAGAAGAACAAGAAAGAAAATAAAAATGGAAATGAGTGAAGAACAGTATGGTTTTGTGGAAGGAAAGGTACAAACAATGCAATATATATATATATATATATATATATATATATATATATATATATATATATATATATATATATATATATATATAGAGAGAGAGAGAGAGAGAGAGAGAAAGAGAGAGAGAGATTACGAACACTAATAGAAAGGTCACTACCATCACTGGCCTTACATAAAAGATCATCTGCGACGAGACCAAGAGGACGTCCAAGAAGAAAATGGATTGACGACATCAAAGACATTGTACAACCACACGGAATGACACTATCAAGTGCCGCCCACTGGGCGCTGGAGCGCAAATTATTCCTCCCCACGACGCTTGACGGCAGAAGTGAAAGTTGATCATGATGATGATAATGATGATGATGATGATGATGATGATGATGATCATCATCATCATCATCACCATCATCATGATCATGATCATGATAATGATGATGATGATGATGATGATGATGATGATGATGATGATGATGATGATGATGATGAATATAAAGGTCAATAGAGCCACAGAAAGACATATATGTGTGGTTAAAAGATTATACTAAAGCATTTGATAAAGTAAAACATGATGAACTGATTAAAATGTTGGAAGATATCAACATTGATGGAACCGATTTAAGAGTAATAAAGAATATTTACTGGAACCAAGTAACAGCAATTAAAATGGGAAGTAAAGAGGGTAGTTACGAACAGATAAAGCTAGGAGTACGACACGGGTGTTTTTTGTCACCGGATCTCTTCTCTCTCTATAGTGAAGTAAAAAGGAGAGAGATCAAAAAGAAGATACTAATCGGAGGTTATCATTTAAACAATATACGCTATGCAGATGACACAGTATTGGTGGCAGATAACGCAACAGACCTACAACGATTGTTGGACATTGAAGTAACAGAGAGTGCACAGAAAGGACTCTCCTTGAATATCAAGAAAACAGTAACAATAGTGACATCAAAGAAAATGGTGACGCCAAAATGTGACATAGAAATAGAAGGGGAAATTCTCAACCAAGTGGACAATTTTAAATACCTAGGGGCACTTATAACATCAGATGGAAGATGTACAACAGACATTAAGAGCAGAATAGGGCAAGCAAAAGCCGCATTTAAGAAAATAAAGAGTATCTTATGCAATAAGTCGCTATCAATGAATGTAAGAAAAAGAGTGCTGAAATGCTATATAGAACCAGTTTTGCTGTATGGCAGCGAATCTTGTTATGTAAATGAACAAATTAGGAAGAACGTAGAAGCAACAGAGATGTGGTTTTTTAAGACGAATGTTGCGAATTCCTTGGACTGTCAGAGCAACTAACAATGATTGCCCGAAAGAGGCTAATGAAGCTAGAACACTATAAACAACAATAAGAAAGATACAAACAGCTTTCTTTGGTCATGTGATAAGAAGAGAGGCATTGGAGAACATTGTGACAACTGGAAAGATCGAGGGGAAGAGAGGCAGAGGCAGACCAAGAGAAAAGATGCTGGACGGATTGAGACGGTGGCATGAAGGCATATCATCGGCAGAGTTGATCCAGAATACCAGAGACCAAGATCTGTGGAGAGCCATGAACGCCTACGCCAACTGCAGGGCACTTGATGCTGATATTCCACCCATCTAGCATAATCCCTCTCGGCCTGACGATGATATGGGGACAAAGGCTAGTAGTAATAGTATACTCGTAAAACATGTAAACTCACAATTGTTTGTTTCATTACCATACCCGTAACATTACTAGTATGCGCCTGGATAATTAGTACATTAGACATTACAATTAATTATCAATCAATCAATCAATCATGTGCCATGCCGGAAAGCGTGGGCGGTCATGATTCGCCATTTCACTCGATCACCAGAGTCGTGGATCAGCTCAGTGTTCCTGTCTCGTCCATGCCATGTGGCCAAGCCATCCAGGTATTTTCCTCTCGGTCTTCCTCTTGGTCTGTTCCCCTCGATCTTGCCAGCTGTCACCAAGTTCTCCAGTCCATTTCTTCTCATAACATGTCCAAAAAATGTTGACTGTCTACGTCTAATTTCTCTAATCAATCTACGATTTTCATTTGTCTCTTGTAGTACTTGGTCATTGGTTTTTCTATCTGTCCATGGTATTCTTTGCATTTTCCTCAGAAACCACATTTCTGCAGCCATCAGATGTTTTTCAGCTTGACTGCACATTGTCCAAGTTTCACATCCATACAAAAGAACAGGCTCTATGTATCCCCTCAACACTCTTTTTCTCGTTTCAATTGACATCATTTTATTGGTCAGAATGTTTTTCATCTTGCTAAAGGCTACCTTCGCAATGGCGATTCTTGTTCTAATCTCTTCAAGGCATCTGCCATCAGATGTTATGACTGTTCCGAGATAATTGAACCGATACACTTGCTGAAGAATATTCCCATTTACTTGTATATTACATTGTGGTACTTCGTTCTTCCTAGTGACGACCATAACCTGTGTCTTCCTACAATTTAATTCCAACCCCAGCTGCTCACTGTGTACAACCACAGCGTCTACTAATTGTTGCAGATCCTGTGCATTGTCTGCAATCAATACTGTATCATCTGCATATCTAATGTTATTTATGTTTCGTCCTCCAATGCTGATTCCATTTAGGTCTTCTACATTTCTGAAAATATTTTCACTGTATAAGGAAAAAAGATCTGGAGACATTACACATCCCTGCCTAACACCTCTCTTAATAGGTTGGTATTGTCCTACTTCATTATCAATTCTTATGGCAGCTTATTTTATTATATTAATATACACGGGATAATTAATATAAATTTATATAAATATAATTAATTATACACGGGACTAAAACTTATAACATCTATACCATAATCACCATCAACACAATCATCATGTACCATACCACAATGGTAAGCATTAACCAACCTTCTTCAAAGATCTCCATGTTCTGGTTAAAGTCTATCAATTATCAGTGCTATCGCCTTAGACCAGGGGTTACAAAACTACGGCCAGCGGGCCGGATCCGGCCCTCGATATCATTTTATTCGAACTTGCTTGATATAACGTATGAAACATGACACGTTGTGACACAATTTAAAAGTAAATATTATGTTTAGAATAACAGGAGATCTTCACACGTGCGGAGAGCTCCTGGCTGCTCTAGGCAGTTTATTTAGGCGGCCCTATTTATATATTTTGAAACCTTATTATGAGATACATTCTATTACCAAATGAAACCGCCTGCCACCGCTCTACAAGAGTATGGTGTAGCACATCCCATGATACCCTGATAAAAAAAGCATAGGATGCTGGGATGTTGTGTTGACGTGCCTATAAGAGCCCAGTCACGCCATTTTCCCGCCTCCTTGGCCTTGAGAACAACTGAGGCCGAAGAGATTCTGATGTCTAATTTTCAGCAGAGGGTTTGAACTCTGTGACATATATGTCATCATCTCGCAGTCTTTTCCAGCAGACGTTGCTAGGACACGCTATCTGAAGAGTAGAGGCTATTAAAAAGCCCGACGGGAGAATTAACGAAACGAAATTTCGTTTCGTTTTAAGACAATTGATTGGCCGCGCCCCGGAAACACAGGCTTAATCTAGACAAAGGCTTGGTAGACAAAGCGGTCTGGTCAATCGCCATGTTTCTCCAATGGTAGCGGGTGACCCATTGTTGATGGGTTAATTATTAGCTACGTATTCTCTGCGTTTTAGGTGAGCATTATATTATATACAACATATCATGTTATGTATTAGGATACATGCTTTAAGGCAACTAATATCATGATTGAAGTTGTGTGTGTGAAAATTAGGAGAATCGCTTTCATTGAAAGGTTGGTTTACGTCACACAGCCTGTACATCGCCATGTTGTCCAGTCAGCCTTCATAAAGCTTACAATATAATCTTGCTATGAGTCATTCTTCTGAGATGATTTTGTGAACTTACTTTATTCCTAAATACTTATTTTTCACAACTGGTCTCTGTGTTATAAAGTGTTTTTTTCCTGAGTGCTTATTTTGTATTTCTGCTCTAATGATGGAGAAATATTACTATCTCACATTTGTGTACAACTTTAATATAGGTTGTTAGATAGAGAGAGAGAGATATATTCTCGCTTGACTTTTTCATGCACTTAGGAGTTAATCTTTTGTTTACCTGGTTGTAAATACACAGAGATTGTCTTGTAGTCTTTTATTTTCATAAATGATGTTATGGGATTTTCATGTGGTATGATATACATAATCTCAAGTGTATGGGAAAAGATTCCCATGATTTATCTTTTATGAGTATTTTACCTTTTATGCTCATGATTGTTACTGCTTAATGCTGTAATAAATGCTGTTTGTAACTATGGAAAGGAGATTTATGAATTGTGTACATGAGGACATTGTCTCAGGAACTTTTTCCATGATGTGACAGCGGTACTATCAAAAGATGTTTGCATATTTAGGAGGTGAAGAAAACCTCCCATGAAGCTCTAGTATCAGTCCAGAAGAGATGCACCTATTGAGTAGATATCTTACTCACTTTTGGAGTGGGTCAAAACTCTACAGTAGGCGACAAGTGCTAGGGAACTAGCTACACTTTTTTTTTCTTCTTCCCTTTTGTTCCCTCTATTTTTAATTATGATACACTGTTATTCATCATATATATGTATAGTTTATTATGATACATTGTTATCCAAGTTTGGATTGTATAACTAATCTATATCAACCCTGTTCTTCTTCACTATACAGCGCTAGAGATGGCGGTGGAGTATTGGCACTAGTCACCATGCTTGGCACTGGATTTATAGTCAACATTTGGATTTAGAGGCAGGAAACTGGGATATCAGCCTCCTCTAACATTCTACAGAGAGTGCTGGTTACGTTACTGCTACACACCCTGAACGTCAATGCCTGGATAATTACTGGATTTTGAATATGCTGAAGTGGATTCCCTACCTCTGGGAACTTACAGACGGTGTAAATCTTTTCAATGTCTGCAAAGACATGAGGCATGCCTGGCCTAGATGGATACAGAGTATAACCTCTTCTAAAAGTCACCGCCTGATTCCACGCTCAACTGTCATATTCCAGAGGCTCATGGATAAGTCTGGAATTCACCATCATTTACCAGTATGGATTTACCGACTGATTTTGTGAACTCCCAGCTTCCTTTGAATCTTCTCATCCATCATATCCCAGACATGGATAATCAAGCACATTACCAACTCCCGTCAATCAAGTCGTATATTCAACTGAAGAAAGAATAACCTACATCTTAACCCAGAGAAAGGGGCTGGGATATTCATGCCCAATTCAAGTTAGTTCTGTCAGGAAATTCTAATGGATTATGTGATGTCACTCCTCATCCAAAGAGATACTGAAAGTGTTTGTGCCTGATCCTGATCAAATCAATCACAGGGACTCCTGTGTGTCACGCCACGCCAGAATGCTTCAGACTTATTTATACCTGTCTGTTATATCACCCTGGAACGCTCCTAGCCCAGTGACTTAGCAACTGTGACTTGAGAGATTACAGTATATCCACATTGGATTCATATGGATTACTCCTACATGTTTTTCGCGATGGATATATGATCCAGAAGTGAAAGTTCTGTGTGTGTGTGTGTGTGCAATCCCCAATTTTCTAGTGGATATATGCAAAGCAACTGTTTTCCTGGATTATAGAGAGTGTGATTATGGCCAGACTTTTTCTAGTGGATATTGAAGGAGAGGGAGTCATCATCAGAACCATAGGATAGTTCTAGAGACAGATTAGATAGATTTTCTTTATCTATTTCTTTGTATGGATTATTTACTGTTTTGTGTTTGACACATGTATTTGATGTGAACCTTTTTGGGGGAAATATTTTTGGGGACTTCTGTTTTGGGTATACTTTGTGTGCATTGCCTGAAATATGTTAATTTTTCATGTCCATGTCACCATATTGTAGCCAACAGGGTTTTCCAGAACCCAAATGTTTTCCACAATACAATTGTTTGTTTGTTTGGTTTAACCAAGCCTTGCAGTTACTTCATTGTTAACCTGTTGTTCCAAAACTGATGTTTATAGTCCAGTTATTGTTACTGTTATGTGATACAGTGAGTTATGGTTACTGTTATGTGATACAGTGAGTTATTGTACTGTTTTTGTCTAACCGTGGCTGTTTTCCTTTGTCATGTAATCTAGTGTTGTGTCTAACAGTGGTTGTTGTCCCTCTGTTGTGTAATACTGTGGATGTGCATGGCAGTGGATACTTGTCATTGTTTATATATATGTGGGAGAATAAATGTGGGGCGGGGCAACTTACACATAGACACACCTTCTGGGTAGAGTGATTAGTACTCGGGTGTCTGTGGTAGAACTACCCGGATCTCCCAGCCTTCTATGGGAAACATTTCTTCTATGTTAGTGTTGAACTTGCACCCTTTTCTGCCTTGTTCAATACTTGGGGGTTACGAGCCAATATATTAATTCCTATAGAGGGCGTGTTTGGGTTTTAGACCCCATTCATACTGAATACCCCTAGCGAAACTTGTCCTTATTCTAATTTATTATATTTACCACCCTACAAACTCATCCATCTGAGCCACTACAAAGCAGATGAGCGAACGTGCCCCAGGCACGGCCGAGCGTGGCCACTGTTTTTCCAGACCGCAGTTGAGAGGGCAGACAGGCCCTGTGAAGATCCAAAAGATCAAAGAGGACCTTGTTTCTGGATTGACAGTTATCTGCTGTGGGGTGAGTTTTGAATGAACCTTCATAGTTTAAATAGGAATATAGGAACAGAATAGCTATGTCTGTGCCCGAGAACAATAATGGAGGGGTATATTCCTGGGAAGAAAGGAAGAGGAAGGGCAAAGAGAAGATGGGTGCAGGATGTGGCGGATGATCTCCAGATGGGTGTATCTGGAGCGGGACATCTTGCTTATAATCGAGAGGTTTTCCGGAAGGTTGTTATGGGAGTGAGGTTCTGCAAAGGACATGCCACTGAATGAATGACCATTGTTCCATCTTGTTGTCTAATAAATCCTGGTGTTGTGTATCAGACAGTTACAGTCGGGGTTGGATGACTACCCATGCTGTGATGGAAGATCACTGGTACTGTGAAGGATGATCATGTGTATGTTTATTCATGGGGATGCCTATTTTGTCATTGCGTCTAATCATGAATTGTATTTATTAGGGCATTAGCATTATTAATTAGAAGTTGTTGTATCTTTTCAATTACATTATTCTGATTCCCTGATATTTCTATATGTTTTCTTTTCTTGTTAGCCATAGCGATATAATGAAATTCTCTTTTTCTTCTTATTCCTCTCTTCTTCTTCGGCCCATGAGCAGTAGGCGTTGTGCTATTATCTCCATCATCTCTGTGCGATTACACAAAGGTACCTATAAACTGTATATGTACCTTTGATAAGCCGTAGCTTCACCAGTGACCCCTAGTCATCTGCTTTTCTTGTGTTTCAATAGGATTTTAATTATGTTTCTAATTTAATGTCTTTCATTTTTTCCTTTTCAGATCCCGTGTACTTCACCCTTAATTATGCCGACTAGGAATAGAAAAGTGGACGCCGAGTGTCGATTTTTCAATGAAGAATGAGGAGTAAAGTACTTCTTTGTAGAAACAAAGGACCAGAAAACCAGTTGCGTAATATGCAGCGGAAGCGTTGCCGTTTTGAAAGAGTACAATCTTCGGTGTCACTACGAAAGAAAACATCTATCAACATATTAAAAATTTTCTGGAAAGTTACGCTCTAGGAAATATGAGACCATTAAACGTGGTTTTGAAACACAAAGAAATCTCTTCACGAGAAAATTTGCTGAAAATGAATCTGTCACTCGTACAAGTTACAAAACAGTGCATAAGATGGCAGAACGAGGAAAACCGTTTACTTATGGCACTTCATCAAAGAGTGTATGATCGAATCAGCAAATGACTTGTGTCCTGAGAAAGCTGATTTGTTTGGAACTATCAGCCTTTCGGCAAGTTCAGTTGTGCGGAGAACAGAAAAACTTGGAGAGAACATAGTGCTACAGATACGCGAGAAAGCTAGGAACTTGTTGTGGCATTCTCTGGCGCTGGATGAGCCTACTGACCTCTCGAGTACATCACAACTTCTCGTGTTCATTACTCGTGTCAATTTGGACTTTCAGATAACGGAAGAGTTGGCGTCCATTTGCAGCATGCATGGAACAACAACTGGGAAAGACATTTTCGTGGAAGTGCAAACAATTTTGCAAGACTATAACTTTCAGTTTAATCAGCTTCGAGGTGTTACAGTTGATGGAGGAAAGAAACATGGCTGGAGTTAGGAAGGGTCTGATGGGGCAGATCATGACTCAGTTGGAAGATTTGTAAATTCCGGGCGCTCTGTTCATGCACTGCATCATACATCAAAAAATACTCTGTGGGAAGACTTAGATATTTATTGTGTACAGAAACCAGTCGTTTCTGCTGTGAACTTAATTCGGGAACATTCGGCTCACTCCTCAGGACTGACTTGGCTCACTCTCCAAGACTTACTTGGCTCACTTCTCAGGACTGACTTGGCTCACTCTGCAGGACTGACTTTGCTCACTCTGCAGGACTAACTTTGCTCACTCTGCAGGACTGACTTTGCTCACTCTGCAGGACTGACTTTGCTCACTCTGAAGGACTGACTTTGCTCACTCTGCAGGACTGACTTTGCTCACTCTTCTTGACTGACTTGGCTCACTCTCCAGGAATGACTTGGGCAGAAGCTCGTCAATGTTTTTGGTTTTCTTTTTGAGAGGTAATCTGTACATTAAGCACCGAAAGTGAACACGCCTCGAGTTAACAACATTATCTCGACAACTATTACACATAAATATCAATTGATGAACCGTTTGAGGCCACTAAGACAGTTCATAAATAAACAAACTTGTATTGTTTGGCGCACATAGAAGAAGAAGGCAGAAGTACAGAATGGAGAGCGCCCTAGACAACATGTAAATTGCAACTATAGTTATCGACCGGGATTCGAACCTATCACTTCCAAATGACGATAATGCCTCGCTGCAGGAACAAGTGTACTTCAACGCATGACCAACGAGGCACCCAATACACTACATGTATGTTTATCTTGACAAGGTGTTGCAACCAAGGTCCAGTCCACGTCATCCTAGCCCAGTGTGTTACACAGCTTCGATAGATCGTCTTGCGGCGGGTGGAAGGTCTTGGAATGCAACAATAGCCATATTGGCAGCAGCCGATCCAACAAAATGTTTCTGGTTTGGAGTACTTCCGTTGCCTTTATGATGACATCCACTCTTTCCAACACAACGCATCATTGCTTATGTGCCCATATTATACCTTTACCTTCTACCCCGTTCAACCTCAGAAGAGGAGTTGTATTAATTGATACTGTGCGGGTGAATTATATAACTTCAAATGTCACCTCCCATTTGAACACAGGGACAAAATATCGGCATACTAGAGTCATCGTGTTATTTGGTTTGTTTCGTGGTATCTTCCACAATTTCAACGCGCAGTGAACGTAAATTGACATTATAGTACTTGTTCATTCGATTGTGTACCATGTTTGGTACAACCCTACTGTTTATTTTGGTAGTGAATCGGTTAATGTCCATCCGTGACACAGATTAATAATCCTGTGGCTGAGTCAGCTATAAATAAGATATTGATTTGAAGGCGATTGTTGTCCAAAGAGAGTAATGCGCGCCGAGACCCAAATTTTCCTCCTAGATGTTATGCAATTTTGAGTAGACTCGCCCAGCACTAGGTAAACTCTTAGTGCTCTATAGACCAAATCCACTGCTTGGATAGTTGCTTGATGTGCCTAGACTACTAGATTACCATATCAGACTGCTAGATTACCACATCAGACTGCTAGATTACCACCTCAGACTGCTAAATTACCACCTCAGACTGTTAAATTCCACCTGAGACTCCTAAACTACTACCTCATACTGCTAAATTAACACCTCAGACTGCTAAATTACCACCCCAGACTGCTAAATTACCACCTGAGACTGCTAAACTACCACCTCAGTCATGGTCTTGAGAGAATGAGGATGTACGGGGTGGTCAGATGATCTGGTAGACAGTCGTCACTCAGAGATGAAGCAAGACGGACATATAATCATATTGCAACGGGCGCCGTTAGTATTGGAACTCTACGCTGGCTGTTTAAGATGATTACTGCGCGCTTATGGAATGCCCCGAGTGCAATGATAACAGTTTTGGACTCAACTCAACACGGTGTGTCGCAATCTTTCATTACAAGGCTAAAGATTCGATCCGTAAGCGCCTCGACGAGATTAATGTACTCCCAATGCAACAGGGTGTTGCAGCCCGCCAGCTGCACGCCGAGGCTATGATTGTTGAACTATTGATGAAGATAGATTGATCAACGCGCTGCTTGTCAGATATATAAACATGGGTGGGATGCTGCCCATCTGTTACTGGGGTCTGATGAAAACAGAAAAAAAGACAAGAAGCTTGACCAATGGATCATACAGATAGAGACGAACGTGTCTACCCATGTCGTTATCAATAACAACATGGCCATAATATAATAAGAGGGCGCTACATATGAAAATCTTAAATGTGTTTGTTTTTTATTCATTAGTGAATATATTCTGAAAAAAGGTAAAGAACAAAGGTATTATTTTTTCGATGTGGTCACCACTGCATTCAAAGCAAGACCTCCAGTGCTTGGATTCGTATATAAACAAATTTTCTGAGGTCGTGAACAGTCAGTCTCAGAAGTCACGATGCTTAGCAACTTTCTACTAAATAATAGAACGCTGCTCCTCTTTAGTGCATCTTAAAAGTGGGGCGGCCATTTTAATTTGTTATTATGACGTCACAGTATTCGTCTGCACCGTGATGTCACGTGCTAAACCTGTTGACATCCTTAGCAACAATATCGACAAGTTTCAAGACAATGGCATGGTTATTGTAATTTCTATCACACGTGTAACTGATTCACTGCCGAAGGATAGTATATCGCCAAATGTCACTTCCCATTTGGTTTAATCTCAATTGGACAGAAGGGCATAATATCGTGGTCGTCGTGTTATTTATTTCATTTCTCGGTATCTTCCGCAATTGTAATGCTAAGTGAATAAAAACGTACATTATAATACTTGTTCCTGTTATCGTGTGCCACGTTTGTTCCAAACTTACTTGTTTGTTTGGCACTGAATCATTTAAGGTTTTCATTTGAAGCCCTTCGTACATATAGAAAATAAAACAAGCTCGATCAATGGAAAGACACCCAAATCTTTATCAACGGAAACAATAAAAATAATAACACATAGGAATGCTTACCTTGTCGTTCCACGGGTGACCGTTCCCGTAGTACGTGTTCCTTCGTACAGGGTCTTAGTCAAGTAACTCTTAGTTATACTCTGCGTGTTTATTCCGACTCCAGTTGTCCATGAGGCGCTCAACTAATACATCACTAATGTTGAAGATTTATTTACATGTGTTCAGCTTGCAGCTTTAGCAGGCGTGTGTAGTGTGTGTTTGTGAGTATGAATGTATTATTATACGTAGGAGGTGGGTGGCGGGCATAGTGAGGCGAAATATCATGGACTGTGATAGTATCGATTATTTTCTGTTTTGTACGTAAGTGATGCCTAGGTGAATCTGTGTACGTTTGTTCCTTGTGTGCTGGCGAAGGCTCTAACCGCAACGTCTATTTTGATAGCTTGCAAGTTCAGTGACGACCATAAAAAGTGTTCCAAGATGGCGGTGTAAACCGCGTCGCTCGATTCGGAGATTAATTATGTGTTCTGTGCGTGTTTCTTAACTTCAATTTGTTCAAATAAGGATGAACCTACGACAGGTCCAGCAAACCGGTAGGGAATTTATTTGTTCAAGAACTATTGCTAGCGAATTATGGAGGAAATTGAGAGAAAAACGCAGCTCTATCAGCGTTCACGCCGGAAACTACACACCGAAGCGTCACAACAAACGACTAACGACGACAACCGCTAAATTTCGACACACTTCAAATAGAAAGGAGATTTTTGCAACTTGGAATGTTACAGGTCTAGGATATAAGGAACCAGCTCTTGTAGAGTTTATGAAACAATCAAATATTCAATTATTAGGACTCGCAGACACTAGGAAAAAGGGGCAGAACACGAAACAAACACATGAAGGTTACGTCCTTATATGGAGTGGCGTCGATCAGCGAGCTACAGCTAAACATGGAGTGGGTTTTTTGTTGCATCCAGACAAAGCGAAAGCCATTATCAACACTAAATTTATATCAGAAAGGATAATACTAGTACAGATCAAAGAAGGAAATAGAACAACAACTTTTATACAAACATACGCCCCATGTAATGACACTTACAGCGACGAAGACAAAGACGAATATTTTGATAAACTTGCAGACACGTTAAATAATGTCAAGGAGAAAGATGAACTAGTTGTGATGGGTGATTTTAACGGACGAATAGGCACACGAAGACACCGTGGGAGGATTGCATGGGGCCATTCAGCGACACAGAGACTGATTGTAACAGCAATGGTCAACATCTACTCAACATATGTTCGGAACATGGACTAATAATAGCAAATAGTTTTTTTCAACATCGTCGTAGCCACACCAAAACCTGGTATAAATGGAATGACATAAACCAAGCATCCCAAATTGACTTTATTCTAATTAGGAAATCAGACAGAAGGCTACTATTAGATTCAAGAGCACTCCCAAATACAGATGTTGATACTGATCACAAACCAGTCATAATAAAAAAGATTTCATCACACAGGAGAATAAGAAACAAAAAAGTAACAACACATGTCATCAATTATAGGAGGCTGCAGGAAAATACAGTTAAAGACGAATTCAATCAAGAAATCCAAAACCTACATAAGAACATCCCTGATGACCACTCAAGCGTAGATAAGGAATGGACATGTTTCAAGGCTGCCATGCTCGACACACTGAAAAATAAATGTGGAACAAAGAAAGTAGGGTAAGACAAAAGATTAAGAACAGCCTGGTGGAACAACGAAGTTAAAGATAGCATATTCAAAAAGAAGGTAGCATTCAAAAAGTGGATCACAACTAAATCTGAACAGGACTATATTACTTATAGAATAGCACGACGTAATGCCAAACGAACAATTAGAGCATCTAAAGATGAATCCTGGAGAATATACGGTGAACAGATGGCGACCCTTAGCAAAGACTGCCCTAGAGAATTTTATAAACGTGTCACCACAATGAGAAACAGAGATGCATGTTACAACCCAACCACCATCATAAACAGCAAAAGAGGTATACCAATATTTAATCCACAACAAAGACTAGCAAGATGGGCAGAATACTTTCAAGAACTACTTAACCCCACACATAACATAGGAAACCTCACTTTTGTGCCTAAACGCCAGGAACAGAAAGAACCAAATTTCATACCTGCAGAAGTCAAAGCAGTTATACAGAAAAGTCCTAAGAACAAATCACCAGGTCCAGATGGAATAACCACAGAAGCTATTCAGGCCTGTGGGGAAACAGGAGTTAAATGGCTAACAAAACTGTTTAATATAGCATGGGAAGAAAGAAAAGTCCCAGATGATTGGCAACAGGCAATAATAGTACCAATATGGAAAAAGAAAGGCAATATGAGAGAGTGCGAAACATACAGAGGTATATCACTCCTAAGCCATATAGGGAAAATGTATGCAAAACTTTTGGAACAAAGAGCTAGACCAATAGTTGAACAACAGTTAAGCAAAGCACAATTCGGTTTTCGGAAAGGTAAAAGTTGCACTGATGCATTATTTACACTTAGACAAATTTGTGAAAAAACTATTGAATATAGTGACCAGCAGAATATTGTGTTTGTAGATCAGGAAAAGGCTTTTGATAGAGTAGACAGATACAAATTATGGACCATCCTTGAAGACTATGGGATAGAAGGGCAACTGCTAGAAAATATCATAGCCATGTACCACTCGAGCCAAAGTGCAGTAAGAACACAGGAAGGTATATCAGATATGTTCACAGTCAATACAGGAGTGAGGCAGGGATGTGTGCTCTCTCCCCTGCTATTCAATATCTACATGGACAGAATTTCCAAAGAAGCAAGTCTCGACAGACCAGATTCAGAAAATTTAGAACTCTTTACTCCAGATGAAACAACTGACCCACAGGGAATAAATGAACTTCTATTTGCAGATGATCAGTGCCTGTTTTACAGCGATGAGGGCAGACTACAAAATCATATTACTAATCTGAGTTCAACCTGCAGCAGATACAATATGAGTATAAACACAGCCAAAACCGAAGTAATGCAAGTTAGCAGATCGCCAGGCCCACTAAATATACAGATAAATAACACACCTCTGAAACAAGTTAAAGAATTCAAATACCTTGGAAGTATGATCACAGAAGATGGCAGATTGGACAGAGAAATTGACATCAGATGTCAAAAAGCTAGTGCACTTACATATCAACTATCACCCTTACTGAAACATCCAAACATACCCATGTCCGCAAAACGAAGATAATAAACAGCATATTCACACCAACCCTATGCTACCAATCTCAAACCTGGACTTTATCCAAATTACACCTTCGCGAAATCAACACCTGCGAAATGAGATGCCTGAGGAGAGCTGCCAACTTAACAATCCGAGACCGAGTAAGAAATGCTACTATCAGACAGACTGTGGGATCAACACCCTGTGCCACATTTATTGACAGACAGAAGATCAAGTGGTTTGGCCATGTCATTAGAATGCAACATCAACAACTACCATCACTGGCCTTACATCAAAGATCATCTGCGACGAGACCACGAGGACGTCCAAGAAGAAAATGGATTGACGACATCAGAGACATTGTACAACCTCACGGAATGACACTATCCAGTGCCGTCCACCGGGCGCTGGAACGCAAATTATTCCTCCCCACGACGCTTGACGGCAGAAGTGGAAGATGATGATGATGGTGATGATGATGCAAGTTCTACTTCCAGGGTTTGTTGACATCCTCGACAAAGCAAGCTACAGAACTTGCAGGGGCACTTGCGAGGGAGAACGCTAAAGCACTCGCTAGAGAGAAGGCTACAGCACTTGCGAGGGAGAAGGCTAAAGCACTCGAAAGAGATAAAGCTACAGCACTTACGAGTAAGAAGGCTACAGTAATTGTGAGTGAGACGGCTACAGCACTTGTAAGGGAGAAGACTACATCACTTGTGAGTGAGAAGGCTGCAGCACTTGCGAGAGAGAAGACTACAGAACATGCGAGAGAGAAGACTACAGCACTTGCAAGAGAAAAAGCTACAGGACTTGTGAGTGAAACGGCTCAGCACTTGTAAGTGAGAAGACTACCGCACTTGTGAGTGAGACGGCTACAGAACTTGTAAGGGAGGAAGACTACCGCACTTGTGAGTGAGACAGTTATAGCACTTGTGAGAGAGAAGACTACAGCGCTTGCGAGAGAAAAGACTACAGCACTTGCGAAGAGAGAAGACTACAGCACATGCGAGAGATAAGGCTACAGCACTTGTGAGTGAAACAGCAATAGCACTTGTAAGGGAGAAGACTGTATCACTTGTAAGTGAGAAGGCTGCAGCACTTACGAGAGAGTAGACTACAGAACTTGCGAGAGAGAAGACTACATCACTTTTGAGTGACACGGCTACAGCGCGTGCGGGAGAGAAGACTACAGCACTTGTGAGACGGCTTCAGCACTTGCGAATGAAAAGCAAGACCACTCTTTGTCATAGCCACATCTTGACGAGCCCTCCCAGATGTGCACATCAAGACTACGGCTGATAAAGAAGTTAAGCAGTTTTACGCGTGGGATAACATGAGGTTAAACTCGGCAATGCGAGCTTGATAGGGAAATGAGCTGATAATATCATGAACAAGGTCGGACACAGTTTCAGAGTCTAAACTCATCGCCTACTAAGTGATGGAAGGACTAGCCCCATATTCCTTCGTGCTTTCAGGCTTAACAATGTGATAATCCTATAACAGCACATACCCATAGATGAAAAATGATTGGGGAACATTGTTCTTTTCTTTTCTTTTAAATTCCATGCAATGTCTTTAGAAAAGGCCTTACTGCAGCTTTATGATTGGATAGCCGGTAGGTAGCACCCCAGTGACAGACCAAGTTGTTTATTCTAAGACGGATAAGTCACCTCATTCGTTGGGTATGCTTATCGCGTGTGCGTACCGAAATGACCACAAGTATGGATTGTACTTAATACCGCTAACCACAGTGCGTACCACCTGGTAGTAGTGCCCCTGTAGAGATATGTGCCCACGTATTGTAGAGAATGACAACGGAGAAGCTGAAAGTGACCAGAGAGGAAGACCCGATCAAAATGGTATAAGGCTGCATAAAAGTTTCATTCTGCTTATACAGTGTGGATTAAGAAACAGGCTGTGCCGCTTCGACTGGTCTTATTAAAAAAAACGCCAGCGCCAAGTCCATGCTACACATATCTTTCACGATGTAGATGACTTCACCTTGTCCATGCTACACATATCTTTCACGATGTAGATGACTTCACCTTGTCCATGCTACACATATCTTTCACGATGTAGATGACTTCACCTTGTCCATGCTACACATATCTTTCACGATGTAGATGACTTCACCTTGTCCATGCTACACATATCTTTCACGATGTAGATGACTTCACCTTGTCCATGCTACACATATCTTTCACGATGTAGATGACTTCACCTTGGCCATGAAGCGATGCAGCAATACAATATGGTCCTCATATAGAGGCCACCTTGAGCCACAGCCAACCCCAGCAAGGCCTCCTGGAGCCCCAACCAACCCTTGCAAGGCCTCCTGGAGCCCCAACCAACCCCTGCAAGGCCACCCGGAGCCCCAACCAACCCTTGCAAGGCCTCCTGGAGCCCCAACCAACCCCTGCAAGGCCACCCGGAGCCTCAACCAACCCTTGCAAGGCCTCTTGGAGCCTCAACCAACCCTTGCAAGGCCTCCTGGAGCCTCAACCAACCCCTGCAAGGCCTCCTGGAGCCTCAACCAACCCCAGCAAGGCCTCCTGGAGCCTCAACCAACCCCTGCAAGGCCTCCTGGAGCCTCAACCAACCCCTGCAAGGCCTCCTGGAGCCTCAACCAACCCCTGCAAGGCCTCCTGGAGCCTCAACCAACCCCTGCAAGGCCTCCTGGAGCCTCAACCAACCCCTGCAAGGCCACCCGGAGCCCCAACCAACCCCTGCAAGGCCTCCTGGAGCCCCAACCAACCCCTGCAAGGCCACCCGGAGCCTCAACCAACCCCTGCAAGGCCTCCTGGAGCCTCAACCAACCCCTGCAAGGCCTCCTGGAGCCTCAACCAACCCCTGCAAGGCCTCCTGGAGCCTCAACCAACCCCTGCAAGGCCTCCTGGAGCCTCAACCAACCCCTGCAAGGCCTCCTGGAGCCTCAACCAACCCCTGCAAGGCCTCCTTTAGCCTCAACCAACCCCAGCAAGGCCTCCTGGAGCCTCAACCAACCCCTGCAAGGCCTCCTGGAGCCTCAACCAACCCCTGCAAGGCCTCCTGGAGCCTCAACCAACCCCTGCAAGGCCTCCTGGAGCCCCAACCAACCCCTGCAAGGCCTCCCGGAGCCTCAACCAACCCCTGCAAGGCCTCCTGGAGCCCCAACCAAGCCTCTCTGATTTATGTGTGCCCTCTGATGTTCAGAAAGACGAGAGATTACCTTTATTTTCATGAAATGGCAGTGAAAGGATGTGAAGTGTATACTCTCTCACGGAGGTTTTGTGACATCCGCTTGCTCACGTGTAGTACATATATATGATTCTCACCGACGCGCTGCACAATGCAATGCTAGAAGTTGGGTTGTGTGCAAAGCGAATTCCCGATTCTCCGGCGCAAAGGATGATGATTTGTGAAGCAAGGGGCTGCGGTGAATAGAACTTAAGCACTTGGATGACATAGCAGTGGTCCCGTGTCATGTCTCTAAGAGTGAGAGACGGGCCTGTGTATGTGTGCCAATGACCCCAAGAACCATACCAAAGGTAGGGCAGCTCATGTCGGACAGGTCAGGAGATAAGAACCAGACAAAGTTTAAGACAGACAAACCTGCTGCCTTGTAGGTAGACTGTGGAAAGTCAAAGGCTAAGGGAAGCAAACGCGGGAGCATGCTTGTCGAAATAGGGTGTAATGAACCATGGGCTTGGCGAAACAGTGCAGCTCATTCTTGTTTCGTATTCTTGGTTGCCCTATCTGTTAGCTTGCTTTTTTGTTTGTTTTAAAGTATTTTTTTTTTTTTTTTGGTTTTGTTTATTTACACAGCCTTTGGAGAAAACGTTTTTATGTTGTTTTCTGCATGTGTCTATAGTGTAGCGAATTTTCTAGCCCAGTGGTTCTCAACCGGTGGGGAATACCCCCCAGGGGGGAATTTTAGTGTTTCCAGGGGGGGGGGGGGAGGGGGATGAAGACTATTTCAAGATCGCGTTAATACAAGAACCGATTACTTGATATTGTTTTTCCCTTCATACTTTACAGTTAAGTACGTCTCATCCTTCTAAAATTCATTTTATAAAGTCAGTAGACCCACAAATCATGTTTTATGTGGATGTCTAGACTTGTTTTAGTATGTGCTATTAAATTTACCTTACATTTTTACAGTATACTGTATAGGGGTGGGGGATTTTTAGATAGGAAATATGAAAGGGGGGGGGGAATGACGTGATTAAGGGGGAGGGGGGGGGGGCACGGGCCAAATTTTTGATAGGAAGGGAGGGATGACGTTCTGAAAATATAGTGAAGGGGGGCACGGGCCAAAAAAGGTTGAGAACCACTGTTCTAGCCATATTTTGTCAACATCCGTGTAAAGAATACAGATGGACATAAAGCAAAGACCATGGCCAATACTCTGTCTGGTAACATATGAAGACACCCCACAACTAATGCCAACAGATTGCAATATTATTTATTACAGAAGATCGGAATGAGACGGAGTCTTTCCTTTATCACTCTGTATGGACGTAACAAATTAATTTTAAACCGAACGTGACTGAGATATTTGAGAAGTCATTGAAAAGCAAACAATATAAATCATTTTATATTTGAAACGGATTTTATAATAAATGAATTAAAGCAAACTATAAATTAATTAAAACACAGAAAGTCTCCAGCACCAGACAAAATGCAAAACGAAATATAAAGTCAATTAGATTCTTCTGGAAAAGAAATGATTATAGATTAATGAATACAAAATAGAAACATGAAAAACTTCCTAAAGCTGGGACATGTACATATAATTCCAGTATTAAAACTACACAAATCACAGAATGAAAATAACAGACGCTCGACACATCACACTAACATTAAACTAAAGGAAACCACGCGACATGATGAACAATATACGCCTTCAGAAGTTGCTAGAATGTACATGAATTAGATGCCATTAACAGATATGTTGTAAGAGAGAACGTGCAGTGACGATGACTTGTCTTGTTAACACAGAGAAACCATTATAAGTTGCAATACAGGAAACAAGCAATTGCTATCTTTTTTGTTTACTTTCGGCAAGCCTACAATCCAGTTTCGAGGAAGGATCTCCCAATTAAGATGATAGTCATGTGATTACATGGCGAAATCTACAACTGTTTAAAGTATTTCTAGACTGACAGAACTATCTAGACCAGGGGTGGCCAACATTTTCAGCAGGAGGGCCAAATTTCAGAATTACTATTTCCTGCCGGGCCACGTACCTAATTTTTTTTTTTTTTTTTTTTATTAAAGTAAGCAAGCAAGCGTGCTACAGCTTCGACCACATCGTCGCTTCCCACTAGGTGAGATCGTGGTCAAACGCTTGCCTGGTTTAAGGTTAAAAAAAATACATCTTATTAATTAATTGATCTTTCCCTTGTAGACGAGTATTAACGTCATTTAGGTGGCTAGTTATATCGACCAGAAATGCAAAGTCGCAAACCCACTCTTTGTCTTCATTCTCTGAGATACTTTTTGACTTGCGTGCAAAGAATGATTGTATTTCTTGTTGCAAATCAAACCCTCCTTTCAACAATTTGGCACGGGTCAGCCATCTTACTTCTGCATCAAATGTAACGTCATTATAATCTGAGTTCAAAGACTTTAGAAATTCTTGGAACTGACGGTGATTCAACCCGTTCGACTTAATGAAGATCACTATTTTGACGACCACTTTCATGACATGGTCCATTTTGAGAGCCTTGGAACATAAATTCTCCTGATGAATAATGTAATGAAAATTTAGCATAGAAGTATTATCGACTTTGGGGGCCTCATTTCCAATCAATTTTACTAAACCTTCGTGTTACCCAACCATTGCTGGAGCACCATCCGTTGTTAAGCCCGATAAGTTAAGTTGTAACGAAAAGCGATTCAATGTCCATGTAACAGCTTCTAACAAATCTCGTGACTTAGTAGTGTCCTTAAGTGGATACAGTGCCGCTAATTCTTCTGTCTTTTTAAAATGGACATCAACACCCCTGATAAAATTGCCAGTTGGGCAGTATCTGCCATTTCTGTGCTTTCATCCACTGCTAGAGCATAAAATATAAACTTGGATGCTCGAATTTTCATATTATCTTCTATATGTTTTCCAATGTCGTCCACACGCCTAGTAATAGTCTGACGAGAAAGACTTATTTTTGAGAAATCCTCCCTCTTTTCTGGACACAGAATTTCAACGACGCTCTCCAAACATTCCTTAACCATTTCACCATCTGAATATGGCTTCGATTTTTTTTTTTGCTAGTATCCTGGCTACTGCATAACTAGCTTTTACATAGCATGTTGACTCTGAACCCGCTCTAGTAAATATCCTTTATTGTTCAGAAATTTTTTAAAAAAAGTTATTTATTTGGTCTTGTCGAAATTGCCCTTTGTACTTATAAAACTTATTTGCATGTTTAGTCTCGTAGTGCCGTTTGATGTTATACTATTTCAAGACAGAAACAGATTCGTTGCATATCAAGCACCTGTCTTGAAAACGTCTTAATTCTTCTGTGACTCTTCTCATATTTGGTCCAACGTCATTACTAGTTGACGTCATAGTTACGTAATATCTCAAATACACATAATGAATATTCACATAATAAAAACCCACATCAAAATAATATTAATAATATATCCCTGGCCGAGGGGTTAGAAGCTTTCTCTGTTAATCCTGAATACTCTCGTGGTTGATGTGAGCGCACGAGAATTATAAGTGGTTCGAGTCGCGCCAGTGACTTATGAGAGTATGGAGCTGGTCGCTCAGAAAGTCGTGGCGTGCTGATGAGTGTAATCTAGCCTAGGAATCAACATACAGCTGAAAAATTCTGGTGTTGACCGCAGTATCTTGAAACAGGATGGAAACGCGGGGAAAAAAATATTAATCATACCTTTCTCTCTGATGTTCTCGGCCAGTATCAAACCAATATTATCTGTTCCTTCAACATCATCCACTCAGAGAAATATCAGGAACACAGAGTTCATACCTAATACCATAAAGTCTTTTCACAAACTAAAACAAAACACCATGGTTCCTACAGTCTATGGTCCACAATATTCCCTTTACGAATGTTCATGTTGAAGTCACTGGAGTAGAACTAGCCAGGTTAATAAGTTCCCAAGGTGCACATATTCATTCGGCTAAATAAACCGGAATTGGGAGTATCCAGTGCAGTATTCCTCAAGCGGTGAAATATCCCTGATAATAAATGTCCTCAGACGTTATAAATATCCACAGGGCAGATAAACTTCAGGAGTTATAAATGTCCATCGTTCCGATAAAGTTCACACGTTATAAATATCCACTGGTAAACTTCAAAAGTTATAAATATTCATAGAGCAGATAAGCTTCAGGAGTTATAGATATCCATAATGATAATAGTCAAGGTTGAAAATTGTCCATGAATGATAAACGACGGGCAGATATCTATGGTAATAAGTTTCAGGCGGTGAAAAATTCCCGCGATGATACCGTTCAGGATTTAAAAATGTCCTCTTGGATAAAGTTCAGGCTTTAAAAATGTCCAGGTGGAAATAATCCAAGTTTTGTAAATGTCCATCTGGATATCTACCAGGTTTTGACAATGTTCATAACCCTTCTCCTGACTTTAACAACTAGCCATGAATGTAGACTCAGCCAGTGCATTTACTTGAGTAGTAGATACATTGGTATTGACCAGGACATTCTCTTATATACATTGATCAGTCGCTCAATGGAGTTCTATAATGTTGAGGTGGCCTTAACCATTAAGCAAATAATATTAAGGAAACTCGGCTCTTACATCAATATGAATCCTTTTCATCCTGTGCCGATGAATCAGCCACTCCAAATGAGAACTAGAGCATTTGTACTGTTTCCGGTTCGGCCAAGATTCAGTCCACCATCCTGGAGTCCAAAGAACCCCACAGTATCCAATACGAAAAATACAGCTGGTCGCTAGAAAAGCATTTCTCAGACTCCTAACAGTTCTAAATTTCACCCCTTAAAAACTTCTCAATTCAATCCACCCACTCGATTTATTTTAATGTACCTATCCTTTTATCGTTTCTTTACTTATTAAGTCTCGGTAGAGATTTGTCCGCAGCAGACGAACAATATATCCGGCGGGCCTATTTTCGCCGGTCGCGAGATATGCACAGTGGAAGGATGGGAGATTTGCTCGCAATAGACGAGCAATATCTCCAGCGGTATCTCCGGTGGGCCTTTTCCCGCTGGTCGCGGGGTCCGCTAGGGTCAGGCGGAGAGTCTGACGATAGTGTACGCTTTACACAGGTCCGGACACTTGTGATTGACAGATGTGCGTGTTCTTGTGGTCCGAGCGCGTACGAGGCCCTCACCTGTGGGACATGGCTGAACGCCTCTAAGCCGGGTCCCTTATGTTCCAGGGTCTAGCCATCACTCGCCACCTGCTCGTGGTGGCGAGGTCTCGGAGGTTTGACGTTGTGCCGCCAGCGTCTGCAGCCTACCTTGTGTCAGACGTATTGGTTACCCATTCCTCTGGAAAACAAGATTAGGCCGAGAGAGGGAACATGACGTTTGGGCACCACATGTTTCTCTGAAGCTCTGCCCAGGCATTGTGATGGAATATTGGCCACATTCCAACTCACATACTTTGGTCTGTCATGTGCCACTCACCTATCCTAGGCACACTTTTGGCACAGAACGTGACACAGCTTGATGGGGATGGTGTCGCGGACAGGGCCGGGCTGGAGAAAAAAGGGTGACAGTAGTTTGCCATCTCCCGTCTTCTTGTCACCCACCAGACGATCGCACGTGTTCATATGTCGTGTGGAAGCAGTTTCAAACTCCTATCAACTTCAAACGCCCCGGGGGCTTAAGTGTTATGGTTAGAAAATTGGGCTTCGCCTCGAATTAACATTGTGACCTCTGAATACAGAGTTTAATAGGGAATCCAAGTGTCGTTGATACAGTAGTGGAAATATGTCACAACGACTAATGATGTAATGTTCTTTTGGTGATATGTACAATAAAGTTAACATTTATGTTCATTTGACCTAGCTCCGCGAGCTGCAACATGACTCTCGGCGGGCCGCATGCGGCCCGCGGGCCTCGCGTTGGCCACCCCTGATCTAGACGAAGATAAATTGTGTCGTGTGTTTTTAAGTAGGTCACAGAATAATGGATGTTTACCACTAGGTCCGTCTGCATCTTTTCCCTTATCCCTTTAAATGACTTAGCAAGCCAGATTGGAGCTTACAATGGAGGCTGGTGGAGGTTGATGATTTATCATACGACAAATAAAAAACAAGTTACAAAGGGGAGGGGAAAACACTAAATTAAAGCCTAAATAATCACAAAGCCTAGACACCGAACAAATCTTCGCACATACTATCTACACACTATTTACAAAGCGCTGTACAATAGCCAGTCTAAATATTTATCTCACAATCGGTAAAAACTATCTTGTTAGTTTCTACTTACCCTGAAGTTAGTTTGTTAGTTACTCGAGGTTCCAACTTTCCGGCAACGGGTTGTCTCCATTATGCTCCATTCCTGTGCCAGTGAATATCACACAAAATGCTCCCCACTGTCCAATGTGAAAAGTGGAATAAACAGGAGTCTCGGCAATCCAACAGCCCGCAGAGGTGCACTGTGCAAAATGCCGACGCCTGAATGCCAACACAAAATTAATCCACGAAAACCACAGTTCATTGTCGATGGACTCGGCAGTCACCAGAAAGACCTCATTGACCCGGGTTTTCTCACATGGCTCTGTCTTTTACTGCAGGGTGACCTGCCGAAAGCGTCGCACAAAGCACGAACTCCGCAGCTTCAGCGCCGACTCCCAGGAGTCTCCTGAAAAATGCACTCGTGAACAGAAAACGCAAATCAGTCAATTCAGCAACAGCCGGTAGCCATTGTTCCGATCATGCAGGCCACTGTAAAGGACAGATGTAAAAGTATTCCACGCGAATTTCACAGCTCACAGTGTCGCCAACGCACTCACTCAGTAGCAAGGCGACGGAACCATGTACTACCGGTCCAACATGAGGAAAATGCGATTGCAAACCGTAGCTACAAGCATAAACACGCCACAGGCCTTAAAGGTTGTTACCCTGAAGTAACAATTGAGATTCAAGATCTGTTTACACAGCATATTGCTGAATGGTCTGAACCAGGAGTGGGAACTATCATAGTTCCCGTGCGGTTTCAATAGTGGATGGACAAGCTAGGCAAGAATATTCCGATTCATCTCATGATTTTCCTTTCACATATGCCAATGGCTGTGATTGTGTGGCCTAGATAGACAAAGTTGGTGAATTACATGAAATGTGCTCACACAATACATTGCTGCGAGATCTTAACAAGGCGTGAAGACAACAACTATAGTTCTCATAGATCGGTAGTGGATAGATCAGCTAGAGAAAATTAGAGCGATACTTCTTATGATTAAGTTTTAACATCTGGCATTGTCAGGTGTCTAAGTGTGTGCGTGCTGGTACGTGCATGTGTGCGCACGTGCTTGTGTGTCTGCGTGCGTGCTTGCATAAGTGAGTGAGTGAGTGAGTGAGTGTGAATGAGTGTGAATAAGTGAGTGTGTGAGTGGATGTGTGTCTGCGTGCGTGCGTGCGTGCGTGCGTGAGTGAGTGAGTGAGTGAGTGAGTGAGTGAGTGAGTAAGTGAGTGAGTGAGTGAGTGAGTGAGTGAGTGAGTGAGTGAGTGAGAGTGTGCGTGAATAAGTGTGAATAAGTGACTGAGTGAGTGAGCGACCGAGTGAGTGAGTGAGTGGTCGAGCGAGTGAGTGAGTGAGTGAGTGAGTGAGTGAGTGAGTGAGTTAGTGAATGAGTGAGTGAGTGAGTTAGTGAGTGAGTGAGTGAGTTAGTGAGTGAGTGTGCGTGAATGAGTGTGAATAAGTGAGTTAGTGAGTGTGTGTGTGCGTGCGTGCGTGCGTGCGTGAGTGCGCGAGTGAGCGATTGAGTGAGTGAGTAAGTGAGTGAGTGAGTGAGTGAGTGAGTGAGTGAGTGAGTGAGTGAGTGAGTGAGTGAGTTAGTGAATGAGTGAGTGAGTGAGTTAGTGAGTGAGTGAGTGAGTTAGTGAGTGAGTGTGCGTGAATGAGTGTGAATAAGTGAGTTAGTGAGTGTGTGTGTGCGTGCGTGCGTGCGTGCGTGAGTGCGCGAGTGAGCGATTGAGTGAGTGAGTAAGTGAGTGAGTGAGTGAGTGAGTGAGTGAGTGAGTGAGTGAGTGAGTGAGTGAAGAGTGAGTGAGTGAGTGAGTGAGTGAGTGAGTGAGTGAGTGACTGAGTAAGTTAGTTAGTTAGTTAGTTAGTTAGTTAGTTAGTTAGTTAGTTAGCTAGTTAGTTAGTTAGTTAGTTATTTAGTTAGTTAGTTAGTTAGTTAGTTAGTTAGTTAGTTAGTTAGTTAGCTAGCTAGCTAGAGGTGTCGAGGTGAAGTATAAACAGCGGGAGAATGCCTGCTTATGGGATTTATATATCGAGGTTCCCAAGGATTCTGCTATTCCCTCTATCCATCGTTAACGTGGTCGGTCTCTTCTTCTGCGTCCAATTGGTCTGTAGATTAAGCTTGTTGTGATATACTGTTAGTTGGTAACCTAGTTACATGGCCAAACCCTTTTACTTGCTGCTTTCTAATAAAATCTAACGCTGCTATAATCCCTATGTTAGTAGTTATTTCTTCATTTCTGATTTTCTCTCTTATTGATACATTGAGTATTCTTCTCAGGAATCTTATTTCTGTTGTTGTGATTTTCTTTTCTCTTTTTCTGTCATTGTCCAGGTTTGACATTGATAGCACTGAGTTGGTAGGAAGATTGTGTTGTAAAGTGCTTTCTTAGTTACCATTGATATATGTTTGTTCTTTGTATTGATTACATTTGTCCAATGACTTGGCTTGCCTTATTGCATATATTTACGATCTCGTCTTCTGATTTGCCATTTGATGATATTATACTTCTTAACTATTTGAAGCTCTTTATTTGTTTCAGGGGGTGTTCGTTTAGATGAATCTTTGTTGTTTGTTTCTTCTTTGGTTACAGTCATTATCTGTGTTTTACTGGTGCTAATTTTCAAGTTATGTTCCACACTACACTTCATTTACATTATTCATGTATTCTTGTAATTCTGCTTCTGATTTTCTATTAGTGCTTGGTCACCCGCATATAGGAGTTTTTTAATGGTGTAATATGTCGTTGGTTCTCCTTCTGTATTCTGTTTGTCATGCTGTGTTCTTGCCGGTTTCTTTCAATATGCTGTCTATATAGGTTATGAACAATAGGAGGGACAGGACACACTCCGGATCTTGTGGCGAAGGGTTATGAGTGTCCCCCATTTGTTCTCACTATACATTCACAGTCGTTGTATAAGCTTATACATAAGTTTGTTTGATGTGTACTCACTCCATATAGTTCTAGGATTTCCCACAGCTTGTTTTTATCTACTCAATCAAATGCTTTTTCTTGGTCGGCAAAGGATAAATAGACTGTTTCAAAACATTCTATTGATTGTTCTATTAGTTGTCTCAGAGGATAGATGCCATCTGTGCATCCTTTATTGTTCCTAAATACAAGTTGTGTTTCGCTCAGTTGGGGGTTTACTATAGATCGTAAACTTTCCTCAAGAAATGTGCAAAATTTTTTGCCGGTATGACTCTGTTTCGACCATATAATGATTATTGTGATAGTACAAAAGCACAGCTGCATTAGGGGGATAATTTTTTCACAGTCCTAGGGGACGCAACCGCATATATATATATATATATATATATATATATATATATATATATATATATATATATATATATATATATATATATATATGAAGCAGTATAATCCATTATAATCCATGCTAGATTGATTCCCTTTGATGCAACAGGATTAGTGCACAATTCTATACTGACGTAGACGGACAGTTAACCGGCGGTTTAGTTGACGGGGCGCTGCTCTCATCATGTCATGAACGCGGGCGGACGAGGGTCCGACTCCTGCGGTACTTATCTCGTCAACTGAGGCAAAGACTGATCCCCTATTGCTCGTTGCATCCAGGCCAACAAAATGTGATGCCATAGAAAACCTATAGTCTGAAGCTGCTTCAAGCACACATTTAGTTTAGTTTAGTTTAGTTTAGTTTAGTTTAGTTTAGCAAACGGATCAACAGCACAGCACACGGGTGTAACCCATAAGTGCTCCGCTCTACTCCTATCTCAAGCCCGAGCCCGAAGTTTCTCAGCTCAGTGCACGAACTCCGTAGCACCGGTGAGGATACTGAATTACTTTGGGTAGATTTGTAACTCGAAATTATGCCCGGTCAGCGTCGTTAGGCTACTCTTTTTTTCGATTTCCAACTGCCAAGGGATTTTTTACGTGCGCAACAATACAAACGGGCGTCCGATCTCACTACCCAGAGACCAGGGGAAATTTTGTTACTAGAAGTCCACGTTAAAAAATCCCGTCCCTCACCGGGGCTTGAGCCCGGGACTTCTAGCAGTCGAGGTGTACGCCATACCTCGAGACCCTCAGCCCCCCACCCCCTACCCTTTCAGCACACATGTTATTAATAACTGTATTTATTGTTTAATATGTGCAGTTTTGTTAAATTATCTGGACTTCCAGGCTGGCCAGCAGAAAACGAGTACTGAGAAATGTCCGGAGAAGTGACCGAGGCCAGAGAGACTTTGACCACATGACTACGGGAGTGCCGATTGGTCTATGCAAATATGTGAACAGAATCATATACCCACCGGTCTCCCTCGCGAAGGCGTTAAGGACGTTATTCGTAATCCCATATACCCACGTAAGAAACACAGCTGCGCGAGATTCGGCAGCGGATCGTATCGCGTTGGTTTCTTACGGAAAGGTATGTGAGCCGGTAGTTCAGAAAGCATTGGCAAATGCTACTGAACGTAAAAGTTGCCAAGACATCAACAGCAGCTGAAAAATACTTATGTTAACTGCATTGTCCTGTAAATACGATATGGAAAAAAAAAAAACATATACGCAGTATGATTCACAACGAGACAAATGGTTCTTTCACAAGTTTTCTCTAGCAAGTAGATTCATACAGAGCTTCAGGTGAGCGTTATTTTGATGAATTAATCAGATTAATATATGGCGGATGATCTCCAGATGGGTGTATCGGACGTGGGACATCATGCTTGTGATCGAGAAGTTTTCTGGAAGGTTGTTATGGGAGCGAAGTTCTGCAAAAGACATGCTACTGAATGAATGAATGAATGAATGAATGAATGAATGAATGAATGAATGAATAAGACTAATAGCTGTCTAGAAAAGCGTAAGTGTGGTTTAGTTAACAAAGAATATTTTTCATTGGTTGCCTATGGTCATCATCATGTGCCGTGCCGCTAAGCGTGAACGGTTGTGATTGGCCATCTCATACGATTATTAGTCTTGGATCATGTTCTTGCCCTGATTACTCCATGTGGCCAAGCCATAAACGTGCTATTTCTCCTTTTTAATCTTTTCCCATAAACGTCGCCAGTTGTCACCAAGGTTTCCGATATATTCTTCTCATAACGTTAGTACAACAATAACAAATACATCATGGATGTCCGAGTGTAAATGCTTTATTCAGTATACGGCTTTCGTTTGTCTGGTGTAGAATTTTATCATTAATTTTCCGTCTCTCCATGCTTTTATGTGTATTTTGCTCAGAAACTCCATTTCCATTCTCCTTATGTTTCTCCGATTGCCTGCTTATTGCCCATGTTTCAGATGCATAAAGTAGTATAAGTTATATAGAGCTTCAACATTCTTTTTTCTAACAGACGTGTATTAGTCAGTATGATTTCCATATTGGAAAAGGCTGTCTTTGCCGTAAAATGTTGAAAGAGTGAATAACACCATACGTGATAAATTATACCCGCATTAGATTACACACCGTGGTCCCGAACACAGGGTAATGCGACCCTTCACAGGCTGTTGCAGATAAGGACGTAGCGCGTAGGGGAATGTCACGGGTGCTGTGATGTAGGTTCTTAACTCAATTCAACAATCAATGAAGATCACAATTTCTTAGTGTCAGCCAACAGAATATCCTCACTGCACATCGCACCATTCAGCAAAATCGTGCATGGACCACGTTTACAGGATTGAACTTATTGTGTAGCAGCTGAAGCCAGCAGATCCGCGTTGGTTTACTATTCTGTCCTGACCACTAAGTCTAGTCTGAGAATAGGGGTGGAGGTGGTCACGGTAGCCTTTCACTGGCTGTAGGACAAACAGCACACACGTAGCTATAGTAACGGAGCATGCGCAGAAGGGTGAAGACAGGCATGCCTCGTGCAGAGTGGCCTGCTTCAATTAAAACACCTTAGATAGGGATCAGCTGACCTCCGTGGCCTGAAGGCTTGCGAACGAGATTCGTGAGCCGCTTACCACGTGTTCGAAATGTAGCGGCGACCGATTTGGCAGCAGACTGTTTCGCGCCGGGATGTTAACATGTTGGTGTGGGAGCCGGTCGTTCAGAAAGCAATGACACACTACTGAACGTAAAAAACGTGCCAAGATATCAACAACAGCATGATGTCCTGTAAATAGGATATGAAAAAAGAGGGGGGGGGGGGGGAGGTCAGATCATGTTCCTAGGACTCGCTGGTTTCTTGGATAATGAAAGTGTTCGAGGTAGTGCAGCGGGTAGCACGCTTGCCTGTGGCACGGTGGTCGTGTGTTTCGCATCGACTCGGAATGTTTTGAAGTTGGCTTGACCTTCAATGTCGACTTAGCCTAAAATAGGCACAAGGAGTTATTGTGAGAATCAATGGTTGCCGCCATGATATTGCGTATCATATTTTGAAACACGTCATTTTCGCACAAAATTGATTTAAAAAGTAATAACTTTGGCACATGTATACTGACTGTTATTACTTATAGATTGAGAACCAGTATTCTCACTATTTACATTAATTATGATTATATATATATATATATATATATATATATATATATATATATATATATATATATATATATATATATATATATATATAACAAAATAAGTGGATAATGAGCAGAAAAGCTGAAAAACATGTACTGGCTGTGGAAATGTAGTTTCTGAGGAAAATGCAAAGAATACCATGGACAGTCAGAAAAACCAATGCACAAATCTTTCAAGAAACACATGAAGGTCGTAAACTGATTAGAGTCATTACATGCAGACAGTCAAAATTTTTTGGGCATGTTATGAGAAGAAATGACTTGGAGAACTTGGTGACAACTGGCAAGATCGAAGGGAAGATACCAAGGGGAAGACCGAGAAGTAAATACCTGGATGGCTTGGCCACGTGGCATGGTCGAGACAGGAACACGGAGCTGATCCACGACTCTGGTGTTCGAGTGAGATGGCAGGGCATGACCGCCCACGCTTATCGGCGTGGCACATGATGGATGGATATAAACACACAATACTTCTCTGCGTATTTATGATAGGCTGCAAAGCAAACTCATTGACCTAATTATGTGTTTATTAGTGCAGCCTGAGCCAACTTAACTCGACCTCAGTCATTAAGACAACATAATTTATTTTTTTTTAATCGATGTCCTGTACTGTAAGCAATCTAAACAATATGTAATGTTTTTGTAATATTACAGAAAATGGTGCATGGTGACCATAAAGATAAAAAACAAGTATTGAAGCATTAGTTGGACAATTGGATTTGTCGCGGGCCGTACTTGCATTATAGAGTGCATCCTAAGACCTGCGAGCTGATTGTTTGAGACGATTGCTTTTCAAGATATAGGAGTAGACGGAAAGGACATCGGAATTATTAGTAACTTGCACTGGGAATAAGTGGCGTCCATTAGATGCGAAAATGATTATTCGTCACTTGTATAGATAAAAAGAGGAGTACGACAGGGATGTGTGTTGTCCCCAAACCCCTTCAACCTATTTACATAAAGAATTTTTAAACAAGTCGAACAGCCTGGACTTAACATCAATGGAAGAATCATAAACAATCTTAGATTAACTACGATATTGTGTTACTAGCAGAAAGCGAGCTAGAGTTACAAAACCTAGTGGAACATGTAAATAGGCACAGTGCAAAATGTGGTTTAGATATTAACATCCAAAAAACGAGAACTATGATAATTAGCAGTGGAAATGCGCTTGACGGCAGAAGTGGAAGATGATGATGATGATGATGATGAATGTAAGCTCATCACTGAACATCCCAGTAAAGGGGGAGATACTAGAACAGGTATTAAGTTTCTCCTATCTTGGACATGTAATAACAGATGATGGCAGAAGTGAAATAGAAATCAAAAAGAGAATAAGAATGGTCAAAAATGCTTTCAACATCATGAAATCAGTATTAACATCTACAGAGATTAACACCGCATTAAAAATGAGAATTGTCAAATGTTACATTTATTCCACACTACTGTAAAGCGCGGAAGCCTGGACATTGAACAAGCAATTAGAAAGTCGAATAGAGGCCATGCAGATGTGGATACACAGAAAAATATGTCTTATTTCATGGAAACCAACACAATCAAATACAGCTATTCTAGTAAAACTGGGAATGAAAAGAGTGTTGATGAAAGAAATAAAAAGGAGGCAAGTGAAATATGCCGGCCACGTTAAAATATATACTACTCTTATAAACTCCATACTGGAGGGCAAGGTTGAGGGCAAGTGAGCAAGAATTAGACAACGATACAAGCGGGGAGATAACATCAAGAGATTGACGAACATCAATGTGACAGAATGTACAGTCAGTGCGAGAAACAGGCAGTGTTGCAGCCAACCTTCATTGTGGAGACGACATCCCATTGATTGATGTACAACATTAATGACGGTATAGATGAGCAACGAATGTGTTTCTGCGGCACCATATCGACAGCACGCTTGTACACTTCATTTGATCCTTTATGTAATGTCAATCCCTCTGTGTGACGAAGATAATGTTTAACACAAATGGCGATATATGTGCAATTAATGTGATCTTTTACGGAGCACACAATGAAAATCGTTTCATGAGTAATAAGACGTACATTGAGTTACCATAGCTCTAGAATAGAGGTTCTCAACAAAACTTAACAGAACATAGACTTTTGTCAGACAGGCTGCAGTCTCAGGATGCATACTGAGAGAGGGAGGGAAAACGATGGCAGAAAACAATTTCTTAAAGACATGAGTGAGATGCGATAGCAATTAAAACATATACACATAGTTAACCTGTCGTGGCTTGATCAAGATGCGGAAGCTTATTTTTTATAATACAGGAGGCAAAAAAAAGAGTGCGCCAAAGAAAACAAGAAATATGCTCTGCTCAGCGATGCAATGGCAATGAAGATCCGACTTAAGAAGAGCTGATGAACATGTTAAAGTAAAGGAAACGCGCGAATCACATGATGAGTTGTCACCAGTCCCAACCCAAGTAACGGACTTATTATTCTGACCATAGTGATCTTGGTGATGCTGATTATGATTATTATGGTGATGACTATTATGTTGATGGTTTGTTAATTCTAGTTTGTGTTTTCAATTTCAGATGTCGCTAATGGTAAAGCAACAGGGGGGAAAACAACGAAATACATGTGGTTATTGCCAACACTTCTTTGAGTTATCGTTACTGTTGGTTTGTGCTGTAAAATATAACAATTATACGCCTGCCAAATGGAAGCAGAAGAAGAACCCGGCCACGTAATCGAAGGACAGAGGGGATAGCAGAATCCATGGGAATCTCGATACATCAAGTCCATAAACGGGCACCCACCCGCTGTTTATGCTTCAGCGCGATACGGCAAACTACAAGAAGTTAACTATGCGATGAATTGTGATGTGAAGAGATGAGATTATGAAAAGCCCGCATTCATCGTTATCTATGCGATAGAAATACCGGTCATCTATCCCTGGGCGCATTTAGGCCTACACAAATTAATAGTCTTAACACATGACCGATCCACAGAATATTCCGACTTTCGGACATGGTTTATTACTGTACTTAATGGGAGTGGCTTTTAAGTAGGGTTGCCAGATACATGGGCACAAAAAGGAGGACATAATAAGACAAAAAGGAGGACAAAGGAGGACATAATAAGACAAAAAGGAGGACAAAGGGGGACATATTTAATGTTTCATTTAAATCGTTCCAGACTAACCCACAATCAGTACAATTTTATTACAATAGCTGCCAATAAGTGTATCTTACTGTTAGTGAATCGACCAAACAACAATCATGTTAAAAAATAAATATAAATTCAATGGAGACCTTTTTCAAAATGCTAAAAAAAAAAACATTATTTAAACAGCCGATTGTAAATTATTACCTATAATCTTTATTAATTACGCAACATATTTCTCGGAGGAGCCAACTTTTTGTAGAAGATCCTTGTTAGCAATCACATATGCATAAAACTTTTCACAGGTAAGATTCTTCAAATTGTACTTTGTAAGATGATGCCCTTTATAGAGTAGAGTAAGAGTCTGTTCCTTTCCTTTGTCCACTGAGCATTAATCAAGGATAACACTCTTTCCACATTGCCTTTATGACCAGGGATACAGAAGAATACTTCACAAATTTTAAGTAACTCTGAAAAGCATCATGCATTTGGGCAACTTTGGAAAAATAAACTCGACAGTTCATGCAAGAATCTTTCAAAAAACTGTTCATTCTTGTCTTACACAAATGATTTAAGATTGCAGTATTGGTCAAATAATTGCACATCATCTACAATAATACCCTTCTCTTTCAAGTACAATATGCTTGTCAAAAGGTTATCAAATGTACAGTCTTTGATTTTATTTAAGTACATCCAACCAAAGCACTCACATTCATCACATGGTTTCAACCACTTTTCTAAGTAACTAATGCATGCTTCATACACCAACCTAACATCTGACATAAAACTATTACACTCTTCTTCTCGGCCACTTTCCTTAAGTCTTCTCAACATCTCCCTGACTTTCAGTGAAATAAATGCCTCCTTCAATCTGCCTTTAAAAACTTCCAAGGTTGTGTGAAGAAGGCTCATAATCTCTAACACTGATGTTTCTTCTTTTTCAATGGTCGAAATATTGACTTGGAAGACAGACATCAAAGAGTGCACAAACCAAAGGTAAACTTCTGAAAAATCGTTCTCAAAAAATGTTTTATCATAGCAGGTGGTTGGTTTACAGAACGAAAATATTCTTTCAAAGCAGTAAACAGCCTCAACAGCTGGAAACAAACTGAGCCATCTAGTTTTAGAGTGATAGCCTAGTTGCTGATAGTTAATGTAAACATAGTCACAAAAATCCTTTAAAGTGTCTGTTCTGACAGTGTATGTAGAAAAGTAATTGAATATCTTCAAGACAATAGATTCAACTTCAATCTGCGTTAAATCTGCGCCGTGTTGGATGCAGTTGTGCAAAACATGACCAGAACATCCATCGCCTACTAATGGCTTGCTCAAGGCTTCCTTCAAATGCGAGAACATATTTCTACCTTCTCTTCTGTTAATGCCTCCAAAATTCATATTGGCATTGTCACCAGCAAAAGCAACACATTTGGAGCACCAATGGTTTTGGAGTGTTCTCAAAATATACTGTGATACAGTTTCTGAGGTTTCATTTGGTGTGTTGTCTAACCCGAGAATCTTAGTTTAGATTCCACCTGCTTTCCAGTCAAAGTACTGAACGACGATCGGAAATATGTTCTGCGAACCGTGATTGCTAGCATCTGTCGAAAGACCGAAACATGAAATACCACTCAAAGATTTATCCAATTCATCAACAGTGTGGGTGCTAATTACTTGGTTTATTATTACTTCAGTCTTTGTTTTTGCACAAGCAATATGTTTAGCAATTTCTGATTCTTCAAATAATTTATGCATATCAAACCAGCTGTGCAGGTCATCGAGTTGTAAGACTGAATATGACAAACTGTATGAAATGCCAAAGATGCTTCAGCCGCATACGCTTTCAGCAACACATTTGAGTACTTAGGCTGAAAAAAAAGACGCCAATGTACTAGATGACGCTGACACTTTGATAAGTTTTCTTGTCTCTCACTGTCAACATGGCGCTCCATTGGCAACGGACAAGTAACTATCGCAAATCGTACACTTTGCCTCATTCTCGTTGCGTCCTTCAACGAAACATGGAAACTTATTTTTCATAGTGTTCGATAATTTGCATTTTCGCTCTGTAGAAGCCATTTTTATAAACATAGACGGGACAAATTACAAATTTAAAAAACTAAGTGGCGTCTCTGCTACCGGAACCGGAAATAACATTAACATTTTGACCATAGAGACTACAGCACTGTTAGTGTTGCCGAATAGAGCAGCAGTTAGATTCAAATTATACAAATAATTGGTGTTTCACATTTGGTATAAACATGAAAATTAAATAAATATTATTAAGCAATTGGTGTTTTAATAAAGAATATAAACACACGGTAGAGTGTAGATACATTGTAAGTTGTAACAACAATACATAAAAAATGATAACATAAAATGTTTAAAAAGCCGGACATTTTAAAGGTTTTTAGCTTTGCCTGCCGGACAGAGGACACGAGGCTAAAAAGGAGGACATGTCGTCTCTTTGCCGGACGTCTGGCAACCCTACTTTTAGGTAGTACTTAGACGGTCGTCTGCGGGCTGTTGGAATCCGTACACGGTGGATTTTTAAACACTGAACTGGGCTCCCACTTTGATCCAGCATAAACTGGATATCAGGAAATAATTTGGGAAGTAAAAACGGCCAGTGTGATAGTGACCCGCCCACCTTGTGCCGATTCGTCTATGGCGCCATCAATATATGCTTAATGCGAATTAGGACGTGCAAGATGGTTCATGGCTGTTTTTACATATTGAATAACATGAACGACTTACTTATTTACCTACTTATTTAGTTACTTCCTTACTTGGCTACTTATTTAGTTACATAATTTCTTAGTTACCTACTTACTTAACTACTTACTTACTTACCTACTTACTTATTTACCTACTTAATTAGTTACTTAGTTACTTATTTAGTTACATAATTTCTTAGTTACCTACTTACTTAACTACTTACTTACTTACTTACCTACTTACTTATTTACCTACTTAATTAGTTACTTAGTTACTTATTTAGTTATTTACTTTCTTAGTTACCTACTTACTTAACTACTTACTTACTTACTCACTTACTTACTTACTGACTTACTTACTTACATATTTACCTACTTAATTAGTTACTAACTTACTTAGTTACTTATTTAGTTGTTTACTTTCTTAGTTACCTACTTACTTAACTACTTACTTACTTACTTACCTACTTACATATTTACCTACTTAATTAGTTACTTAGTTACTTATTTAGTCATTTACTTTCTTAGTTACATACTTACTTAACTACTTACTTACTTATTCACTTACTTACTTACTTACTTACTTACTTACATATTTACCTACTTAATTAGTTACTAACTTACTTAGTTACTTATTTAGTTGTTTACTTTCTTAGTTACCTACTTACTTAGCTACTTACTTACTTACTCACTTACTTACTTACTTACTTACTTACTTACTTACTTACTTACTTACGTACTTACTTACTTACTTACCTGCTTTCTTATTTACCTACTTAATTACTTACTTACTTACTTACTTACTTACTTACTTACTTACTTGCTTACTTACTTATTTACCTACTTAATTAGTTACTTAGTTACTTATTTAGTTATTTACTTTCTTAGTTACCTACTTACTTAACTACTTACTTACTTACTTGCTTACTTACATATTTACCTACTTAATTAGTTACTAACTTACTTAGTTACTTATTTAGTTGTTTACTTTCTTAGTTACCTACTTACTTAACTACTTACTTACTTACTTGCTTACTTACTTGCTTACTTACTTACTTACTTACTTACTTGCTTACTTACTTACTTAATTACTTGCTTACTTGCTTACTTACTTACTTGCTTACTCACTTACTTACTTACTTACTTACTTACTTACTTACATATTTACCTACCTAATTAGTTACTAACTTACTTAGTTACTTATTTAGTTGTTTACTTTCTTAGTTACCTACTTACTTAACTACTTACTTACTCTTTGCTTACTTGCTTAATTACTTACTTTCTTACTTGCTTACTTACTTACTTACTTACTTACTTGCTCACTTACTTACTTACTTACTTACTTACTTACTTACTTACCTACTTTCTTATTTACCTACTTAATTAATTACTTACTTACTTAGTTACTTATATTAGTTATATACTTTCTTAGTTACATAATTACTTAACTACTTTCTTACTTACTTACTTACTTACTTACTTACTTACTTACTTACTTACTTACTTACGTACCTACTTACGTTACGTACTTTCTTACACACTTAATTACTTACTTAGTTAATTACATAAATACTTAGTTACGTACTTACTTAGTTACTTACTTAGTTACTTACTTACTTAATTTGTTACATATTTACTTACTTACTTACTTCGTTAATTACTTGCTTACTTAGTTACTTATTTACTTAGATACATAAAATACAGGCAGTTAGAGTTCAATCTGGTCTACCATTCGTGTTGGGTAATGTTTATGCCTTTAACGCAAGTGTGCATCCCAGAAGTAGCAGTGCTTAAGTGACACATTAGGTCACGAGAACAATGTTATTTCTGTGGCGATTTTAACCTTTCCTCCAACACACGGGGGGGGGGGGGGAGGAAGAGAGAGAGAGAGAGAGAGAGAGAGAGAGAGAGAGAGAGAGAGAGAGAGAGAGAGATCAAGGCTGCACTTGAAACCATTGACCTCGTTTGTATCAACAGTTGCTGTGTCACCGGGATAACAAGTCGTCCAGGTGATGAGGGCAGTGTTATAGACCTGCCGCTGGTTTCTCCTTCACTCACAACAGTGTTTAGATGGGATGTCCTAGGGTACCACGGCAGCGACCACCACCCTTGCAGCTAATTGGTGGAGAAAGGCAGAACCAGGCAGCACAAGTCAAAGGTCAAGACTTTCCAGTATGACAGTACAGGGCAATATGTGGTGAGTAAAATAAGGCGCGACAAGCGCAGAAAGCTTCATGGTGGAGAAAAAGCCGGGAGCAGCCACCTTGGTAGAATTTGGAGGTGGAAAAGGCCTGGTTGGATACGCGTAGGAAATGGCAAAACGTCAAAAAGAACAGAGTTGCCCATCCTAGTCCTTGCGTGCACTTAGAAAGAAAGATGCACACAAAAGTAGGCTACTTCAAAGAATCTGGTTAAGGTGGTTAAAGTGAACAATGGGCACAGTTATGTCGAAGAATAAGCACGGACAAGTCACTGAAATTGTTCTGGCGACTACATAAAAGCATGAATGAGGTAGTCAAGAATAAGAGTATTCCTGACTTCCAACGTGCTGACCTCATCTGGCAGAGGACTGACGAGAACAAAGGCAAAGCCTTCTTCCAACGCTATCTAGAGCAGAGCAACCAGCCAGACATGAAAGGCCAAGGAGGTTACCATAGATAGTTGTAAGGCCCAGAACATTTCGGATGAAGATACAGTGATAGTGAAAGGGTTCAAGGCTGTGCTTCGACGATAAAAACAGCCCTCTAGGGCCAGATGGCATAAGGTATGACGACATTAATATGTGTACCGACAACGAGCTAGAGGAACTAGCAAACATGTACAACAACAGTATAGGGAGTGCTAGCATCAAGAAGGCATGGTTACACAGCTATCTGATTCCCTCGCCGAAGCCTGGCAAAGACCACACGAAAATTCAGGGATATCGGGTAATAACCATGCAGAATGCAATAAGAAAGCTGATGGAGAAGTTCATTGTCAGAAATATAACAAGCCAGCTAGAAAGGCAGGGTTTTCCCCCACCTACCCTGGGAGGGTACCGTCCAAAAAGAGAAACCTGGACCAATGCAACAGTTTTTGCCCATAATGTCTATGAATGTTTCCACTCAGACATTGAAACATTTGCTGCAGCAATCGATCTTGAGGACGCGTACAACAGAGTACCATTGGATTTTTTTCATGCTTCAGCTTCTTGGAACTCAAGATAAGTCCTTTCCTCCTTAGTTGTATCGCTGCAGCCCTCTTCCTACAGAAACTAGTCTTTAGATGTGGCAGATGGACTTCAGAACCAACAACAATATATCCTGGTCTACCACAGGGATCACCATTATCCCCGGTGCTGTTCAACACCTACACAGTGAGAATCACCATCGAGCAAATCATAGGACCGGGGAGGACATTTTCGTATGCAGACGATGTTTTAGTGTATCGTCAGGGTAAGGATAGAGGTCAGGTTGCTGTGGAACTAAAAACCGAACTCAATCGCATAAGCACTTGGTGTGTTGAAGCTGGGGCAATGGTCAACCCAACAAAGGCAACAGTGACATGGTTCTCTTTGAATAACCATATTGTCAACACCCCAATGCCAACTGTAAATCTGGGTTCAGAGAAGGTGGAAAGATCGCAAGCAATGAATTACCTGGGGATACGATATAATCGAAGCCTTGCTTATACTAAGCACGTAGACCAGGTGATAACAAAGGCCAAGTGGGGTTTGGCTGCGATGCGAGTGATGGTGGCGGCAAACTGTGAGCCACGCCATCTACGTCTTCTTTACGATGGTCTGGTCCTTTCTGTTTTGGAGTATGCGATGGCGATCCTGACTCTCAGCCATAAGCAGATACAAAGGATGAAACTTAGCTATGCGTACTATTCTTGGATGTATAAGAGATAATCATGCAGGGCGATGCGCTACCTTCTTGATTTTCCAATCATGAGGACAAAATACAAATTTGCCGCGCACGTGCCTACCTCAGAGTCAACGCAAACACACAACATCCACTGCATGGCGAGATTAAGATTAGTAGCAGGTTAATAAGAGGAAAGTCGTTGATGGGTCAAGCCGAAGAAATTCTTCAACAGGTATGTTCACTTGAGGTCTTAGAACCTGACGAGGAGTGGGTAAAAGTGCCAACAGAGTTCTGTACATCCTTTTCAGTGTGGATCCAGCTAGACAGGAAATTCAGACAAGAAAATCCAGCTGCGGAGGAGGCGGAAGTACAGGCTCTGATCTTCGAGAATTCTTTAGATGATGATGCTGTCATCTACATGGGTGGGTCGGTCGTTCGATGAGTGGCATTTACGGCTCTGGCCGGAGGGAAAATTGTGAAGGAAGAGTCTGGTGCGTTTGCTTTGACCTCAAGCAGCCTTACTATGGAAGTTATAGCAGTAATTAAAACAATGCATGGCTCGAGACACAGACATTCAACCGGGTATGTGTCTTTAGTGACTCGATAAGTATGCTCAGGAGGATAGAGATGGGGTGGGTCCGAAGAGAATGGTTGCTGTCTCTGGAGCGGTCTCGGTTGGCAAAGATTAGTTTCATTTTCGTGCCAGGGCATGCGGGTGGAGAAGGAAATGAGCAGGCTGATAGGCTTGCAGGTAGGGCTACTGTTGAAGGTGGACAAGCCATGGACCACGCAGAAATTATGAATGCTCTACGAGAAGTAAGTCGTTTACGAGAACCAAGTGATGACTGGGAATCTACAACCATGGCCAGACTGCGAGACCAGCAAGTTCAAAGAGGTGTGGCCAAAAAAGAATGCTACCCAGGAAGCCAACGAAGATTGGTAAACCAACACAGAACTGGTGTCATGGTTAGCCGCTACATGCTGCAGGATTTGCTGAGGAGGGGATCCGAGCTCTTATGGAATGAATGGTTCGATGTGCAATGAGGATGATCTGTCGACTAACTAACTAACTATTACTTTGTTAATTACTGACTGACTGACTGACTTTCTTACTTACTAACGTAATTGCTTACGTACTTACTGGCATCTTGCCGTCTTGGCAGATAATAATTTGTCACACTGTGCATAAAAAAGCATAATAACTACAACCCATGGTGGTTGTTAATGTGACTAGTCACACCAGTTAGCGCGGTCAGGGGTGGGGTTATACCTCTCTATAGCTCAAAGCCTGGGGTGCATTATAAAGACCATGTCTTGTCCATGCCGAATGATCCCTTTCTAGGCCAGTCTAGTTTACTCCAGATGGAAGGTAACGCCAATACATCTAGAACTAGACAAGCTGCAGAGACTGCCTGATCAGCAAAGCATTGCTCTTACAGTCCGCCTGTCGGAGCATCGATATAACTGACTACATCCCTAAATATAAATTTCCAAGAATTAAACAAAAAAGCAGCGGGCTGCCTTGGTTTGTTCAGTGTGAAACGTGGGGCGAGAGTCCCATTATAGTTAATTGCGCTCATTATCCAGACTTTCATGTGTGGCTGTATCGGTGTATGCCCTTTCAAAGGAGAAGTAAGGTGCCTTCTTTCCTTCGCTAGCCCATGGGACACCCTTCGGCAAGGTGGATTATACGTTTATCCCCCCTTCTTCCCCTCCCCCCACCATCCCCAGCCATGACAGCAGTTCATTGATGAAGTTATAGAGCAGCCGAGAGATAGTTGTAAGTTAAAGTCTCCAATTTCACTATGGTAGGCAGGGGATCTCATTTTGGAGACAATAGCTACGGCCATAGAACAGTTAGGTCAATGCTGGGAAGGAAAGCAATGGTACACTACCTTCTTTACAGATGCCAAAAAGAGTAATGTTTTGTGTAACAGAGAACAACTAGAGAACTTGTTGGCAACTTGCAAGATCGAGGGGAAAATAGCGCAGAGAAGGCAGAGAAGTAAATATGAATGGCTTTGCGACGTGGTATTGTCGAGACAAGAACACAAAGCTGATCCACTACTCTAGTGATGGGATGAGATGGCGAAACATGACTACCCACGCTTATCGACACGGCACAAGATGATGATCCAGACTTTCACCCAGGCATGCCATTTCAGTGACCCAATGAGTAAGTTCAAGAAGATCGTAATGGGTTGGGTTTGAAAACACTGGATAGTGTCTGTTTGGAGGTCAAGGTTGACAAAAATCACCTAAATTTGTGTGTCAGGGTAAGCGGGTGTGAGAGGAAATGAACAAGTTAACAGACTTGCAAGTCCAGGCTACTGTGAGAAGCGGATGAGCGATGGACCGGTATGATAAAGTGAATGCGATCAGAAAGGAGGGACGATTAAACGAATCAAGTGATGACTGCGAATCAGCAGCCTTGAGAAAATCAAGACAAAATTATTGAAGCCAAACAAGAGAACTGTGTAAGGTGAGATTATGGGAAGGGTTGGGTTGGGATTGGGACGCCAATAAAGAAAAACAATCAATTAACAAAGAACTGGTATTGTGGTGGTTCGCTACTCGTTCAGGGAGATACTGAGGAGGGATCCGAGAAATTATGGGCTGAATGATTCAATGTGCCCTGAGAATAACCTGACTAATAACTATCAAACGCGGTCTCCGTGGCGACGGGTTTATGGACGCCGTTTGTAGTCCCGCATACCGCGTTAGAAACATATCTGCGAGCGATTTGACAGCAGACCGCCTTGCTTGGTATTTTATGACAATGATATAGGTGCCCGTTGTTCAAAAATCAATGGCAAACTACTGAACGTAAACTTGCCCAAGAGATCACAAGCTGCCAAAAATGCTTTAGTTGACTGCTACGAGCTGTAAAGGATATGCAACTGACTATCGAACATTGCCTGCATTAATGCAACCAAGGGAAGGAACCTAGCGAAATAGTTATGGTCAATGCAAATATTGTTTTTCCCCCCTGAGTTATTGTTATTATTAATTAGTGTATAAAGCATCATAGCATTATATACAGGGGGAAAACCAGAAAAGAGGACAGATTTCAAAAGACATTTCGGAAAATTGATAGTTGTTGAAAATATATTTAAAATATGGGATAATATGAACCTTGGAAATTGGAGGCTACTGCTAAAAATAATCGAGGGCAGTTCCAGTGTACAAGAAAACACAGGGCATCAAAGAAAGCACTAGATCACACACTGGAATTGTTGGGAAAATGAGTCAGTGGAACGACATAATCAAACCATCGTATTGCCGGTCTTCCGTTCAAGAAATTGATGATGATGATTCTTCTTGCCATTTTATTTATACACTAAATATTCTTTCCAACATTAGTATATTCTAACCAATTCATCCATAACTATCCACGGATAATGACATAACATACCATTTCTGTATGAGTGTGGGCTTGGTCGACCGCATTTTGAGGCGTAGTGATCAGTTCCTACCTAGTCACCCTTTTCCCTATACAAGTTCCAGAAATAATGACAATGTTGAAGTTGCCGTTGTGTGGGGCTGAGTCGCACCCAGAACCGCATATATCGGAATAGGAGTGGTAGTAGCAATTCCCCCTCGCAGCAAGCACAATAAGGAGGGTTCTCATCGTAGTGGCTCAAAAAGGCTCAAAGTAAAGACGAAACAACAAATACTGACCGCTTATCCTTTAAACATTATTGATGTGTGGGAAATTAGAACTTGAAGATCACAGCATCACTTGAAAATACACAGCACCAAGGCAAACTAGACATTTCAGGTCAATAACAGATCACGCTGCCATCTTGTCGACGTTTTGTGTACAAGATGGGAAACGTCTCAGTACTTTAGACAGAACAATGATGGAAGGCACAGTTCCAGGAAGGCGAGGCAGGGATCGACCAGCATAAGCATAGACATGGGGGATTGCAGACTCCCTTGGCAGATAATGTGTGAGGCAGGGGAATGCAAAGGTAGGGGGAATCGTTGTGGTCGCCCATGATGAGAGCAATTTTCTACAATTAGTTTCTATTTGATGATATACGCATGCATCAATACAATAACATTTTACGTTGAATGGCTGTATACTGTATTATACCAACTGCTGTAAGTCTGATCTGTAGAACAACGGTAGGATGAATTGTCATTATCGATTGCCATTATCGATTGGTCAAATATATCGAAGCATGATATGTTAGTCGATTCCAGACGTGTCAACAAATGGACGTCCTGCTAAGATTGCCAGGGACATAATGTTCTACACATTATCGCAATGTCAGCGACGGTGTACATCATATCTCAGGCACAATATCGTTCTTTGAATAACGAAGACACAAACCATAGGTTGTAGGATTTGTTGCCTGGCATATTTCGCTGCATCTCGTCAGGTACATACTGCAGAAGTCACACAACATATATTAAAATAACTAGATACCTCTTTCAAGCTGAAATATACACATGTTAGCACAGTAATATCAATTGTTTACCATGGTAATTTTAAATGGAATATCATGTTTTTCTGTTTGCACAAAACTGGCCTATATAGATTAATCATTATGGCTTCTGCAAACTTTAACAAACGGCTATTTTGTCTTTGAAACAACACACTAAAAGCGCTGTCTCTATCAATTACATGGCCGGTTTCCAAGACATAACGTGCAATGGACGACGCCGGAAGTTTATAATAGTGATGTGTCAGCCTTCCGATTATTCCATCGCCTGTGTGTATTATCTTGTCAATCCAGCTGGGTATGTGTTCAACAACCCTGCTGTGTAACTGCCGCTCTTTTCTGCCGATGTAGGTACCTACATTTGAATTCATAAATGCAGTTGGATTTGTCGTACAGAGGGGTATATTCTTTTACTGCTGGAGTGGGAATAAGTGTGGTTCTGTACCTAAAATCTGGACTTGCAGCACAGAATGTTCGGCGGACTGCTGTAATGAGCCGGTCCTGTAGACGATGCATTACGTCATCCCTTCGAAAGTTTAGCTGGATAAATACCTTGAGCTTAGGGATTGTAGTTACGTCTGGTTTTGATTTCGGCTGTGGCAGTGGAGCTTTAGAAATCCTGAGGAGTACCCATTCAGGTGTAAGACCTTCTTCAGAGTTTCAGTTTCCTCTGTCAGTGTGTCCTCGGTGTATATCTTCCTAGCACGGTCAAACATGGCGCATAAAACATCTCTCTATCTATGAAACACGAACGCAACTTAGCGTTGCAGTTCCTGGATATCCTAATGAGACGTAGAGCAGACGGCACAATTCATCAGGTACATACTGCAGAAATTACTCAACATAAAGTGAAGTAATTAGATAAATCTTTCAAGCTGAAATATGTACATATTAGCACAGTAATTTGAATTGTCTACCACGGTAATTTTAAACTGACTATCATGTCTTTCTGTTTGCACACAATTTCTGTGAAATGTCTCTTGTTGGGCCTATGATATACCACAACTTCGACAGTCATCAGACGACAGTCCTTGTCAATGATGATATCTTATAGATATCTCAACAAGTTCATAGAGAACCTGTCAAGATAAGAGTGTCCTGCAGTACATAGCGCCGGCGTGATTGGAAGTGCTGCTTGTTATTGAAGATATACCGATTCATTTAAATGGATCAGATGTGTTGGAAACATCAAGTCACTCCTGATGACATACAGTTTCTTATGTTGAACATATCAAAAGAGTTACAAGTATGAAGATCTACAGTGATTAACATCTCCGCCGAGAAGCACAACAAGAGAACAGGGGGCTTCTTATCGTCAGAAGTATTCCCCTTCCCCGAACGTTTCAGCTATTTTATCTTATTGACACGCTCTGGTGTCAGGCCCGTCCGAGTCAATAACCGGGCGTTTTTCCCCTGCCGTGCGAGGCGTTCAGTCGTTTGCGTTGTCCTTGTGTTGTCCCGTGCTTGTCCCATCCCTGCGAACATGTCTGCTCCCAAGCCCTACCTCCATCGGGGAGGAGAGAGCCTTGTACACCCGGTGCTTCGTGCAATCTACATCTAATACTGCATTTCTAGCACTGAAGATATTGCCTGTTCTCCGCCATATCTGCAACCCCTTTACTCTTCTAGTAATTAGTATTCTAACTTACTTCAAATTCTCTTCATAATGAGTATCACAGGGATGTTAGTGCAATAGTACGGTAATGGCAAGATAAGTAGTAGTGTGGCTAGCGGGCTTGCCTGCCGACGCGCTAGTCATAGGTTCGTATTCTCATGGACACGGATGTTACAATGAACCTGGATGGACCCTGCCTAAAATAAGTACCAGAAATGTCATGGAAAGTCAAGGCAGCTAGCGTTGTTCTAACCACATCATCTATTGAGTGCGGATTGGCATATACAACATACGCACAATACGAGTGTCTATATGGTGGATAACACTGTACGCACAATACGAGTGTTAATACCGGGGTTAATATTACACACACAATACGAGTGTTAATAAGGGGGTTAATACTATACGCACAATATGAGTGTCAATGTGGGGGATACCACTATACGCACAATAAGAGTGTCAATATGGGGGATGTTTGCTTGCTTGCTGGTGTTCGCTGGCTGTGAACTCCAGGGTGAAGTCATATATGCCGGATGAAAACATCCTGTTGTCCAATATCAGTGTGATGTTATACAGGACCTGAGGTTTGCGTGAGTATCCGTTGTCCCATGTCTCTCTTATTGGTGTGCAGACTGATAGTGCCTCATCGTGCAGGCAGACACTCTCCAACTTCGGAGGAATCAACGATCCTACTGACTTTAGCCAGGACCCCAAAGGGACCTCTTGCCCAGGACGCTCGGCGAGGACGCGTCAATAGGCCTTGGCCAGTTTAGAACCCAACACTGGTACCTTGGAAACACCAATGCGTCCAAATATGGGGGATAAAACTATATGCACACTATGAGTGGCAATATGGGGGTTAACAGTATACGCACAATACAAGTGTCAATATGGAGGTTAAAACTATATGCACACTATGAGTGGCAGTATGGGGGGATAACACTATACGCACAATACAGATGTAAATATGGGGGATAACACTATACGCACAATACAGATGTCAATATGGGGATAACACTATACGCACAATAGAAGTGTCAATTTGGGGGGTAACACTATACGCACAATAAGGGAGTCAATATGGGTGATAACATTATAGACAGAATACGAGTGTCAATATGGGGGATAACTGTCAGGGTCTTACACCTGGCTCGCTACCTAACACATGTGGGACAGTACAAGTACAACGTGATTTGACTCAAGACTCAACGACACAACGTTCAACGGATTTAATTACAGATCATATACAGTACGATGATCACACCAATATATACTGGATACTTCAATACACTTACATCCACCATACAGCACACAGTCTCACTCTCAAGATGTCCAGGCACTCGACATTCGGGCACAGAAACCTTTCTCGCATCATGCGTCCTGTTCAGTCCACGTCCCAGAGCTGTCTGCCTATGGTTTGGAACTCGCCTCCTCACCGGAGGTGGCTTCACGAGACATGCGTGCGTCCTTGGTGTGACCGCTGGCCGTCTCGCCAGCCGGCAACTTCGCAGGCAGGTGACTACGATTCGTCTGGCGGCGTAACGAAGTTCCTTCATCCCTGCTAGGGACTGAGGCACCTGGCGGCGTAACGATGTCACTGCATCACTGCCGTACTGTGGACTCTGACACGCTCCCCCGGCAACTCCATGAAAGATGTCATCTTTCATGTCTAATATATGTACATACTGGGTTAATACTTTAACCCTTGTCAGAGTCAACCCTTATGTTGCTTATATCCATTGGTACCATAATACATAGAAAATACACATCTGCCATAGAAACATATAATCAATAGAAGTTATATTCAACGACATGTGGTGTTCAACTTTTAACACCTGTCAGGTTTCATCATCTCGATGGCTGATTACCTAAATTGCATTAATGACCCAGTCAGATCGGTAGTTCCAGCTTCACGCATCTACCTCGCAGCATTTGAAAAAAAAATAATAATATGGTTCTTGAAACAAAAACCATCTCGCTAGACCGAAATGTGGCTTTTACATAAGTCACATAAAACGCTCAAACCCTTGACCTCATTTGGCCAGGACTCTTGTGTTGGTCTGCAATGTCTGCAACCCTTTGCCATGCCCAGTAAATGCCTACCTGATGAGTTCAAAATCTGGCAAACACATGGCTATTTTTATATAACACATTACATTATACATTTCAAATTATGGCCCTTTGTGTAAGGATGTAATAGCAACTAAAAGAAAGGGGAATAATTTCAAACATTTATGACATATAATAATTTACAATAATTATTTTATTTCTTAGTGTCATCGCTTGACGTTTCTTCATCCTAACGAGAAAAAGTCGCTAGTATGAATACACTAATCAAGATATGATTCTAAGATTACACTACAGAAATATATAAACACACAATTCGTGTATTCAATTTTATTGATTCCTAAAGATTTTAGAATCGTCATAGCTTTTTAAACTTTTATGTGTCGTCTGCTAGTTTTACCCTAAATTACAACATAACCCGGAAGTACACACGAACACTAAGTAATCGATGTTACAACTTGTAGAACACACCTGTTCCGGTTTGATGTAGTTACGGACGGTATACTGCTCTCATAGTTCATGTGTTGGATGTTTTCTTATAAACCTTCTGGATTTCGATTAAACTGCAATGGTGTAGCTGTCAATTGTTTATGTCACACTTTCACACATGGATGTTAAAATATCTCTGGAAAATTCCACACGGATGATGCCACTGTCACACTGGATAGTTCGCTTACGGTAAGTCTTGAGCGAATGTGGCAATGTTCTTGTTACAGAATATGTACAATTAAAGTTCGCTTTCTACCACACACTACACAATTATACACGACAATCACTACATTTAGTAATAAAATAAGAACACTATATACTGTGGGAGTAACCCCTATCACAATGTAGACATTACACAGCTTTTGTGAATGAACAACTTATTCACTGATAGATGGCTGTGTTGATCTGAGTATTTTACACTGCACTCAGACTTTGTTGCTCAACGGGTCGATCGGACAACGGGACAACAAATCGGCGATCGTATTGGTTCGGCCTGGAATATGTCGGACCTCGAAGCTGTAGTCTTGGAGTTTCAAAGACCAACGGGCTATCATATGGTTTGCTGGTACCCCAGAATTTATGAATCGCAAAGGACTGCTGTCAGATTCCACGATAAAATGGCGTCCTAGAAGAAATCTAGACAATTTTGTAATACCCACCCCTAAAGCTAGGGCTTCCAACTGAGGTATTGACCACGCTCGTTCTCTGGGTTTCAGTTTTCTGGATACGAAATACACGGGATGGAGGATGTTGTTGTGCTCCTGCAGCAAGACTGCTCCAATCGCGACGGAGCCCGCATCTGTTCTTAATCTGAAAGGTAAATGGAGATTGGGCAATTTCAGGATGGGATTGTGTGAGCGATCATCAGAAAAACAAGCTAATACTTTAGAGAATGCTAATTTTAGGCATTCATTGCTTACAATTTTGTCCGGCTTATCTTTAGTTAGTAAGTTAGTAAACACCTCGGTTAGTTCGGAAAAATCCGGAATAAACTGCCGGTAATAATTTATCAGTCCTAACAAACTTCTGACTTGTTTCTTTGTAGTCGGAAGTGAGAGTTTTAGAATCTTGGACACAATGTTATCGTCTGTCGTGACAAAGCCATTGGATATTTTGTATCCCAAAAAGGATATTTCAGGGTAGGCCATGTCTACTTTTGCAGGCTTTACAGTCAGTCCGTGCTGTCTGATACGTTCAAATGTCAGTTCTAATGTCTTTATGTGCTCTGTCATTGTCTCTGTGTGAACACAGATGTCGTCTATATAGCAAATTATGTTAGGTATATCTACTAGAAGAAGTCGTGTCATACGTACGAATGTGGCTGGGGCATTGACTAGCCCAAATGGAAGTTTGCACCATTCGTACAGTCCCCAAGGTGTGGCAAAAGCTGTCAGATGTCTGCTCTGTTCGTCTACTTTTATCTGATAATATCCTTTAGTCATATTTATCTTCGTGAAGAACCTAGCGTCTGTCAGTTCTGTCAAAAGATCGTCAGCGTTTGCCATTGGCTCCAAATCTAGAACAGTTATTTTATTTAGCTTTCGATAGTCGATACACAGTCTTATTGTATTGTCCTTTTTGCGTACAATGACCATGGGAGATGAGAAGTCTGATTGGGATCGTCTTATGATGTTATTCTTTTCTAGGTTGATGATCTCCTGATGTAAATGTTCTTTGTAATGTAATGGGATGGTGTATGGTCTGCATCGTATGGGTGTGTTTGATGTGAGTGTGATGTGATGCTGTACTAATTCTGTTTGTCCTGGGTTGTTGGAGAAGATGGTGTTGTACTGTTGTATTAGGTGTTTTAAACTGTCTGTTTCTGCTTGAGTTAGCTTTGGATTGATCTTGATATCCTTCAAGCAGTGTGTCGTGTCTAATGTAGGTGTTGGAATTTCGTCACTAACATCGTCATCTTCGTGATCTATTATCACTGTACAAGCTGTCGTATCGTCTTGTTCGTTGTCTCTGTTATGGTATGGTCTTAGCATATTTATGTGAAATATTTTGTGTTTGTCTTTTATTAGGATCTCATAGTCTACAGGTGAAATCTGTCTCGTCACTTTAAAAGGTCCCTGCCAAGAATCAGTCAATAAGTGTCGGTCACTAGGTAATAGAAGAAGAACGTCCTGTCCAGGTGTCAAAGTTATTGTTCTGTTTCCTTTGTCAGCATACTGTCTATAAGTAGCACCAGATAATTTTAGTGCATTCTTAGCAAACGTACATGATTTGATGATTCTTTCACGCAATGATGTAACATATACGTATGATGATATGGGTTTAAGTACTGGAGTAGATTCAGTTAACATTTGGTGATAAATAGTCAATGGGCCACGTGGTTTGGCACCATAAATAAGTTCAAAAGGAGAGAAACCGGTACTAGAATGTGGTACCTCGCGATAAGTAAAAAGAATAGCTGGTAGATATACATCCCCGTTATTAGGGTGTTCTTGCGTGACATTTGCAAGCATGTGCTTCAGATCGCCGTTAAACTTTTCCACGATTCCACTTGAGTGAGGATGGTATGGTGAATTGAAACATTGCTTCACTCCCAACATTTTGGTGAAAGCTTGGGTAGATGCGGCGATAAACTGAGTACCCCTATCAGATTGGATAGTGTCTGGAAATCCTATCCGGGAAGAAATATGGAAGAATACTTCCATTATATCATTGGCAGTTATGTTCTTTAGCGGAATAGCTTCCGGCCAGCGACTACATTGATCAACGCCAGTTAGAATATATTTATTCCCTTTAGTTGTTGTATGATTGAGAGGGCCCACTATGTCAACAGATAGTTTTTCAAAAGGTCGACTGGCTAAGTCAGTGACTTGCAACTTTGCCTGTGGGTGTTTACCTTTTTTTATCAGTTTCTGGCAGGTGTCACAACTTCTGCAATATTCTTTAATATCATTGCAAAATTTGGGCCAATGAAACTGTGTTAATAATCTAGATCTGGTCTTCACGTATGCCATATGCCCTGCAAGAGGTATATCGTGGGCAAGATGTAAGGCTTGCTTGCGATAACTAGTTGGCAAAACAGTTTGCTCTGTGGTGTTGTCACCTCTGGTATAATACCTGGTGAGGATATCATTTTTCACAGCAAAATGCCATTTTGCATTCTTGGTTACCTTTGGCTTTTGGCCGATCAGATTAAAATATTTTACCAATGAAGGGTCAGCCTTTTGAGCTGTTACAAAAGTTTCCTTCATGGTGTTAGTAGGTAGTGATACTGGGCTAAGTGACTGAATAGCCTCAGTTTGATTACTTTCATCTTGCACTCTAGCAGTAGATCTGGTTACTGCGTTCACACAATCAATGATGTCAGATGGTGATGAAACAATGTTATCAATGATATGATGAGAACTTAGTGCTACATTAGCTACCATACATTCAATAGGTGGTGTGGCATTATCAATGATGACATTGGGTGGTGATGTTATGTTATCATCAATACACAGAGATGTTATGTCATGAGGTTTATCGTTCACCTCTGGCAAATTTCCAATTATTACATCATACACTGGGTTTGTTAACGCAGCGCACTTTACTTTCCCAGTGAGGAAAGGTGTTTGAATATATGCCCATGCTAATGGGTATCTCTCAATATTGCCTGAGAATGTTCTGCATGTTACGTGACTGCCTGTATAGTCTGTAGGCATTATGAACGTTCTCTTAAGGCCAATAAGTGAACTGCCTGTATCTCGAAGAACTGTAGCAGACTTGCCGTTCACATATCCGTGATGGACGATTATCTTGCCTTTTGAATCTACTACCAAATTAGCTTCTTCATTGGCAATAGGGATGGCGTGACCACACGTTAAAATACCATCTTCATAGAAGGTGTTACAAACAGTACATAAAGTGTTATACATGTCAAAAATCTGTGCTGAGTTCACAGGATGTTTCTCTGATTGTTCTTCTTCTGACTCTGAACTGTTAGACAAGGCGGCATTTGCCTCGTTGATCATTTGTCTACCTTTACAATCCTTGCGATGGTGTCCATGCGCTTTACAAAGATAACATTTACGCACAGACCTGAAAGATCTACGTTCATGATCTCGTCTGTTTATCGTATCTCGTAGATAAATATCATATTTTGGGTTTTTATCGCACATTTCATTCTGCTGATGTGAAACTTTACAATGAATACAGTGCTTAAATTTCTCAGAGGTAGGCCTATGAGGTTTCTGCCTACTATAGGGTTTGTCAAAATTAGCCGCAGCTACAAAATCAATGTCCGTAGATTCAGTCGCAAAACAGTGTTTGTTGGCTGTGTAATACGCCGTACCTCGTCTATCAATCTCATCTATACTAGTGCATTCATTCACCTGCAAAAATTTGGAAAATTTTGGTGGAATGGATGAAATGATTTTGTCTCTGATGATTAGATCTTCTAATCTATCATAATTCTTGTCAATTTTAGCTGCTGAAGTCCATTTGGTGAATATATCTCGGACTAAGCAGAGGTAGTCAGAGAACGTTTGAGTCGGTTTTGGGCTCAACTTGCTGAACTGTTCTCTGTAACCTGCTTCATCTAACATAAAATGTGCCATTATCTTTGATTTAAGATAATGGTAGTCTTTTCTGAGGTCTTTGGGAATAGTCTCAATGACTTTAAGAGGTTCCCCTGATAAACTCCTCATATACACAATATTCCATTCAGACAGTGGAACTTGGTAATGTTCCATTAAAGTTTCAAAATTTTGGGTAAAGGCTGCAATGCAGTCACCCGAGGTATAATTACGTACAATACCCTGATATTTCTTGTACTGGTTTTCTTTCTCCAGTCTCTCAGATTTCTTATACTCTTTATTGATAGCAGTCTCAGTATCCAGTTGTTTTATCTTTAACTGTAACTCCAGTTCTTCTCTCTTACTCTGAGCTGCTATTTCTGCTTTCTTGAGTTCACTATCTATCTCAGCTTGCTTTGTCTTTGCAGCCATTTATAATTCGGCTTGCTTTAAGGCTGTTTCTGCCTCTGCTTGCTTGGCAGCTCTTTCAGCTGCTCGTTCATCGCGTTCAGAAGCTTTCTCCTGTACTAGTAGGTATTCAGCATATTTGTTCTCACTCCACTTTGTTAACTCATCACCTGTTAACTTCAACTTTAACCCCATATCAATGAAATCAAATAATGAAGACATGATGAAAAATGTCAATGTAATACCAGCCACACAGATAGTTATAAGTGGTTAGTACAATAAACAATTTACAATTTTTCTATATGCAATCTGTGCCTAAAATTGCATCCTTAAAGTAAATGAAAAGAAAAGTATACTCAAGTGCCCTGGATGCGGTGAAGAATGGTTGGAAAACGGGCTAGGAAACTGTAGGGTCGTCACTTTGAATCACAAATGACCTCTACGCGCACGGTTTCGGATGGTACGGAAAAAACCTGCTTTGTTTTGGAGGAAATAAATTAGCGTCTATTTGTTGGTGTGTGCCTGCTTGTCACTAAGTATTGAGTAGGTTTGTATGGCGTTGAGTGTAATTGTATGTCGTAAGTTTGTCCGTCAACAATTTTTTTTTTCTCAACACAAGTCACTTTCTTTCAAAAACTTTCTGCTTTCCACAAACTCAACTCACAAAGACAATCTACCTGTATCTCAACACGCTATAACATTGATGACACATCACTTACATCAAGATGACATTCAGTAAGGACATAGACATCAAGTTTACAAGATGGCGACAAGGTCACAATGGCGACAAGATCACAATGTCGACAAGGTCAAAACGGTAACAAAATTTTGACAATCACGAATGTTTTACACGTTTACACGATCAAACAATATGAATGCACTGTACGTTTACAACTAGTCTCCATGTTTAAACAATGTAGCAATAATTCAAAATGAGCCTTCCATGATCACTTTTACATGTACAATCAATTTTAACAAAAATTCTAAGTTCACAACCTCTAGTTCTAACCATTTATCACATAAATACGTTCATTTCAAAGCTGGACGAATGCCCCCACGTCCACACATGTCAGGGTCTTACACCTGGCTCGCTACCTAACACATGTGGGACAGTACAAGTACAACGTGATTTGACTCAAGACTCAACGACACAACGTTCAACGGATTTAATTACAGATCAAATACAGTACGATGATCACACCAATATATACTGGATACTTCAATACACTTACATCCACCATACAGCACACAGTCTCACTCTCAAGATGTCCAGGCACTCGACATTCGGGCACAGAAACCTTTCTCGCATCATGCGTCCTGTTCAGTCCACGTCCCAGAGCTGTCTGCCTATGGTTTGGAACTCGCCTCCTCACCGGAGGTGGCTTCACGAGACATGCGTGCGTCCTTGGTGTGACCGCTGGCCGTCTCGCCAGCCGGCAACTTCGCAGGCAGGTGACTACCATTCGCCTGGCGGCGTAACGAAGTTCCTTCATCCCTGCTAGGGACTGAGTCACCTGGCGGCGTAACGATGTCACTGCATCACTGCCGTACTGTGGACTCTGACAATAACATTATATGTAGAATATGAGTGTCAATATGGGGGGTAACATAATAGACAGAATACGAGTGTCAATATGGGGGATAACATTATACGCAGAATATGAGTGTCAATATTGAGGATAACATTATACGCAGAATATGAGTGTCAATATTGGGGATAACATTATACGCAGAATATGAGTGTCAATATTGGGGATAAAATTATACGCAGAATATGAGTGTCAATATTGGGGATAACATTATATGCAGAATATGAGTGTCAATATGGGGGATAACATTATACGCAGAATATGAGTGTCAATATGGGGGATAACATTATATGCAGAATATGAGTGTCAATATTGGGGATAACATTATACGCAGAATATGAGTGTCAATATTGGGGATAACATTATACGCAGAATATGAGTGTCAATATTGGGGATAACATTATACGCAGAATATGAGTGTCAATATTGGGGATAACATTATACGCAGAATATGAGTGTCAATATTGGGGATAAAATTATACGCAGAATATGAGTGTCAATATTGGGGATAACATTATATGCAGAATATGAGTGTCAATATGGGGGATAACATTATACGCAGAATATGAGTGTCAATATTGGAGATAACATTATACGCAGAATATGAGTGTCAATATTGGGGATAACATTATACACAGAATATGAGTGTCAATATTGGGGATAACATTATACGCAGAATATGAGTGTCAATATTGGGGATAACATTATACGCAGAATATGAGTGTCAATATGAGGGATAACATTATACGCAGAATATGAGTGTCAATATGGGGGATAACATTATATGCAGAATATGAGTGTCAATATTGGGGATAACATTATACGCAGAATATGAGTGTCAATATTGGGGATAACATTATACGCAGAATATGAGTGTCAATATTGGGGATAACATTATACGCAGAATATGAGTGTTAATATTGGGGATAACATTATACGCAGAATATGAGTGTCAATATTGGGGATAACATTATTCGCAGAATATGAGTGTCAATATGGGGGATAACATTATACGCAGAATATGAGTGTCAATAGGGGGATAACATTATACGCAGAATATGAGTGTCAATATTGGAGATAACATTATATGCAGAATATGAGTGTCAATATTGGGGATAACATTATACACAGAATATGAGTGTCAATATTGGGGATAACATTATACGCAGAATATGAGTGTCAATATTGGGGATAACATTATACGCAGAATATGAGTGTCAATATGAGGGATAACATTATACGCAGAATATGAGTGTCAATATGGGGGATAACATTATATGCAGAATATGAGTGTCAATATTGGGGATAACATTATACGCAGAATATGAGTGTCAATATTGGGGATAACATTATACGCAGAATATGAGTGTCAATATTGGGGATAACATTATACGCAGAATATGAGTGTTAATATTGGGGATAACATTATACGCAGAATATGAGTGTCAATATTGAGGATAACATTATTCGCAGAATATGAGTGTCAATATGGGGGATAACATTATACGCAGAATATGAGTGTCAATAGGGGGATAACATTATACGCAGAATATGAGTGTCAATATTGGAGATAACATTATACGCAGAATATGAGTGTCAATATTGGGGATAACATTATACGCAGAATATGAGTGTCAATATTGGGGATAACATTATACGCAGAATATGAGTGTCAATATTGGGGATAACATTATACGCAGAATATGAGTGTCAATATTGGGGATAACATTATACGCAGAATTTGAGTGTCAATATGGGGGATAACATTATACGCAGAATATGAGTGTCAATATTGGGGATAACATTATACGCAGAATATGAGTGTCAATATTGGGGATAACATTATACGCAGAATATGAGTGTCAATATTGGGGATAACATTATACGCAGAATATGAGTGTCAATATGGGGGATAACATTATACGCAGAATATGAGTGTCAATATTGGGGATAAAATTATACGCAGAATATGAGTGTCAATATTGGGGATAACATTATACGCAGAATATGAGTGTCAATATGGGGGATAACATTATACGCAGAATATGAGTGTCAATATTGGGGATAACATTATATGCAGAATATGAGTGTCAATATTGGGGATAACATTATACGCAGAATATGAGTGTCAATATTGGGGATAACATTATACGCAGAATATGAGTGTCAATATGGGGGATAACATTATACACAGAATATGAGTGTCAATATTGGGGATAACATTATACGCAGAATATGAGTGTCAATATTGGGGATAACATTATACGCAGAATATGAGTGTCAATATTGGGGATAACATTATACACAGAATATGAGTGTCAATATTGGGGATAACATTATATGCAGAATATGAGTGTCAATATTGGGGATAACATTATACGCAGAATATGAGTGTCAATATTGGGGATAACATTATATGCAGAATATGAGTGTCAATATGGGGGATAACATTATACGCAGAATATGAGTGTCAATATTGGGGATAACATTATACGCAGAATATGAGTGTCAATATTGGGGATAACATTATACGCAGAATATGAGTGTCAATATTGGGGATAACATTATATGCAGAATATGAGTGTCAATATGGGGGATAACATTATACGCAGAATATGAGTGTCAATATTGGGGATAACATTATACGCAGAATATGAGTGTCAATATTGGGGATAACATTATACGCAGAATATGAGAGTGAAAATGATCACTGACTTTCATTTTAAACTGAAAAAGTTTCACATCCGTTACAGGAACGAACGAACGAACGAACAAAAATCTTTATTTCGAAAGGGTTAAGAATTGGGCAATCAGGCCCGTCCGAAATTCTTCCCTTCTTCTTTATTTTCTCTCATACATTCTTTCATTCAACATCACTTAAGCATTAAAACCTATGAAAAATAATCAATAACAAATGACTAACTGAAACACTGTTTAACATGGGCATTATAAATACCTAAGGAAGGTGTAACGTGCCACACATATGGGAATGTTTTTTGGCTAGTTGTCGTTTTATTTTAATTTACTATTATTATTGTCTATTTTTGTTTTTGTTTATGGGGGAATGTAGTCTGTACTGAGGTAGTGTTCGAACAAGTTGCGAATGTATGTATAATGATTGGTGGTGTCTTTGATTTCTTGTGGAAGATTGTTTCACAACTGAGCGGCAGAGTATGCTAAGCTTGTTTTATATGTCTATCCTAGGCTTAGGGACATGAAGTATATTTAGTCGTTCGCTATGTCTTGCGTTAAATTTAAACAATGGCCAACAGTAGCTTGGAGCATTTTGAAATAGGATTTTGTGAATTATTTTAGCCTTATTAAAAAGTAGGCGTTTGTGGAGTGGCAGTAGCCGAAGACGTTTATGTAGGTTAGAATTGTCGGTAAGCTGCTTTTCACTATTAATTAAACGTGCTGCTCTTTTCTGCAATGAATAAAGGCGTTTTGTTATTGATTTGGAGCATCCATCCCAGATTGTGGAGCAATAATCAATATGTGTTTGTATATGGGAAGTATAGAATATCTTTGTGTTTTCAACAAGGAAATTTTTAATTTTGGCAAGTTGGTATACTTTTTTGGCTATTTGTTTAACGAGAGCATGAACATGTGAGTTAAAGGTTAGATTTTGATCTATGATAAGACCCAGTGCCTTGTGCTCGATTACATTTTCTATAGGCATGCTACCAATGTGCAGCTGTAGAGTTCTCTGCGAGTTTAGCGTGTGAAGTCTTTGCCTGGTTCCTATTAACATACATTATGTTTTAGAAATGTTAATTTCCATGCGGTTTGCATGACTCCAGTTAACTACACTATTCACAGGATGTCGCAGGCAGCCCTTGTGGCTTTTTTGTGATGTCTTCGCAAGTTTACGTTCAGTAGTTTGCCATTTTATTTTTCTGAGCGATCGACATTCACGCCACTGTATGAAAACCAGCGCAAGGCTGTCTGCTACCAAATCGCCCGCATCTGTGTTTCGGGCACGCTGTTTTCGGTATTACGAAATGAGTTCGTAACCCCGTCAAGGCAGCGCCGGTTTTCACAATGAAGCAGCATGTGCAACAACATGATAAATAAATCCATGGATATTATTCATTGACACTCAGATAAGCCGGGGATAGAAGAAGTTCACTACACACAACATCATGTTCCTGAGATATGCCGAATCGTCAGCAATACACTGGTTAAACCACACTTTTTTAAACAAAACGACAAGCAAAAACTGCAGTGATGACAATAAAACATATCAACATCATTGAGAAAATATATGACAATGTGTTTTGAGTCTTTCAGTTGGACGGAATCGTTACGGCTATTCAGTACACGTTAAACATGTTTCCTGTGGTATGTTCTTGTCGGGATACATCATCCTATTCCAAGTTATGAATGGTACAATATACTGTTTGCGTCATCATTATTCACATTCACAACGGAATCATAGAGTTTTGAATTAGTTAGTCGCGGTTCCAACATCACAGCAAAGGGTTGCCCCTTTATGCTTCTTTCCTGTGTCTGTGAATATCACACAAAATGCTCCTCACTGCCTTATATGATAAATGGAACAGACAGCAGTCACGACAAACTAACAGGCCGCATATGCATACTATGCTTAATGCCAATGCCAAAATGCCAACACAAACGTCCGACACGAAAAATAGTTCTCGTCGATGGAAGCGGAAGTCACTTGAAAACCAGCAGCCACACAATACTGTACATAGCAACCCAGTTAGTTCAGCGACCTGCCGACCGCAATTTTTCCGAACATGCATCTCACGCTACAGACAATCGCCGACAGATGTAAAAACACTCCACACGAAATTCACAGCCCACAGTGTTGCCCCACGCACTTAACTCAGAGTTTTTTGAATGTACATCAATTTTGAGAACCGCGAAGGGAGTGGGCTGGACAACGTATGAAACCAAACATAAATATACTCAGTAAGGTAAACTATTCGTCAGAAGACATTTCACTTCAACTGATCAGAATGTTTAGAATTGTCAAGCTGTTCAAAGGTATTGATTGACAACATTTTCTCATTACAGCTAACCAGTTAATGAGTAGTGTACTGTGCTGTAGTAGTTACTGAACTATGTGAATTTAATATTTTCGTGTTTGCTCTTACTCAGATTCAGTCTTTACCAGCGTTACTGGGGGTAAAGTAAAAATTAAAAGACAGTTTTACATGCTTGTTGGTATGGTACTTGACCTATATTTTAATAGACCAATTGGTGCTTTACAGGCGAAGTGATAAATATGACCTCCCAAGACAATCTCTGGTGCCTTTTTAAGGCTATGACGATCTGGAGATCAGGTCAAGCTTTCAAATATGCTTCTATTATGATTCAAGCTCATGACCACTGTGTTTACAGGCGAGCAGCTAAGCACTGAACGATAGCGGCTCCAGTGATACTGTATTACGGTTTAGTGTCGAACAAATTACCAAAGACAGAAAATGTGTTTTAAACTTTGTTTACCATTCAGTAATTGTGACTAAAACAACTGAATAAATTATACAGTGGGACAGAACTACAAAAATTAGATTTTTAAGAGCATGCATCTTTCCCATTGCAACATACGTATGTGAAACCTGGACACTTACTAAACTTACTAAACACTTACTAAACAAGCTGAACAGCGCATAAATGCCTTTTAATATAAATGTTATAGACGAGTTCTAAAAATATCTTGGGTAAAGAAAAGAACAAATGCATCCATACTTCAAGAGCTGAATATTGAAGAAGGGTGGCTATTAAAGACGATAAAACAAAGAAAATTGAAATAGTTTAGTCACTTGAAACGTCACGAAAGTGTGGAGAGAACAATAATGGAGGGGTAAATACCTGGGAAGAGAGGAAGAGGAAGGCCAAAGAGAAAATGGGTGCAGGATGTGGTGGATGATTTCCAGATGGGTGTACCGGACGCGGGACATCTTGCTTATGATCGAGAGGTTTTCCGGAAGGTTGTTATGGGAGCGAGGTTCTGCAAAGGACATGCTACTGAATTAATGAATGAATGAATGAATGAATGAATGAATGAATGAATGAATGAACGAACGAACGAACGAACGAATGAATGAATGAATGAATGAATGAATGAATGAATGAATTGTACTACATGAGCTTCAGAGCAAGAGACAGATAATTGAGGGTTATGGTTTCAAGTTAGTTAATTAGTTAGTTAGTTATTTAGTTAGTTAGCTAGCTAGTTAGTTAGTTATTTAGTTAGTTATTTAGTTAGTTAGTTAGTTATGTAGTTACTTAGCTAGTTAGTTAGTTAGTTAGTTAGTTAGTTAGTTAGTTAGTTAGTTAGTTAGTTAGTTAGTTAGTTAGTTAGTTAGTTGCGGTTCCAACTTCACGGCAAAGGTTCGCCCCATTATGCTCCTTTCCTGTGCCAGTGAATATCACACAAAATGCTCCTGACTGTCCTGTGTGAAAAGTGTAACAGGCAGGAGTCTCGATAAACCAATAGCCCGCACAGGTATACTACGTATAACAGATTTCAAGTGATTTCAATTTCATAATGGCATCATTCAGAGATATCCGATACACACATCGGCTACGATCACTGATCAATAAGGGTTTTTTCAAAGGGAAAGAAATGGCAGACGGCCTACTTTACTGATGCCTAGTATATGATCATTCGATAACTCACACACTTTAAGACAAACATCTTGATCAAAGGCCCTGATTTTGTGAGGTAGCGATCTATGGCCGACTAGCTATTTGGCACATGATGCTGATGATGATGATGATGATGATGATGATGATGATGATGATGATGATGATGATGATGATGATGATGATGATGATGCATGCAGCGATAATGATGGCGATGCTGTAATGTTCATTGTGTACAAACCGGTCTCGCATGTTTGAGTCGTCATTTTCAGAAGAACAGTGTCACTAGTTTGCAATTTGCATATCTTGTAATTTTCTAAACGTACTTCTATATCTGTTAATTTTCTAATTGTACTTCTATGTTTCGTGATGTTCTCCTTGCACTACAATATCTGGTAATTTTCTAATTGTACTTCAATATCTCGTAATTCTATAATTGTACATCTAAATCTCATATTTCCTATGTGTACTTCTGTATCTGGATGTTCCTATGTGTACTTCTGTATCTGGATGTATACAAGTCCTTCAAACTTGTACACGTAAAATGTGATGATAATGGAGACTCATGAAGCTGCACCTTGGAATATAAGAAATAAGTGTTACATCAGTCAATGTGATATAATTTACAATACAGTCCATTTCTGTAACTCTTAGTAACTCTGTGATATTGACCACATCAAACAATCGAGTGTCCATAGATCTACGAATATTACGTCGCATAAGCAGTAGCAGTAGTAGTAGTAGTAGTAGTAGTAGTAGTAGTAGTAGTAGTAGTAGTAGTAGTAGTAGTAGTAGTAGTAGTAGTAGTAGTAGTAGTAGTAGTAGTAGTAGTAGTAGTAGTAGTAGTAGTAATCGTAGTAGCTATAGAAGTAGCAGTAGTAGTAGTGGTAGTAGTAGTAGTAATAGAGGTTGCAGTAGTAGCAGTAGTAGTAGTAGTAGTAGTAGTAGTAGTAGTAGTAGTAGTAGTAGTAGTATTAGTATTGGTTGTGGTGGTGGTGGTACTGGTAGCAGTCAGAATAGTAGTAGTTGTTGTAGTAGTAGCAGTGGTGGTGGTGGTACTGGTAGCAGTGGTAGTAGTAGTAGTAGTAGTAGTAGTAGTAGTAGTAGGAGTAGTAGTAGTAGTAGTAGTAGTAGTAGTAGTA
>OY992879.1:31549649-31557149 GCA_963921405.1 Cepaea hortensis | reverse complement strand
TCCTCTTGTCGTGGCACTCGTCCTCAAGCTTTAAGGCCAAGTCATTCCCTGTTCGTTTTGATAAAGATATAATAATGGAGGCATTGGACGCTGTTTTGGCAACTGGTAAAACGTAGGGCGTTAGAGAAAGGAGAATCACGCTTTAAACCAGTTCGCTAATGCCTGGAAATGCAGTAAATTATTGAAATTATCAGTAACACAGAAAATAGTTATGTAAGGACATGATTTGTCTATGCAGTCCGTTATGACGCTAGAGTTTGGGAGTTGGTCTACATCTTATAGAGCCGAGGATTGCTGCTGTAAATGTGATTGCTTTCTCATGTCGAACCAACATTAAATCGGCACTAGGAAATGTTGTGGGAAGAACAGGCGATCAGCTAGCTATCGACCACACAATCCACCGAGTACTAATTGGTCAATAGGGGGCTGAGTGGTCTCATGGTATGGTGTCTGTCTCGAGTGCTGGAGTTTCCGGGTTTAGAATGGAATACAGCAGGGGGATCCGTGGCTGATAGGATTAGGTTTCTAGATTTGAATACAACAGGGGGATCCATGGTTGAGAATATTAAATTTCCAGAATGGAATACAACGGGGGGGGGGGGGGGGAGGGGGGGGGGGGGAATCCGTGACTGAGAGGATGAGGTTTCCAGAATGGAATACAACAGGGGAATCCGTGGCTGAGAGGATTAGGTTTCTAGAATGGAATATAACAGGGGGATCCTTGGCTGATAGGATTAGATGATTAGATCTCTAGAATGGAATATAACAGGGGGATCCGTGGTTGAGGAGTTGAGTTTTCTATAATGGAACACAACAGGGGTATCCGTGGCTGAGAGGTTGATGTTTTTAGAAAGGAATATAACAGGCGTATCCATGGCTGAGAGGATGAGGTTTCTAGAATGGAATACAACAGGAGTATCCGTGGCTGAGAGGTTGAGTTTTCTAGAATGAAATACAACAGTGGGATCCGTAGCTGAAAGGTTTAGGTTTCTAAAATTGAATACAACAGGGGAATCGTGGCTGAGATGATAAGGTTTCTAGAATGGAATACAACAGGAGTATCCGTGGCTGAGAGGTTGAGTTTTCTAGAATGGAATACAACAGTAGGATCCGTAGCTGAGAGGATTAGGTTTCTAGAATGGAATACAACAGGAGTATCCATGGCTGAGAGCTTGAGGTTTCTATAATTGAATACAACAGGAGTATCCGTGGCTGAGAGCTTGAGGTTTCTAAAATTGAATACAACAAGAGTATCCGTGGCTGAAAGATTGAGGTTTCTAGAATGGAATACAACAGGAGTATCCGTGGCTGAGAGGTTGAGGTTTCTAAAATTGAATACAACAGGAGTATCCGTGGCTGAAAGATTGAGGTTTCTAGAATGGAATACAACAGGAGTATCCGTGGCTGAGAGGTTGAGTTTTCTAGATTGGATACAACAGAGGGATCTATTGCTGACAGTTTTAGGTTTCTAGAATGGAATACAACAAGGGGATCCGTGGCTGAGATGTTGAGATTTCTAGAAAACCTTCTTCTAATCAGAATGTAATCAATCTGGTTTATAATCTTGCTATCGGGACTCCTCCATGTCCATAATCTTCTAGGATGTTGTTTAAACTAGCTGTTGTCTACAATCATTTCCTGCTCTTTTGTTCATTCTGCAAGTCCGTATTCTCTTTTATTTCGCCCTCCCAAACAATGATTGCCTACTGTGCATCCATCGCCTTGATTTCCTACCTTTACATTGAAGTCACCCACTATGATATTTATTTTTGAATTTTTACATTTCTTCAAAGCAAGCAGACTCCATGTCATAATAAAAATCCTCTACACCATCGTCACTGCATTCTCCTGTTGGGTTTATGTTAAAGCGTTTTTTTTATTTTTTTTTATTTTACCAATAGTATCCTGTCTGACACAGCTCAATATTATTGAACAGATTTTAATGTTTGCCGATCCAAGATAATTGCTACATCTCTTCGCCGTTCTTCTCCGCAGAATAAATAATTTTAAAATTCACTCCTGTCTTAATCCCTGCCGCTTTCCATCTCCTCTCGCACATTACTAATATATTAATCTTCCCTTTTTCCATTTCTTGTTTGATGTTATCTAATTTTCTATTGTTGCTTAACGTACGAACATTCCATGTAGATGACGTAAATTGCAAGTACCTCTTAAATCGCAGTAGGTGCGCCTGATGTCGAGGGCTAATGTTTATAGGGAAAGCTAACTCACACGCAAAGTTCAGTCCAGCACTACTAGAATTAGTGTGTATGGACTGACTACGTTTAAGTTGAAGCGAGCGAGAGCAAAACAAATGGTAATATGGGAAGCTAATCCATACTCGCCGGTCTCTCTCTGGCCGAGGGGTTACAACACTTTCTCCGTAATCCCGTTTATCACACAAAGTCTCGTAGCGGGCGAGAACTGGGAGCGGTTCTACCCCCGCTGGTGACTGGTGGGATAACTGAGCCGGCCGCTCAGAAATCAATGGCAAACTACTGAGCGTAATCGTGCCAAAAAATCAACAGACAGCTGAAAGATGCTGCTATTGACTGCGATGTCCTGTAAAGGATATGCGAATTTAAAAAAAAAAAAAAAATCCATACTCAAACATCAGTCCAGTGCACCTGAAGTAGTAGTGAGTGTATGGGCTACGTTTGAGTTCAAAATTTGTTGCGTATCCCTTACGGGACGTTGCAGTCAACACCAGCATTTTCAGCTGCTGTTGATGTACTAGGCAAGTGTTACGTTCAGTAGTTTGCCATTGCTTTCTGAACGACCGGCCCCTATACCTTTTTCGAAAAAACCAGCACCGCCGTGTTTCGAACCCGGGTATACGGGCTTACAAACCACGTTCGCAAGCCCTTTAGACACAGAGACCGGTATTTGAGTTCAAAGCAAGCGATATAAAATACAATTTATTCGATCTTTTCTACACACAATATCTCACACCGGGGGGTCCCAAAATACAAACCGAGAAACTCACTGTTTTTAAACAAACAAACATTGATCAGCGAACGGATTGATGTCACATAATAAAAACACAATCGATTTATCCTGCATCTCTGAAACTGAGAATGAAATAGCTTTAGAAAGTTTACTTTGCCTTAAGCCTATTATATTGAAATTTAATCGTTTTAAGTCTTTCTCTCTTTATTGCCTCTTCACAAATATGCAATACATATCTTAGCCAGGCGTGAAATAAACATATGTTCTCTATTTAATATCAGCGAAGTTAAGAGTGATCACAGTGCTTGAATTTTATTTATACTTCAAGCTGTATTCAAAGACGTGGTTAGCCATTTATTATTATTCTTTCTCTGCGTCTTCTTCTTCTTCTTCTTCTTCTTCTTCTTCTTCTTCTTCTTCTTCTTCTTCTTCTTCTTCTTCTTCTTCTTCTTCTTCTTCTTCTTCTTCTTCTTCTTCTTCTTCTTCTTCTTCTTCTTCTTCTTCTTCTTCTTCTTCTTCTTCTTCTTCTTCTTCTTCTTCTTCTTCTTCTTCTTCTTCTTCTTCTTCTTCTTCTTCTTCTTCTTCTTCTTCTTCTTCTTCTTCTTCTTCTTCTTCTTCTTCTGCTGCTGCTGCTGCTGCTGCTGCTGCTGCTGCTGCTGCTGCTGCTGCTGCTGCTGCTGCTGCTGCTGCTGCTGCTGCTGCTGCTGCTGCTGCTGCTGCTGCTGCTGCTGCTGCTGTTGCTTCTTCTTCTTCTTCTTCTTCTTCTTCTTCTTCTTCTTCTTCTTCTTCTTCTTCTTCTTCTTCTTCTTCTTCTTCTTCTTCTTCTTCTTCTTCTTCTTCAGCTGCTTCTGCTACCACTACTACCTACTGCTACGACTGCTGTTGTTGCTATTACTACTGCCACTACTACTACTACTACTACTACTACTACTACTGCTACTACTACTACTACTACTACTACTACTGCCACTACTACTACTACTACTACTACTACTACTACTACTACTACTACTACTACTACTACTACTACTACTACTACTACTACTACTACTACTACTATTACTACTATTATTACTACTACTGCTATTACCGCCACCAATGCGGCTATTTCTACTACTACAATTACTGTTACTGATGCTGCTATTACTACTACTACTACTACTACTACTACTACTACTACTACTACTACTACTACTACTGCTACTACTACTACTACTCCTACTACTAATACTACTACTGCTACTACTATTACTACTACTACTACTACTACTACTACTACTACTACTACTACTACTACTACTACTACTTCTACTACTACTACTACTACTACTACTATCACTGCTGCTGCTGCAACTACTACTACCATTATTACTACTGCCACTACTACTGCTGCTACTACTACTAGTACGACTACAACTGCTGCTGTTGCTGATTCTACTACTATTACTATTTTTTTCCATTTCTCATTTTCTCTTCATTGCTTTCATTTTTTCATCCTTTTGTTCTTCTCGCCCTGTCGTCAACTTTTGATGTAGTCACAGGAGATCTCCTTGACTATAAGTTGTGTTTGTGAATGTGTTTATTTGCTGATGAAGGCTAATCGCCGCAACGTCCTGTATGTGTCGTAAATCTGTTATGTAAAGCTGCACTGTGAGTGAGTGGCACCTTGTAGTCTTGACAGACCAAAGTATGTGAGTTGGAATGTGGCCAGAATTCCATCACAATGCCTGGGCAGAGCTTCAGAGAAACATGTGGGACTACTTTGTGTCATTTTATATTGTTTACTACTACAGTAAAGTATTGTTCAGAAAGCCCCAACAAAGAATCATGTTATGGGTCAGTGATATGCTAGAACCATCACATTTTGCAGGCCTGAATGCAGGGAGGAATAGGTGACATTCTGTTAGGTCGTTCCCTCTCTTAGCAAACGACTGACGCAGACGTCGGCCCTTGTCCAACAACCTATGATATTACCAGCGTTGCCTCCTAACGATTACACAAACACGTCCACTCGAAAAGTAGTAGCATAAGTAACTCAAACGTAATCCTCACACTTGCTACTACTTCTAATGCACTGGACAGATTTTTACCCTTAGATTTGCTTTCCCTGTTGCCTGTGTCCCTCGTCACCACACGAACCGTCTCCAACTTTTGAGGTACTTGTAATTTACGTCTCCAAGCTAAGGGTTTATGACTTTTCTCCGTAATCTCGTATACTCTCGTCGGTGACGTGATGACGGTGAGAATCAGCAGTGGTTCGAATCGCATCGGTAACTTACGGGGTATGTGAGCCGGCCGCTCAGAAAGCAATGGCAAACTACTGAGCGTAATCTTGCCAAGAAATCAACATACAGCTGAAAGATGCTGGTGTTGACAGCGATGTCCTGTAAAGGATATTCAAAAAAAAAAAAAAAAAAAAAAAAGCTAAGGGTGATAGGTCAACATTTTAGTCCAGTTGACCGATGTAGGGGTTGGACCCGCTACCTCGGCATCGGCACATCGGAAGTTTAAGAGCGGGCGCATTTATTCATTAGTAGCATAGGTATTTGTATATATTCGTTAAAGACATTAGACAAAGGGAAATAAGCTGTATAGGTGATATTCACATGCTGTGTCTTATTCTAAACGTTATTTCCCTTGAATGGCACAGCTGTTTCACAACGTTTTTCAGCGGATATTTAGAGTATCTCCACATTTTTTAGTTAGTAGCAGTGTCCTAACTATCTCCGTGGCGTCGAATTTACGGACGCGGTTCGTGATCCCGTATATCCGCGTTCGAGACATCTGCGCACGATTTGGCTGCAGACTACATTGCGCTGGTGTTTTACACCGGTCGTTCATAAATCAATGGCAAACTACAGAACGTAAACTTGCCCAAGAGATCACAACAGCAACAAATGCTGGTGCTGACTGAAAACGTCATGTAAAGGATATGCAACTAACTTCAACAGTCTCATCTCATCTCATTTCATCTCATCATGTTCCTCTTGTACCCTGCGGTGTCGAGGTGAAGTATAAACTTCGTGAGAGTGCCCGATTATGGGCTTCATATATCGATATTCCCATGGAATCTGCTATTCCCCCCCCCCTTCCAACGTTTACGTGGTCGGCCTCTTCCTCTGTTTCCTTCTGGTCTGTACATCATTGCTTGTTGTGGTATGCTGTTGACTGGTAACCTACTTACTTGCATGGCCAAGCCATTTGACTTGCTGCTTTCTAATAAAATCTAATGCTGCTATAACCCTCACTTTAGTCCTGATTTCTTCATTTCTGATCTTATCTCTTCTTGATACGTTGTGTATTCTTCTCAGGAATCTTATTTCTGTTGTTGTGATATTTCTTTTCTCTTTTTCTGTCATTGTCAAGGTTTGGCATTGGTAGCATAGAGTTGGTAGGAAGATAGTGTTGTAAAGTGCTTTCTTAGTAGTTATTGATACATGTTTGTTCTCTAGTATTGGTGCCATTTGTCCAATGAGTTGATTTGCCTTATTGCACCTATTTTCGATCTCGTCTTCTGATCTGCCATTTGATGATATTATACTTCCTAGGTACTTGAAAAACTCTTTAATTGTTTCTAGGGATGTTCATTTAGGTGAATTGTTGTTGTTTTTTCTTCTTTAGTTAAAGTCATTACCTCTGTTTTGCTTGTGCCAATTTTCATATGTTCCCTACACATTTCGTTTAGACTATTCATGTGGTCTTGTAATTCAGCTTCTGATTTTGCTATTAGTGCAAACAGGAGTTCTCTAATGGTTAGATTTGCAGATGGTTCTTCTTCTGTGTTCTCGTCATGCGGTATTCTTGTGGTTCTGTTTGGCTGGTTTCTTTACATATGTTGTCTATACATATCATAAACAAGAGAGGAGACATGACACAACCTTGTCGTGCTCCAGATCTTATGGTTAAGGGTTCTGAGTGTCCTCCAGTTGCTCTCACTATGCATTCACTGTTGTTATATAGGTTTGTTAGATGTGTACTCACACCATATTGTTTAAGGATTTCCCACAGCTTTTTTCTATCTACTCTATCAAATGCCTTTTCTTGGTCGACAAAGGCTAAGTAAAGTGTTTCATTGAATTCGATTGATTTTTCTATAAATTGTCTAAGAGCAAAAATGGCATCTGTGCATCCTTTGTTTTTTTCTAAATCTAAGTTGTGTTTCGCCTAGCTGTGGTTCTATAGTAGTTCGTAATCTTTTCTCAAGAACTTTGCAAACTATTTTCCAAGTATGACTCAACAGTGAAATGCCTCTGTGTTGTGTGCAATCTCTTTTACTGCCTTTATTTTTCCTGTGTCCTACCTTATATGAAGGAGTCGGTAAATCCGTGAAGTGTACTACTGATTTTCGATTTCTGGTTCCCTTTACGCGAGGAACGATCATTAGTAGATGAGGGCGGGGTGGATCGAAGGAAATGATCAGGGGCTGACCGATATCTTAGAGTAGGGTGTACATCGTCAGCAGACTTTATCCCGAATACCAACAACTCAGACCTGTGAAGAAACAAAGACATCTATGCCAGTTTACAGGCCACATGAAGATGATGATGATTA
>OY992879.1:31519649-31547149 GCA_963921405.1 Cepaea hortensis | reverse complement strand
ACTAACCAATAAACTAGCCCAACAACCAACCAAATAGTAACCAACCAACCTGTGAATCATCCAACATATCAACCTAAACACCAACCAAATACCCAATTAACCAGCTAACCCAAGAACCAAACAATCCAAGAACCACCCAATTAACAAACCAACCTAACAACAAACAAATTAACCGATCGCCGAGTTAACCAACCTAATAACCAACGAACCATACAATTAACCAACCAACCGCAAACTTAGCCATCCAATCAACCTAGGAACCAATCAATCTAAGGACCAATTAACCACTCAGTTAACCAACCATCCAACCTAAGAACCAACAAAAAAACCTTAGAATCAACCAACCAAAATAATAACTAACCAACTAACCAATTTAACCAACCAAATAACGTAAGAACCATCCAACTAACAACCCAATGAACTAACCAACCAACACAAGAACCATTCAACTAACCCCCAAACCCCCAAACTAAGCACCAATCCAACCAACCAACCAACCAACCTAAGAACCAACTAACGAGCCACCAGCCAAATCTAACTGGAAATGTGACAACATTCACAAAAATTCACTTAGAGCCAGTGTTGTTGCTCTTGCACTGTGTCTCTCCTCTGGACATTGTCGTTTGTGTCATCTTAGCCCAGATAAGGTCCTCCTTCTATAGTGGTGACATTGCTATACAGACTTTTGTCTCGCATCATCATCATCCAGTGCCCTGCTTGCTGGCGTAGGTGATCATGCATCTCACCAAATTGCGATCTCCGACGGCATGGATCAATTCGTGTCATAGACTCCCCTCTGTGTCATGACACAAGACTTTCAAGAATATTCTCACGCTAGCTCTCTTTCCGCAAATCTTTCCGGTTATCACAACTTGTTCCAGTTTTTGTCTTCTCATAACGTGGACAAAAAACAATGACTGCCTCTTTCTGATGAATGTGGTAATTTGTCTTTGCTACTCAGCTTCCCTTAAAATGTCTTTATTGCTCATTTTTGCTGTCCAATTAATTTTCAGCATTCTTCCTATAAAACGACATCTCCAACGCTTCCAGAGATTTTTTCGCCTGTTTATTAACTGTCCGGGATTCGCAGCCGTATGTTAAAATTGATTCTATGTAACACGAGAAACGCTTTTTCTAACTTTCAAGGACAGTGACTTATTGCACAAAACGTTCTGCATTTGCACAAAACGTTCTTCATCTCTACCCCGTACTAAAGTACACACTCCGCGGGGACTGTCTTGTGGAGCCCTCCTTCCCTTCTCCAAACTAGTACAAACCAGCAAGGTCTGCAACTCCAGCACTAGATATTGACATCTCCTAGAGACATATTAATTTACCTCCATGGGGATGCTACAGACAGCTGCAACTGTTAGTTCCTGCGCCAGAGAAACATCTGGCTGAGTGACTAGAACCCCGGGGTCTCATTCGGGAGACTGAAGTTCGAATCCTAAGTAAGATAATGGATTTTTTTCTTTCGGGTGAGAAAAGGAATACCCTATCCTGCACAGTTCATGGCGACTACACTAGCCAGGCGGCCTTAATTCCTTAGACCGTCCTGTCCTGCACCGCAAAGTGCTATATGTAGTAAAAACAGCCTCCGCTGGCAATTGCTAGACAGATTCCGAAAGTTGTGCTTCACATAACTCACCTGGATGTAGGCACTCGGATTGCTTGCTTGCGTTCTCTAGCTGTGAACTCTAGCGTGAAGTCCTGCATGTCGGATGAAGACATCCTGTTGTCCAACATCAGTGTGATGTCTTACCGGACTGAGGTTTGCGTGAGTATCCGTTGTCCCATGTCTGGCTTATTGGTGTGCAGACTGGTGGTTCCTCGCTGTGCTGGCGGATATTCCCCGACTTAGGAAGAATCAGCGATCCTACTACGTTAGCCTGGACCACGAAGGGACCTGTTGCCCAGGACGCACGACTAGGACGTGTTAGTAGGTCTTGGCCAGTATAGAACCTGGCCCACCCGGATTGAAAGCAATGACCACACCGACCATCTGGCAAATAAAGCACCAATGTGTGAATATTGTTGACATAATTAATGCAGTATGGACTCGGCTGGCCGATACCGACGAGTTTCTTAGATTATTCTGGGAGTGTAGCCTGGACAAGAACAACAATGCGGCCTCCGAAGTTAACTGGGTATATGTGTAGCATGTTTTCATTATCATCATCATGTGCCATGCCATTTAGGGCGGGGAGGTGATAGTTCGCCATCTTACACGATCTCCAGAGTGGTGGACCAGATCTGTGTTCTTGTCCCGACCATGTCATGTGGTAGGCCATCCAGCTATTTACTACTTTGCCCTATCTTGTTGTTTTCCATTTAATTGTGCCAGCTATCACCAAGTTCTCTAGTTTATGTGTCCTCAAAACGTGCCCAAAATGTTGACTGAATGCGTCTAAATAATCAGGTTACGGGTTTCATTTGCTTCATTTAGGACTTGCTCATTGGTGTTTCTGTCTGTCCATGATCGCTGTGTAGTTTCCTCAAAACCACATCTCCACTACCATAAGATGTTTTAATGCTCGTCTGCTCGTTGTCTACATTCCACATCCATACAAAAGTACAGGCTCTATGTAGCACTTCAACACACGGGGTCACATTGTGCAGGTGGTGGATGAAGTTGAAGAGCAGCCGATAGATAGTTGTTTATGGTCTCCAATTTCACTACGATAGACAAAGAACCTCTTTTTGGAGACAATATTTACGGTCATCGACCAGTATGGTCACTGCTAAGAAGGAAATCAAAATACCGTCTTTACAAATGCCGAGCTAATCAGGTATTAATAATTTAACAGAGAATTAGAAAAACGTAATAATGGGTGCTCTAAAGGAGCAGCCTCGCCAGGTAGGGGTAGTCATATGCACCAGGTGACCCCAGCGTATTTTGCATATTTATTTTGAAATAAATTAATGGTTTTTATACTATTTGTCTGCGGTTAGGATGTCTGGTGTGGGCTCACAATGTACCGTTTTACATACCAGCAAGAGACTGGGGGTTTTCCCCAAGAACTAGTGGTACATAAATTCACCCTGATCTCTACGGTAGTAAGTTCCAATACTCAGTCTACTTTGAAAAAAAAAATGCGACAAACAAGAGGTCTCGTATGAAAATTGTGCACAATAAAATATCAACGCAGATGGAAATCGCAAACAGTAGACCTCAAAGCCACGACCTGGCAAAATTGTTAGGCAAAAGTCAACCAACCCACGGGTAGATAGAAAGCGTTGTCTTCGGTGGAGTCTGTCATCTTTATGAGCCAGCGACGATTCCCAGTACTAACTGTACCAGCTGCCATCTGATTATGTCTACGTCTGGCCTTTCCTCAAATTCCTGAGTGTCGGTCAGATCCCCTCTGGTCACTCCCTGCCGAACTATTATCTCCAGGTTATGAGGATGTATATGTTCCTCCACACTAAACACAATCCCAAAGCACCAATACACTACCAAACGAAGCAGACCCAGGACATCTGTCCACTTGCACATTTCCCAAAACACCAGGATGTGCTGCGAAAACGATGTAAAAGTTGTTCGCCATATTTTCTTTAATTTTTGAATTGGAGTATACCACTCTGAATGATGCATGCCTGTCTTCACATTTTCTCAGCATGCTCTGTGATTCCGTTACATTCATGGCGAGTGTGTGCTTTTTGTTTTCTAAAAAACTGTTTGCATATGCTTTACAGGACATCGCTGTCAACATCAGCATCTTTCAGCTGATTGTTGATTTCATGGCAAAATTACGCTCAGTAGTTTGCCATTGCTTTCTGAGCGGCCGGCTCACACACCCCGTAAGTTACCGACGCGATTCGATCCACGCTGATTCTCACCGTCGTCACGTTACTTACGAGAATATACGAGATTACGGAGAAAAGTCGCTAACCTCTAGGCCAGGAAGCCGGCTTTTGTTTTCTAGCCTGCAGAAATTATGTCCACCTATCCTCGGATCGTGAGTGTGCTTGTTTGTTCTCCGCAAAATGTTATATACATGTTCGTTTCAGTTTATACTATGAGATGAAGTCAATAAGTATGTCACAAATGGCTGCAGAAACATAACTACATATGATAACAACTTGAAACCAATTTATTTTTATACACACATTGTCCCTTTATTTCTCAATATAATTTCCACCAACATTGATGCACTTATCCAATCGTTTTATCAGTCCTCCCAAACCGGCTGCATAGAACCGATTGCTCTGTTTTCTAAACCACGTTTTCACTTCTGGGTACCCACCTTTAGCACACTTTCTTAAATTTCAATCTATCATGCATTACGCTATATGCTGAACTATGTGAGCACCCTATCGCAGATGCTACAGAGTCCATCGTTACTCGCCTGTCACCTCTAATCATCTCCTCCACCCGCTGCACGGATGCTTCTGTGTTCTGTGCAATCTCAACGGGACGACCAGATCGGATTCCATCAACAATTTTAGAGCATCCTTGAGAAAATGTTTCTACCCAGCTATGGACCGCTTTACGGGACGAACATTAGTCAGCATAAACAAGAAGCAGTTCCTTATGAATGTCCTTTGCAGGCAGTCCTATTGCCCACAAAAACGCACAACAGCACGTTACTCTTTGGTTGTACACCCTGTAAGTACAGTCGCCATTTTTTTATGCGCTGCGCATGCACATGTGACACCTAGGGCCACCTGACGAACGGAAATATAAAGTTCGATGTGGCTGTCACTTAATGACACCTGTAGAAAACACCAACTACATTTACCTGCCATCCCACAGAACTGTGTGACTTACTTGTTGCCTCACCCTCGTACAATGAAATTATATTTAATCTACCGTCATATAATTAACATTCAGATTGAGCTATTTGTACACGTTTTCTTGTGTTTCAGGATGCCGCGCCATGGTCGTGTGTCTGTCACTGTTTATGATGATGTCAATACTGTCTCACTTGTGGCTTGTTTCAAAAAATGTCACGTGTTTCAATATGACCCACAAACAAGACGTCGTACCAGACATCAATAACCAGAATACAAATAACAACATTCGAAGCCGTATTGCCACACACAACGCGAATTCTCCTGACGATACACCATCTACCTGTGAGTTCCCACAGGTAAACGTCTACGAGCCTAGCGTTATAAAGTTAGCTGGGATGAACAAAACGACGATCCGCTGCCAGGGCACTTACCTGCCCGATCTGACGTACGTCACAGAAGATAATAAACTTCAGGTAAACAAGAGCAAAGCCCAGGAGTATAGGCACACCCGTGGTCTTCAACACTGCAGGTACAGACAGATCTTTGCTTACGTAGGGGATGACTACAACTTGAAATATAGTGGATGGTCAAAACCTTTCACAGACACGACAGAATTACCAAAAGATGCAGAATTTGTACAAGTACAGTGTACAGATAAAATGTCAGTGGTTATTTCAAAAACTTTTTATTGTCTGATTCCAAAAAAGGAACAACTTAACGAAATGGATTTTCTCAATCTCAAGAAACGCCAAGTTATGACATCCCCGAAAGAAACGTTAAACATAATAGTGGTAGGTTTGGACACGTTATTTAGAAATCAGTTTATTAGATGTTGTAACAAGACATACACATATTTAATGAACGAGTTAAATTCATTTGACCTAACCAGGCATTCGCAGGTCGGAGACAATACATTCCCGAATGTTTTAGCACTATTTACTGGCACAGCCCTTGAAGAAGTCAACAAGTGGTGGTCACATGAATATCACATGGATAACTTTGATCTTATCTGGCGTAGCTTTGCCAATGCAGGATATCGTACGCTGTTCACAGAAGACTATCCAATAGGTGGAGCCCTGCTGTATCTAAGACGTGGCTTTCTAAATCCATTTGCAATGTATAATACTCGGCCTTTAATTTTGGCAATGTCGTTTGCCAGAGACATGTATAAGAACGAGCGTCGTTGTGCTGGCAACCAGCTGGAAATGACTCTACATTTAGAATATATTATCCGATTTCTGGACACTTTTCCAGACAAGCCTAGTTTTTCTGTAGCCATGTTAAGCAAGCCTACGCACAACGATCCTAGCGATGCTAAAATGTTTGATGATCATCTGTTACAATTTTATCATTCGCTGAACCAAAAAGGACACCTAAACAGATCTTTGGTGGTGTCATTTTCAGATCATGGTGTGAGGTACGGAGCGCTAAGAAATTCTGTCAACGGACATGTTGAAAGCAGGACACCGTACACGATACTGACATTTCCAGAATGGTTTCTGAAGAAATACCCCGACGTGGCTGCAAACTTAGAGTCCAATACCAAACGTCTGACATCACATTTTGACACACATGCAACTTTATTAGATTTGCTCTACTTCAAAAGCGACAAGCCACCTCCCTTGCCTCCTCTCAGACACGGGACGAGTCTGTTTGAGAAAATCCCCTGGGACAGAACATGTAAGGAAGCGTCAATACCTGCAGAATTTTGCTTGTGTGGATACAAAGACCTCGGTCAAATCAGCGTTCCTTCAGAATTATCAAAACAGTTGACAAACTTAGTTATCGAAGCATTGAATGCAAAAACTGATAAAAATGTATGCGCTGTTTTCGAACTTCATCAAATTATCAGCATCCATAAAATAGCATTGAATCTGAATAATTCCTCAGAAGAGCATGATACATTATTATATCAAGTGAAGTTAGAAGTTAATCCTGGAAACGGGTTATTTTCAGCTAATGTGTACGCACGACACAATACAACGGAATGGACAGTAGGTTACAACATTGACAGGTTAAATAGTTACATGGGGCAGGCAGATTGTTTGAAGGTGCCTATGTACATGCTTTACTGTTACTGTAAAAATCTATTACCCCAATAAATCAATCAACCAGTCATGTGCCATGCCGGAAAGCGTGGGCGGTCATGACTCGCCATTTCACTCGATCACCAGCGTCGTGGATCAGCTCAGATTTCCTGTCTCGTCCATGCCACGTGGCCAAGCCATCCAGGTATTTTCCTCTCGGTCTTCCTCTTGGTCTATTCCCTTCGATCTTGCCAGTTGTCACTAAGTTCTCCAATCCATTTCTTCTCATAACATGTCCAAATACTTTTGACTGTCTACGTCTAATTTCTCTAATCGATTTACGAGTTTCATTTGTCTCCTGTAGTACTTGGTCATTGGTTTTTTCTATCTGTCCATGGTATTCTTTGCATTTTCCTCAAAAACCACATTTCCACAGCCATCACATGTTTTTCAGCTGGACTGCTCATTGTCCATGCTTCACATCCATACAAAAGTACAGGTTCTATGTAGCACTTCAACACTCTTTTTCTCGTTTCAATTGATATCTTTTTATTGGTCAGTATTCTTTAAATAATTATGTTATTTAAGTTTGTAATATCGAATTGTCATGTTTGGTTTTGTTATTTTTTTTAATCTCACATGAGAAGAATGAGTTGAATTATATGGTAGCTGTTTATCAATTCAATATTAAATTCTTTGAATAATTATTCTCATCGTTAAACTATATGGAGATGTAAGAACATCCAGTTGACGGTGCTTATTCTTTGTATAAGCAGCATGATTTATGAACTAAGAAGAAAGAAATTGTTTCTCCCACTAAATTCTTCACCATAGTGGAGAATAAGTATGCTTAGGACACAATGAGCTGTAACTATTAGTCCATGAGATACAAATGTATATGAGAGTAATAACTGGGGCAGACTTGCTCATGTTAATGTACATCAAACCCAAGGTTTTTAAATTAAAAGAATTATAGCAATGTCACACTTGCTAATGCTGTTATGCAACCAATGCCCGTGTGGTTTTACTAACAATGATAGTAGTGGCATGTTTGCTGATATTGTTAAGAAAATAATATCCCGTGTTTTGTTCCCATATTTTAATTCACAGTCAAGATCTTTCACGCAGTCACACTCCTGTGTTTTCTTTTTCTCTTTCGTCTTCTGTGTTCATCCGGAATGTTGTTTTATATGTAATTGCGTTGTGCCTGCTGAACAGCGATATTTGCACCTTTCGGCTGACACATGTGACTATTTCAGGCATTTGTTGATCGGTTTACCTTCACGGGTTTCTTGTGCTTGAAATATACAATATTTATATTGCTGAATGTTTCCTGTCATTGTGAAGTAAACATGTGCACAAAGAGATTGTGAAAGGGGAAATCAATCGCTGAGTGTTTATGAAAAGAACGCCACCATAGATCATTGAACGCTATATAGCTTTTATGTACTTAGTAGCAGCATCAGTAGCCTACATACTACCTCACAAGTGTTATTTGAAAAACCAATAAATAGATGGTGTCATTTAGATGTTCTTCATCATTTTGACGTGAACCTCTGAGTTGGAAACTATGATACTGCAAAGAGCGATGTAAATAAAATCTTGCAATTATGCAGAGCATTGATGTGTAAAGTTACGAGTAAGATTGTATACCCAAGAACAGATGTGCAGATCTGTAAGATGTACTTAATGGTAAACACTATTCATTGTATTGTTAACATGGGTACTTGTGGTGTGTATCTGTCCTGGGTTAAAGTCCAGTTCGGACAGTCTATCTAAGGTGTGCGCTTTGGTTTAGCAGTTCCAGATTGAGCATTGCTGACTAGGTGCTGACCTACACAATGTAACAAGCCAAGCCCAGAGCATACCACCTGATGACAAATGTAGACATTGGAGCTGGAAGTGAGGAGTCCCAGACAGGCACTACAACAGAGGCGTGGACTTGTTAGAGCAGTGGTTCTCAACATTTTTTGGTCCGTGCCCCCCCCCCTTTTTCACCATATTTTCAGAACGTCACCCCCCCCCCCTTTCATATTTCCTCCTTATAAATTCCCCTTCCCTTTCATATTTCTTCCCTATAAATCCCCCCCCCCACCCGCCCCTATACAGTATATGTAAAAAATGGAAGCTAAATTTAATAACACATACTAGAACAAGTCTAGACGTCTACATAAAACGTGCTTTGCGGGTCTACTTACGTTATAAAATGAATTTCAGAAGGCCGGGAAGTACAGAACTGTAAAGTATAGAGAGAGAAACAATATCAAATAATCTGTTCTTGTAGTAACGCGATCTTGAAATAATCTTAATTCCTCCCCCCCCCCCTGGAAACCCTAAAATTCCCCCCTGGGAGGGGGGGGGAGATTTCCCTACCGGTTGAGAACCACTGTGTTAGAGACTACTCACCAATTAATGTCCCATACGGTTTAATGATTTCATATAAAGACCTCTGCATTTTTTAAACTAGTGTAATTTGCAATAAAGGTAGCTGTTTTCAACTTACACTTAAGTCTTGGTGAATAGTATTTTCATTGTCTAAGCTGGTAGTATTGTTGGTAATTTAAATATATTTTGTTACAGTATAAATATAACATAAACCGCCAGGAACTCTATTGTTTGGGAGCCAACTAATAAAGAAACCTTATGACAGCAATATTTTATTAGTTTTCAGCATACATCTTTATTTAACTGGAAATATTGTGTTAATTCTTTATATTGTCTTTCCTCGTTCGTTATACATGGTGATCTTTCTGTGTCAGCAATACCAACTCTCGAAATTCACTAAAGATAAACATTGTTTTGAACTCATATTGAATTATTTAACATAACCATGTTAAAATATAAGCGGGTACTTCATCTGAAAACTAGAAATATAATAAGAAAAATGGTCAATATGATATAACATCGATTGGTTAACATTTACACCGGGTAAGACGATTGTTTCAGTTGCCGAGAGGCATGGTCTATTGTTATAACAAACATCTATAACCTGAGAAAACAACTCATATTATAAGTTTAAAATGCTTCAAAATGGGATAGTATTTATTTTAAAACCTCGAAATATTAGATGACGAATAGTAAGTGGGGTATAATATCGATACGTTAAAAATTTACATTTTGCATACTGATTGTTTGAAGTTGCCTATTTTCATGGCCTATTGTAACTGTAAAAATCAATTATCTCAATAAATAACTCGTTTTATTTTAGTTAATGACTATTAATGACAGTTAAACATAGAATATCCCAAGCAAATGTAGCATTTGACAAGATGAACAATATCCTCTACATTAAACTTTCTGTCAATAGCGGTGTGGAAAAGAGTTGATAAGAGGTAGGCTATGTATATTTAATATTAAATATACCAGGTCATCAGACTGCTAAACACAATATATGAAACGGGAGATATTCCTTCTCAATTATGTAATTCTATATTTATTGCGCCGGTCTCCGTGGCAAAGGTCTTATGTACGCGATTCGTAATCCCGCTTACCCGAATTCGAAACACAGCTGCGCGCGGTTTGACAGCAGGCAGTATTGCGCTAGGTTTAACAAATTGGAATGGGGGCGGGTTGTTCAAAAAGCAATGGCAAACGACTGAACGTAAAACTTGCTAAAACATCAACAACAGCAATAAAATGCTAGTGTTGACAGCGATGTCCAGGATATGCACACACACAAAATATTTATTCTAATCCTAAAGAAACTAGGAGCCTTTAGTTGCATATCACTTAGAGGATGTTGCAGTCAAACACAGCATTGTTTAGCTGTTCATGATTTCTTCTCAAGTTTAAGTTTGTTAGTTTGTGAACGACCGGCACACACACCAATGTATGAAAACCAAAGTAAGGCCGTCTGCTGCCAAATCGCCCACAGCTGTTTTTCGAATGTGGTATGCGGGATTACGAGTTGCGTCCTTAACCCCTTTTTCACAGACCCAGCTTAGTGCTTTTACTTTGATTTTTACCGTGATGGGTGTGGGGATGGATGTGGGGGTTGGGTGTGGGGGTTGGGTGTGAGGATGTGTCTGTGAATGGGATATGTCTATGTGGGTGGGAGTGGGTGAGTTTGGATGGGGTAAATGTGAGTGGATGGAGGATGCATGTGTGGGTGGTGAGGATGTTTGTAGATAGGGGTTGTGAGGGTGGGTGGGGAGATGTGTGTGTGGGGGTGAGGGATGTGTGGGCGGGGATGTGTTTGGGGAATGCATGTGGAGGGATGTGTGTGGGGGGGGGGGATGTGATTATGGATGGGGTGTGGGAGGGGATACGTGTGAGGGGTGGGGGAGGTTGGGATATGCGGGTGGATGAAGGATGTATGTGAGGATGGGGGATGTGTGTTTGACTCGGTGGTTTTAGTGTGTGTGGGTGGGAGGGGAGTAGATGAGAGATGCATATGTTGATAGATGGGTGGGTGATGTGTGGGTGTGAGTGGTTGATGGATGAGTACGTGAGTGGGTGGATGTGTGAGAGAGATGAGTGTATGGGTGGCGGTTGTGTGTGTGGGTGAGAAGATGTGTGTGAGCGGCGGATGTGTTTGGGTGGGTTATATGTGAGTGGTGGGATGTGTGTGGGTGAGAGGTGTGTGTTTTTGGATGAGGAATGTGTTGGTGGGCGGGGATGTGTGTATGGGTGTGGGGATGTGTGTGTGAGAGTGTATGGGTGGTGAGATGTGTAATTAAGGGATGTGCGATTGTGGATTGCAGATCGGGGGGGGGGGGGGCCTAAGGGGTGCTTGGCGATTGGGTGGGTGGAGGATGTGTGGGAGGGTGAGTGTGTGTAGGTAGGGGGTGGGTGGGGGATATGTGTGTGTGGGTGGGGGATGTGTGGGTGGGGGAGATTGTGTGGGTAGGGGATGTGTGGGTGGGTGCGGGTTTTGTGTGTGGGTAGATGCGGGAGATGTGAGTTGGCGGGAATATGTGTGTGTTGGTGTTGGATATGTGGTTGGGGAATGTGTGTTTGGCTGAGTGGTTGGGGTGTGTGGGTGGTGGAGGATATGTGGGTGGGTGAGTATTGGTAGGTTATGGGATGGGTGGAGGATGTGTGCGTGTGGGTGGGGAGATGTGTGAAGGTGGGGATATGTGGGTGGTTGATGGATGGATGGGCGCATACATGTGTGCCTGGGTTTGTGTGTGGGTGGGTGGGGGATGTAAGTGGAGGGATGTGTGGTTGGTGGGAGATGTGTGTGTGTGTGTGTGTGTGTGTGGGGAGATTGTGTATGTGGGGGGTGGGTGGGATTGTGGGTTGGGGGATGAGTGAATGGATGGGGAAATGTATGTGCCTGTGGGTATTTGTGTGGTTGGGTGGTGGATGTGTGTGTGGGACACGCGGATGGATAAGGATGGGTGGGTGGGTGGGTGGGGGATTTGTCTCATAACATGGTAACATGCATTGTTTATGTTTACAACATTCATTTGACAAAGCTTTTTTTCCTATGTGAATGCACTATGCACTGATGAACGAAAGATGAGTGATTGGAATGGCCGAATGTAAGACGGTGTCGTGTTCTCCTTTAAAGTGTCGTCCCTGGAGTGAGGAGAGTCAACACCCACATTATAATTTTTCTTTCCTATCAATATCCTGGAGAATCCACCAGCTTCCGTCCAACACACTCCATCAGCCCATGGACACCTTTTCCTATCACTCTCTCACTGTCGTACTATGCCCCCCTCTCATACTTCCCCAACGCAACATATTCAACAACTCTTGCTTCTAAAAATTAGTAAAGATTAATTTATTAAAAGAAAAGTGTAACGTATATGAGACGTGTATGCGAAGAAAATGTGTGATGTGTTCTGTAATGTGTTTAGGATCGGACTCTCAGATAATAGCATAGTCAGTTCATCCTTGCAAGGACACACCACAGCACGTTAAGTCAGAACAAGTCCACCTCACCCGGTACTGTATCTCTCCTGCCGTACACCGACTGTCATCTGTAGCTACCTGGTAATTCATCTTCCTGATCATCCGAAATAGATACTGTTTGTAAATTACAGCTGATCATGGACCGGTTGCCCAATGCACATAATTTCCTATCGTTCTTAAAGAATGCACAAATCCTTTGTAGTGAGTATTTAGGTATCACTGTTATTGTTAATATACTTGGACCTAACTAGTGTCTATCTAGGTTCAGGTATCATGTCTTTTGAACTATTTCACTAGAATATATCACACCATGTGACTATTATATTTTAATGTTCTTGTTTAGGTACTAATGTTCTTATGATGTGTGTTGCATCAACAATCATCACCCATCTTAGGTGAACCTTAACACGCAGGAATCTTTATATTGGTTGGCTCTTCTGAGTCATGTTATGGTGAACCCTCCTGATTATGAGTCCAGCGTAAACATAATACCATCTTTCTTCTCGGACGTTATTCCTTTTTAGTAAGAAACATTTGAGTGTCCAACTGGTGTTATGTCTAATTGAAGTTGCACTTCATCAAACCCAGTGTTGAACTTCCTCGTAACTGGTATGGAACCTGTGAGAGAAACAACACATCTTGTGATAGTACTAGTCACTGATCCTACCGGCTCAGTTATTTTACAGCTAACTAAACTCTGTCATAGAGCATATTAGCTCCTCACCTACGTCCGAATCAGGCGATGACAAGGAAACACCCATAAACAGAGTGCACAACTTCAGTGGGCAAACCATTGAAAGATCCCCCCATTGGACACTTTCCCCATCTTAAATCTCTCCAATTATCACTCCTCTATCCTATTCATCCTAGCAGAGCCAATTATCACTTCACTACTCTAACTAGTTTTCAACTAACAGTGCTAATCATCACACTCTAGTTTTAACAAGACTACTGCCTATATTAATTAGAACTACTTAGATAATATAACTACCTTATGCAAACTATCCTCATTCCCGGATGGCTGCTACACTTTCCCATAACGACACATGCTAGTTAATTTTAAATTAATCTAACACTGTAGAGCTCTCCCACAAACACGTCCATCCTAATCCACGGTTTTGGTCAACACTGTTTCTCCCAATCATGGATTTTCAAACAGCCTAAAATTGGTCACGTGACGGTATTCTTTATGTCCACACAGGTGTTATTTGGGCATATCATCCATTGTCCAGAATCTATCCTCCCTGGCTCAATCAATGTCAGAGTTGTCATCACTTGTTTTGACTCCCACAACAAGCTAGCGAGTTCCTGTATGCTCCCAACAACGGGTTTCCACAACAAACCGCCAATCTTCTGTCGAGTGGTGACAACAACAGCCGTCATTTCGCTTGATGTCCGGAAACTCTCAATGACAGACGGACTGTTTTCTCCCGAGCTGAGTACTTCCGCTTAAATCCGACCTGTTTATGAACTGTCAAAGTGGTGTATAGATTCATCTCACTCACTTCCAAATGTTCCCATTTTGTCGACCCCATGCAAACACGTGCAGCTGCAACTTTTGACCGTCCTGGGGATTTTGACATCCAATTTGTTTTTTCTGTTAGTTAAAATAGTTTTGGCTTTGCAGATAGGCCGGTTAATCAGAAAGTCTCTATAGTAATCAACTGGTTAAACGCGGTGTTTTATTTTTGTGACAGACGGGCCTGCGTGCCCAATTTGTTACCCTTTGAAAATAAAGTTCGTTCGTTCGTTACTTTTGTTTTCTCTCCATTGTTTCAATTTATAAAGTTTTATGTACTTCCGTGTTTTGCCGAGCAATATTTGTTCTTGCTTTAATTTCTGTTAAACATGTTCGATTGAATGTCATCGGTGGAGCTAGATACACGACCCTGCTCATGTTCTGTAATTTATCTCCACTGATAAATGAATTGGTTATGTTTGTTTTATCGATTATCATTACTGTATTTGTGTATTGAGATATACATGTTTGTTTTTCGTTGGCTCTTGTGCTGGGATTATTAGTTATTCAAATCCCGTTTGAGTTGTTGGTAGTAAAAATGTACGTCAGAGTGTCCAAAGTTGAGGTATTTATATCCCCCTGATTCAAACAAAATAAATGATCATTGTTCTACAACAGGATCGTACTTTTCCAAAACGATCATATTGACGATGAACAATATATTAAACAGATTAGGTGGTCAAACAAACAAAAAACCATCTTGTCAGAGTCTGTTTGGGATTCTGAGAAAAGAAGCTTTTTTTTTTTATTTTTTCTATTTTGTCATTTTCTTTTTTTTCATTATTCTTTTTTTTTTTTTTTTTTTTTTCATTTTCTCTTCATTATTCTTATTTGTTTTCTTCATTGTTCATTTTTATTTCATCTTTCCATTCTTCTCATCACGTTCTTATTAATGCCTTAATGTAGTCACTATAGTGTTTCCCCCATGTATATGTTGTGATTTGTGTATTTGTTTGCTAATAAAGTATAGTTGCCTCAGAGTCTATGTTTTCCGTAATTGTTTTCTGCAAAGCTGCATTACATTGTGTTACGTAGAGGATTCAAATGAAAATCTCAAACAAGTGATAAAAATGACAATAACCATGTCATTATCCTGTAACCTGTCAATATTGTTTGTTAAGGATGTCAAGAGTATCTATTTTTTTTTTTAAATCACTGAAGGGGTGAAACCTATAGAAATTCATCTGCAAATAGAGACCCAGTGTGGTGATGCATGCATGTCAGCCTTGAAAGTGTATGAGTGGAGTAGGAAGTTTCAAAACGGCATGATTCTGTGACAAAATGTTCACCACCGGGTCAGGCACACCGAGTTGTGACCCCAGAGTGATTGCAGCCTCGTACAGGAAAACCGCCGGTTGACTGTATGTGACATTGCCGGACATCTTGACATCAGTCAAGGTTCAGCACACCACATCAGCCATGATGTGCTACAGTACCGCAAAGTGTCTGCAGGGTAGGTTCCATGACAACTTACCCCAGAATTGAAGCAACGGCGGTTTGATGCTTGTCAAGACTTTTGCAGTGCTTTGAAGCAGAAGGTGATGGTTTCCTAACAACAATTGTTACTGGAGATGACACCCAGGTTCACTACCACGAGCCGCAGAGTGCGAGCAAGGAAAGGCCCGATCCATCCTAATAGGAACCAAAGACGTTTCGCACTCAGCCATCTACAGTGAAAGATATACTCACTCACGTTTGGGATGAACGAGACGTTATTTCAGGGCACTACATGCCAAGAGGGAAAACTGTCACCTGTAAACGTATACAGATCTTCTTGGGTATAATCTTCGACCCGCAATCTAATTTAAACGACAGGGCTTCTGAGTGATGGTGTCCTTTTGCAACAATGCTCGACTCCATACTGCCCGTGCAACCATTCAAACCATCGAAGGCCGCCACTTTCAGTGTGTACCATATCCCCCGTTCTCGCCAGATCTAGCCCCAAGTCAATTCCACCTGTTTGGACAACTCAAATAATTACTGGGAGGAAAGAATTTTCGGAACAAAGAAGAGGTACAAACACTTATCGGCTCTGGGGGACTTTGGATTGAACGCAGTGGCGACTTCTTCTTCTTCTTCTTCTTCTTCTTCTTCTTCTTCTTCTTCTTCAGCGTTCCGAGCCATTGAGGTTCTTTGCTGCAAATACAATCCGTCTCCATTCGTCTCTCTGGTGGACCTTCTCTTGCCAGTCGTTGATTCCAAGTGCTTGTAGGTCTGTACATGTATTATCTTTCCACCGCTTTCTTGGTCTACCTCGGGGTCTACGGTCATTTATTTCCTGAGTGTAAGGGAGTTTTGTTTCCCTATTATCTTCCATTCTTTCTATATGCCCCAGCCATTGTAGTCTATTAGCCTTCATGATACCAGTGATTAGCGGGGACTTAAACAGATCATAAATGTCTTTGTTACTTCTTCTTTTCCACTCTCCACTTTGTGTATCCCTAATGGGTCCAAAGATGCGTTTTAAAATTTTGTTCTCAAAGGTTTGTAACAAGGCTTCGTCTCCTTTCGTTGTACTCCAGGTTTCAGAGCCATACAGCACAACTTGTCTGATCAGTGTTTTGTATATTGTGATTTTGGTGTTACGAGATAGCGCCTTTGATTTTAGTAGATGCTGTAGTGCATAGTATATCTTATTTCCAGAGTTGATTCTAGTTTGTATTTCTTCCCTTATGATGTTGGAGCAGTTGAAGATTGTACCCAGGTATTTGTATGTTTCTGTTCTTTTAATGGTCATATTATCTATTTGTATGTGGCCAGAGTTTCTAGCCATTCCGTCTCTTGAAATTACCATATATTCTGTCTTATCTTGGTTGATAACCAGCCCCATCTGTTGGGCTTTTCCCTTTAAGTGAGTCAATATTTCCAATGTCTTTTGTTCACTTTGCCCTATAATATCTATATCATCTGCATAACTAAGCAGCTTGGATGTTCCTCCAATATCACATTCCTCCTTTACCTTCCTTACAACTTTCTCTAGAGCCAGATTGAAGAGTAGCGGCGATAGTGCATCACCCTGTTTCAAGCCAGATGTTATTTGGAAGGGGTCTGATTTCCTGCCTTTATATGTTACTATATTATAAGTATCTTCCATGCATAGTCTGGTCATGTTGATTAACTTCCTTGGTATTCCAAATTCCTGCATTGCATTCCATAGACTATTCCTATGGACACTATCATAAGCCTTTTTGAAATCCACAAAAATGTTATGGAGATCTCTTTTATATTCCCAATGTTTCTCGGCTATTTGTCGTAAGATAAATATCTGATCTATTGTTGATCTGTTTTGTCTAAAACCCGCCTGGTAGTCACCTAATATGTCTTCTGAATATGGTTTTAGTCTATTTAGTAATACTACGGATAGTATCTTATAGCTTGTGGACAGTAGTGATATTCCTCTATAATTTACACATTGGAACTTGTCTCCTTTCTTAAAGATAGGTATCAATAATGACTCTTTCCAGTCATGGGGTAATTCTTCTGTCCTCCAGATTTTTATTATTAGTTCGTATAGCTTTAGATGTAATGCATGGCGACCTGCCTTTATAAATTCAACAGCAATTCCATCAGTCCCAGTTGCTTTATTGTTTTTAAGTCGTGTGATTACATATAGGATTTCTTCAAATGTAGGTTCTTCAATTTGTGGTTCGCATGTTAGAACCTCTTCCTGTGGGAAAATGTGACTTGGAGCTTCACAATTTAGTAATTCAATAAAATATTCTTGGTGGAACGCAAATTATTCCTCCCCACGACGCTTGACGGCAGAAGTGGAAGATGATGATGATGATGATGATGATGAATAAAATATTCTTTCCATGTGTTGCACATTTCCTCATTGGTATTTATAATATTCCCATTTTTGTCTTTTAAACCATATGTGTTTTGTTGGTGCCCTCGTTTCATTGACTTCAGTTCTTTAAAAAATTTTCTGGATTCATTTTTCTGGTGATTAGTTTCCATATCTTTGATTATATTACTCATATATTATAAAAGTCTTCTTTAATATCATCTTCTTTCTCTTCAGTAGGTGCGTGTACATTAATCATCGTTATATTTTTCCATTTACCTTTTATTCGTAATTTACTAATCCTGTCATTAAAAGCTTTAAAGTTTAAAACGTTCCCCCATAACTCTTTTTTGATGACAAATCCTGTTCCTAATTCATGTTTATTTTGGGTGTTTCCTCCATATATTACAATCATTCCATTTTGCTCTAAAGTACCCTCTCCTGGCCACCTTATTTCTTGAATTGCTGTTATATCCATTTGATATTCACCCAGCTCCCGGGTTAGTTCTTCGGCCGCTCCAGCTCCATATAGTGTCTGTACATTCCATGTTCCAAATCTCAAAAGTCCTTTAACGTTCCAAGGTCGTTGTCCAGATAAGTCAGTCCGATATCGAGGCTCATGTATTTGTTTCGTAAAAAAGAAAGGTTTTTACAAAGGTGGGGATGTTAACCCCACGCTTCAACCCCCAACCTGGAGGACCAGGGTGTTTCTCTTTGTCTGTTCTCTACCCTTTGACCTGTCCGGCTTGGGAGGCCCTGCTGGTAGCTACGCTACCGCCGGCATAGCTCTCAGGGTCATTGAGAAACTCAAGCTCCCCCACCACGACAAGGTGGAAACACCATCGGGGGAGGCAGTGGGGACTACATCGAAAAATTATACATACGTACTCTAGTTTTACAAAATATATTCAACATCAACAACAACAACAACAACAACAACAACAACAACAACAACAACAACAACAACAACAACAACAACAAAACCTTTAAAGTTTTCATCTGAAGTCCGCTCGTATTTTATATTGTCTACATATCCACAGCCTTATCTTCACAGAGGTTCCGCTAATTTTATTCATAATTTAACTATAGCAAACTAATCTGTTTTAACATCACATATCCTTGCTAGCGTTTTGCCCGGTTTTGTGTGGTTTTGTTATCTCTATTAAGTATCATGGGATGCCGATTTCTGTTATGATGGTTCGGAAGTCTTTGTGCATTAAACTATCAAATGCCTGTGAGAAGTCTATAAAGAAAGTGTACATGGTGTAGCGGTTTTCCTTAGAGATTCGTAATCCCGCAAACCGCGTTCTAAACATAGCTACGGGCGAATTGGCAGCAGACTCTTGTGTTGGTTTTCATACAATGGTATGTGTGCCGGTCGTTCAGAAAGGAATGACAAACTACAGAACGTAAACTAGCCATAACAAAGAACCACAATTGATGAGGCTGACTCCGGTGTCCTGTAAAGGATATTCAGCTAACTATAAAAAGACGTAAACTTGAAAACTGGCAAAACTGATGGGAAAATGGCGAAATCGTGCCGATCCGGGGGCCACCTCATCAGATAAAAACAGGACACCCACGCCGTGGTGCTACATTAAAAATAGGGGGGGGGGGGAATCACCACAAAGAAGGAATCACTTCAACTGGGAATGTCCAAAGTCGAACTCTGCAGCCAAACACCGACATCATTGCTTGTGCTGGAATAGTACGTCTTACACGCCGCAGGGATAGCGAGGGCAAGCTTTAATAGAATTAGTCCAGCGGAAGAGCTGGCCTTGGCTGGGAGCGTGCAGGAGGTCAACTTCGCAAGCTGTGAACGGGGTTGGAAGAACACCACATGGCAGCAACAACGTCTAGTGACTGGTTCATAGCTAGCCACTAAAGTGGAGTAGAAGACTCTGGGGCCAACTGTTAGGGCAAGGTGTTGACCTTCCCGCCGTCAGTTACGGTGCAGTGGCAAAGCTGTTAGATGCAATGGGTGCCTAACCTACGCCCTCCGAGGCTTGCCTCAGGGCAGACACACTTAACCGTGTCGATAATGGAAATGAACGAGCATAAATATCTCGAAGGTGTTCATGCACGACAGGAAAATGACCGCTGAGAGTCAAGATCCGGATTCTCCTCTTCACTGAGAGTGTCAGGAAGGAAGACTACTGATGACCAGAAATCTCCTGTAGTGTTTGCTCAACAGAGGCATTTTTATCACTAACTAACTAGCCCGCTCTCTGTTGAAGGGGTTACGAATGCCATTTGAGTATGAGAAGCCGGTCGTTCAGAAAGCAATGGCAAACTACTGAACGTAAACTTGCCAAGAAATCACAAACAGCCAAAGAACTAACTAACTTTAACTTTCAAAATAACTAGCTACCTAGCTAACTAACTAACCAGCTACCTAGCTAACTAACTAACTAACTAACTACCTAACTAACTAACTAACTAACTAACTAACTAACTAACTAACTAACTAACTAACTAACTAACTAGCTACCTAGCTAACTAACTAACTAACTAACTAACTAACTAGCTACCTAGCTAACTAACTAACTAACTAACTAACTACCTAGCTACCTAGCTAACTAACTAACTAACTAACTACCTAACTAACTAACTAGCTACCTAGCTAACTAACTAACTAACTAACTAACTAACTAACTACCTAGCTAACTAACTAACTAACTAACTAACTAACTAACTAACTAACTAACTAACTAACTAACTAGCTACCTAGCTAACTAACTAACTAACTAACTACCTAACTAACTAACTAACTACCTAACTAACTAACTAACTAACTAACTAACTAACTACCTAACTAACTAACTAACTAACTAACTAACTAACTAACTAACTAACTAGCTACCTAGCTAACTAACTAACTAACTAACTAACTAACTAGCTACCTAGCTAACTAACTAACTAACTAACTAACTAACTACCTAACTAACTAACTAACTAACTAACTAACTAACTAACTAACTAACTAACTAACTAACTAACTAACTAACTAACTAACTAACTAACTAACTAACTAACTAACTAACTAACTAACTAACTAACTAACTAACTAACTAACTAACTAACTAACTAACTAACTAACTAACTAACTAACTAGCTAACTACCTAACTAACTAACTAACTAACTAACTAACTAACTAACTAACTAACTAACTAACTAGCTACCTAGCTAACTACCTAACTAACTAACTAACTAACTAACTAACTAACTAACTAACTAACTAACTAACTAACTAACTAACTAACTAACTACCTAGCTAACTACCTAACTAACTAACTAACTAACTAACTAACTAACTAACTAACTAACTAACTAGCTACCTAGCTAACTAACTACCTAGCTAACTAACTAACTAACTAACTAACTAACTAACTAACTAACTAACTAACTAACTAACTAACTAGCTACCTAGCTAACTACCTAACTAACTAACTAACTAACTAACTAACTAACTAACTAACTAACTAACTAACTAACTAACTAACTAACTAACTAACTAACTAACTAGCTACCTAGCTAACTAACTAACTAACTAACTAACTAACTAACTAGCTACCTAGCTAACTAACTAACTAACTAACTAACTAACTAACTACCTAACTAACTAACTAACTAACTAACTAACTAACTAACTAACTAACTAGCTACCTAGCTAACTACCTAACTAACTAACTAACTAACTAACTAACTAACTAACTAACTAACTAACTAACTAACTAACTAACTAACTAACTAACTAGCTACCTAGCTAACTACCTAACTAACTAACTAACTAACTAACTAACTAACTACCTAACTAACTAACTAACTAACTAACTAACTAACTAACTAGCTACCTAGCTAACTACCTAACTAACTAACTAACTAACTAACTAACTAACTAACTAACTAACTAACTAACTAACTAACTAGCTACCTAGCTAACTACCTAACTAACTAACTAACTAACTAACTAACTAACTAACTAACTAACTAACTAACTAACTAACTAACTAACTAACTAACTAACTAACTAACTAACTAACTAACTAACTAACTAACTAACTAACTAACTAACTAACTAACTAACTAACTAACTAACTAACTAACTAACTAACTAACTAACTAACTAACTAACTAACTAACTAACTAACTAACTAACTAACTAACTAACTAACTAACTAACTAACTAACTAACTAACTAACTAACTAACTAACTAACTAACTAACTAACTAACTAACTAACTAACTAACTAACTAACTAACTAACTAACTAACTAACTAGCTAGCTACCTAGCTAACTACCTAACTAACTAACTAACTAACTAACTAACTAACTAACTAACTAGCTACCTAGCTAACTACCTAACTAACTAACTAACTAACTAACTAACTAACTAACTAACTAACTAACTAACTACCTAGCTAACTACCTAACTAACTAACTAACTAACTAACTAACTAACTAACTAACTAACTAACTAACTAACTAACTACCTAGCTAACTACCTAACTAACTAACTAACTAACTAACTAACTAACTAACTAACTAGCTACCTAGCTAACTACCTAACTAACTAACTAACTAACTAACTAACTAACTAACTAACTAACTAACTAACTAGCTACCTAGCTAACTACCTAACTAACTAACTAACTAACTAACTAACTAACTAACTAACTAACTAACTAACTAACTAACTAACTAACTAACTAACTAACTAACTAACTAACTAACTAACTAACTAACTAACTAACTAACTAACTAACTAACTAACTAACTAACTAACTAACTAACTAACTAACTAACTAACTAACTAACTAACTAACTAACTAACTAACTAACTAACTAACTAACTAACTAACTAACTAACTAACTAACTAACTAACTAACTAACTAACTAACTAGCTACCTAGCTAACTACCTAACTAACTAACTAACTAACTAACTAACTAACTAACTAACTAACTAACTAACTAACTAACTAACTAACTAACTAACTAACTAACTAACTAACTAACTAACTAACTAACTAACTAACTAACTAGCTACCTAGCTAACTACCTAACTAACTAACTAACTAACTAACTAACTAACTAACTAACTAACTAACTAGCTACCTAGCTAACTACCTAACTAACTAACTAACTAACTAACTAACTAACTAACTAACTAACTAACTAACTAACTAACTAGCTACCTAGCTAACTACCTAACTAACTAACTAACTAACTAACTAACTAACTAACTAACTAGCTACCTAGCTAACTACCTAACTAACTAACTAACTAACTAACTAACTAACTAACTAACTAACTAACTAACTAACTAACTAACTAACTAACTAACTAACTAACTAACTAACTAACTAACTAACTAGCTACCTAGCTAACTACCTAACTAACTAACTAACTAACTAACTAACTAACTAACTAACTAACTAACTAACTAACTAACTAACTAACTAACTAACTAACTAACTAACTAACTAACTAACTAACTAACTAACTAACTAACTAGCTACCTAGCTAACTACCTAACTAACTAACTAACTAACTAACTAACTAACTAACTAACTAACTAACTAACTAACTAACTAGCTACCTAGCTAACTACCTAACTAACTAACTAACTAACTAACTAACTAACTAACTAACTAACTAACTAACTAACTAACTAACTAACTAACTAACTAACTAACTAACTAACTAACTAACTAACTAACTAACTAGCTACCTAGCTAACTACCTAACTAACTAACTAACTAACTAACTACCTAACTAACTAACTAACTAACTAACTAACTAACTAACTAACTAACTAACTAACTAACTAACTAACTAACTAACTAACTAACTAACTAACTAACTAACTAACTAACTAACTAACTAACTAACTAACTAACTAACTAACTAACTAACTAACTAACTAACTAACTAACTAACTAGCTAACTAGCTACCTAGCTAACTACCTAACTAACTAACTAACTAACTAACTAACTAACTAACTAGCTACCTAGCTAACTACCTAACTAACTAACTAACTAACTAACTAACTAACTAACTAACTAGCTACCTAGCTAACTACCTAACTAACTAACTAACTAACTAACTAACTAACTAACTAACTAACTAACTAACTAACTAACTAACTAACTAACTAACTAACTAACTAACTAACTAACTAACTAACTAACTAACTAACTAACTAACTAACTAACTAACTAACTAACTAACTAACTAACTAACTAACTAACTAACAAACTAACTAACTAACTAACTAACTAACTAACTAACTAACTAACTAACTAACTAACTAACTAGCTACCTAGCTACCTAGCTAACTACCTAACTAACTAACTAACTAACTAACTAACTAACTAACTAGCTACCTAGCTAACTAACTAACTAACTAACTAACTAACTAACTAACTAACTAACTAACTAACTAACTAGCTACCTAGCTAACTAACTAACTAACTAACTAACTAACTAACTAACTAGCTACCTAGCTAACTAACTAACTAACTAACTAACTAACTAACTAACTAACTAGCTACCTAGCTAACTAACTAACTAACTAACTAACTAACTAACTAACTAACTAACTAACTAACTAACTAACTAACTAACTAACTAACTAACTAACTAACTAACTAACTAACTAACTACCTAACTAACTAACTAACTAACTAACTAACTAACTAACTACCTAGCTAACTACCTAACTAACTAACTAACTAACTAACTAACTAACTAACTAACTAACTAACTAACTAACTAACTAACTAGCTACCTAGCTAACTAACTAGCTAACTAACTAACTAACTAACTAACTAACTAACTAGCTACCTAGCTAACTAACTAACTAACTAACTAACTAACTAACTAACTAACTAGCTAACTAACTAACTAGCTAACTAACTAACTAACTAACTAACTAGCTACCTAGCTAACTACCTAACTAACTAACTAACTAACTAACTAACTAACTAACTAGCTACCTAGCTAACTACCTAACTAACTAGCTAACTAACTAACTAACTAACTAACTAACTAGCTACCTAGCTAACTAACTAACTAACTAACTAGCTACCTAGCTAACTACCTAACTAACTAACTAACTAACTAACTAGCTACCTAGCTAACTACCTAACTAACTAACTAACTAACTAACTAACTAACTAACTAACTACCTAACTAACTAGCTAACTAACTAACTAACTAACTAGCTACCTAGCTAACTAACTAACTAACTAACTAGCTACCTAGCTAACTACCTAACTAACTAACTAACTAACTAACTAACTAGCTACCTAGCTAACTACCTAACTAACTAACTAACTAACTAACTAACTAACTAACTAACTAACTACCTAACTAACTAACTAACTAACTAGCTACCTAGCTAACTACCTAACTAACTAACTAACTAACTAACTAACTAACTAACTAACTAACTAGCTACCTAGCTAACTACCTAACTAACTAACTAACTAACTAACTAACTAACTAACTAACTAACTAACTAACTAGCTACCTAGCTAACTACCTAACTAACTAACTAACTAACTAACTAACTAACTAACTAACTAACTAGCTACCTAGCTAACTACCTAACTAACTAACTAACTAACTAACTAACTAACTAGCTACCTAGCTAACTACCTAACTAACTAACTAACTAACTAACTAACTAACTAACTAACTAACTAACTAACTAACTAACTACCTAACTAACTAACTAACTAACTAACTAACTAACTAACTAACTAACTAGCTACCTAGCTAACTACCTAACTAACTAACTAACTAACTAACTAGCTAACTAACTAACTAACTAACTAACTAACTAACTAACTAACTAACTAACTAACTAGCTACCTAGCTAACTACCTAACTAACTAACTAACTAACTAACTAACTAACTAACTAACTAACTAACTAACTAACTAACTAAACTAACTAACTAACTAACTAACTAACTAACTAACTAACTAACTAACTAACTAACTAACTAACTAACTAACTAACTAACTAACTAACTAACTAACTAACTAACTAACTAACTAACTAACTAACTAGCTACCTAGCTAACTACCTAACTAACTAACTAACTAACTAACTAGCTACCTAGCTAACTACCTAACTAACTAGCTACCTAGCTAACTACCTAGCTAACTAACTAACTAACTAACTAACTAACTAACTAACTAACTAACTACCTAGCTAACTACCTAACTAACTAACTAACTAACTAACTAACTAACTAACTAACTAACTAACTAACTAACTAACTAACTAGCTACCTAGCTAACTACCTAACTAACTAACTAACTAACTAACTAACTAACTAACTAACTAACTAGCTACCTAGCTAACTACCTACCTACCTAACTAACTAACTAACTAACTAACTAACTAACTAACTAACTAACTAACTAACTAACTAACTAACTAACTAACTAACTAACTAACTAACTAACTAACTAACTAACTAACTAACTAACTAACTAACTAACTAACTAACTAACTAACTAACTAACTAACTAACTAACTAACTAACTAACTAACTAACTAACTAACTAACTAACTAACTAACTAACTAACTAACTAGCTACCTAGCTAACTACCTAACTAACTAACTAACTAACTAACTAACTAACTAACTAACTAACTAACTAGCTACCTAGCTAACTAACTAACTAACTAACTAACTAACTAACTAACTAACTAACTAACTAACTAACTAACTAACTAACTACCTAACTAACTAACTAACTAACTAACTAACTAGCTAACTAACTAACTAACTAACTAACTAGCTACCTAGCTAACTAACTAACTAACTAACTAACTAACTAACTAACTAACTAACTAGCTACCTAGCTAGCTAACTAACTAACTAACTAACTAACTAACTAACTAACTAACTAACTAACTAACCAACTAACTAACTAACTAACTAACTAACTAACTAACTAACTAACTAACTAACTAACTAACTAACTAACTAACTAGCTAGCTACCTAGCTAACTACCTAACTAACTAACTAACTAACTAACTAACTACCTAACTAACTAACTAACTAACTAACTAACTAACTAACTACCTAGCTAACTACCTAACTAACTAACTAACTAACTAACTAACTAACTAACTAACTAACTAACTAACTAACTAACTAACTAACTAGCTACCTAGCTAACTAACTAGCTAACTAACTAACTAACTAACTAACTAACTAACTAGCTACCTAGCTAACTAACTAACTAACTAACTAACTAACTAACTAACTAGCTAACTAACTAACTAACTAGCTAACTAACTAACTAACTAACTAACTAGCTACCTAGCTAACTACCTAACTAACTAACTAACTAACTAACTAACTAACTAGCTACCTAGCTAACTACCTAACTAACTAGCTAACTAACTAACTAACTAACTAACTAACTAGCTACCTAGCTAACTAACTAACTAACTAACTAGCTACCTAGCTAACTACCTAACTAACTAACTAACTAACTAACTAACTAACTAACTAACTAACTACCTAACTAACTAG
>OY992879.1:31479649-31514649 GCA_963921405.1 Cepaea hortensis | reverse complement strand
CCGTAATTGTTTTCTGCAAAGCTGCATTACATTGTGTTACGTAGAGGATTCAAATGAAAATCTTAAACAAGTGATAAAAATGACAATAACCATGTCATTATATTGTAACCTGTCAATATTGTTTGTTAAGGATGTCAAGAGTATCTATTTTTTTTTTTTAAATCACTGAAGGGGTGAAACCTATAGAACGTCATCTGCAAATAGAGACCCAGTGTGGTGATGCATGCATGTCAGCCTTGAAAGTGTATGAGTGGAGTAGGAAGTTTCAAAACGGCATGATTCTGTGACAAAATGTTCACCACCGGGTCAGGCACACCGAGTTGTGACCCCAGAGTGATTGCAGCCTCGTACAGGAAAACCGCCGGTTGACTGTATGTGACATTGCCGCACATCTTGACATCAGTCAAGGTTCAGCACACCACATCAGCCATGATGTGCTACAGTACCGCAAAGTGTCTGCAGGGTAGGTTCCATGACAACTTACCCCAGAATTGAAGCAACGGCGGTTTGATGCTTGTCAAGACTTTTGCAGTGCTTTGAAGCAGAAGGTGATGGTTTCCTAACAACAATTGTTACTGGAGATGACACCCAGGTTCACTACCACGAGCCGCAGAGTGCGAGCAAGGAAAGGCCCGATCCATCCTAATAGGAACCAAAGACGTTTCGCACTCAGCCATCTACAGTGAAAGATATACTCACTCACGTTTGGGATGAACGAGACGTTATTTCAGGGCACTACATGCCAAGAGGGAAAACTGTCACCTGTAAACGTATACAAATCTTCTTGGGTATAATCTTCGACCCGCAATCTAATTTAAACGACAGGGCTTCTGAGTGATGGTGTCCTTTTGCAACAATGCTCGACTCCATACTGATCGTGCAACCATTCAAACCATCGAAAGCCGCCACTTTCAGTGTGTACCATATCCCCCGTTCTCGCCAGATCTAGCCCCAAGTCAATTCCACCTGTTTGGACAACTCAAATAATTACTGGGAGGAAAGAATTTTCGGAACAAAGAAGAGGTACAAACACTTATCGGCTCTGGGGGACTTTGGATTGAACGCAGTGGCGACTTCTTCTTCTTCTTCTTCTTCTTCTTCTTCTTCTTCTTCTTCTTCTTCTTCTTCTTCTTCTTCTTCTTCTTCTTCTTCTTCTTCTTCTTCTTCTTCTTCTTCAGCGTTCCGAGCCATTGAGGTTCTTTGCTGCAAATACAATCCGTCTCCATTCGTCTCTCTGGTGGACCTTCTCTTGCCAGTCGTTGATTTAAATTGCTTGTAGGTCTGTACATGTATTATCTTTCCACCGCTTTCTTAGTCTACCTCGGGGTCTACGGTCATTTATTTCCTGAGTGTAAGCGAGTTTTGTTTCCCTATTATCTTCCATTCTTTCTATATGCCCCAGCCATTGTAGTCTATTAGCCTTCATGATACCAGTGATTAGCGGGGACTTAAACAGATCATAAATGTCTTTGTTACTTCTTCTTTTCCACTCTCCACTTTGTATATCCCTAATGGGTCCAAAGATGCGTTTTAAAATTTTGTTCTCAAAGGTTTGTAACAAGGCTTCGTCTCCTTTCGTTGTACTCCAGGTTTCAGAGCCATACAGCACAGCTGGTCTGATCAGTGTTTTGTATATTGTGATTTTGGTGTTACGAGATAGCGCCTTTGATTTTAGTAGATGCTGTAGTGCATAGTATATCTTATTTCCAGAGTTGATTCTAGTTTGTATTTCTTCCCTTATGATGTTGGAGCAGTTGAAGATTGTACCCAGGTATTTGTATGTTTCTGTTCTTTTAATGGTCATATTATCTATTTGTATGTGGCCAGAGTTTCTAGCCATTCCGTCTCTTGAAATTACCATATATTCTGTCTTATCTTGGTTGATAACCAGCCCCATCTGTTGGGCTTTTCCCTTTAAGTGAGTCAATATTTCCAATGTCTTTTGTTCACTTTGACCTATAATATCTATATCATCTGCATAACTAAGCAGCTTGGATGTTCCTCCAATATCACATTCCTCCTTTACCTTCCTTACAACTTTCTCTATAGCCAGATTGAAGAGTAGCGGCGATAGTGCATCACCCTGTTTCAAGCCAGATGTTATTTGGAAGGGGTCTGATTTCCTGCCTTTATATGTTACTATATTATAAGTATCTTCCATGCATAGTCTGGTCATGTTGATTAACTTCCTTGGTATTCCAAATTCCTGCATTGCATTCCATAGACTATTCCTATGGACACTATCATAAGCCTTTTTGAAATCCACAAAAATGTTATGGAGATCTCTTTTATATTCCCAATGTTTCTCGGCTATTTGTCGTAAGATAAATATCTGATCTATTGTTGATCTGTTTTGTCTAAAACCCGCCTGGTAGTCACCTAATATGTCTTCTGAATATGGTTTTAGTCTATTTAGTAATACTACGGATAGTATCTTATAGCTTGTGGACAGTAGTGATATTCCTCTATAATTTACACATTGGAACTTGTCTCCTTTCTTAAAGATAGGTATCAATAATGACTCTTTCCAGTCATGGGGTAATTCTTCTGTCCTCCAGATTTTTATTATTAGTTCGTATAGCTTTAGATGTAATGCATGGCGACCTGCCTTTATAAATTCAACAGCAATTCCATCAGTCCCAGTTGCTTTATTGTTTTTAAGTCGTGTGATTACATATAGGATTTCTTCAAATGTAGGTTCTTCAATTTGTGGTTCGCATGTTAGAACCTCTTCCTGTGGGAAAATGTGACTTGGAGCTTCACAATTTAGTAATTCAATAAAATATTCTTGGTGGAACGCAAATTATTCCTCCCCACGACGCTTGACGGCAGAAGTGGAAGATGATGATGATGATGATGATGATGAATAAAATATTCTTTCCATGTGTTGCACATTTCCTCATTGGTATTTATAATATTCCCATTTTTGTCTTTTAAACCATATGTGTTTTGTTGGTGCCCTCGTTTCATTGACTTCAGTTCTTTAAAAAATTTTCTGGATTCATTTTTCTGGTGATTAGTTTCCATATCTTTGATTATATTACTCATATATTATAAAAGTCTTCTTTAATATCATCTTCTTTCTCTTCAGTAGGTGCGTGTACATTAATCATCGTTATATTTTTCCATTTACCTTTTATTCGTAATTTACTAATCCTGTCATTAAAAGCTTTAAAGTTTAAAACGTTCCCCCATAACTCTTTTTTGATGACAAATCCTGTTCCTAATTCATGTTTATTTTGGGTGTTTCCTCCATATATTACAATCATTCCATTTTGCTCTAAAGTACCCTCTCCTGGCCACCTTATTTCTTGAATTGCTGTTATATCCATTTGATATTCACCCAGCTCCCGGGTTAGTTCTTCGGCCGCTCCAGCTCCATATAGTGTCTGTACATTCCATGTTCCAAATCTCAAAAGTCCTTTAACGTTCCAAGGTCGTTGTCCAGATAAGTCAGTCCGATATCGAGGCTCATGTATTTGTTTCGTAAAAAAGAAAGGTTTTTACAAAGGTGGGGATGTTAACCCCACGCTTCAACCCCCAACCTGGAGGACCAGGGTGTTTCTCTTTGTCTGTTCTCTACCCTTTGACCTGTCCGGCTTGGGAGGCCCTGCTGGTAGCTACGCTACCGCCGGCATAGCTCTCAGGGTCATTGAGAAACTCAAGCTCCCCCACCACGACAAGGTGGAAACACCATCGGGGGAGGCAGTGGGGACTACATCGAAAAATTATACATACGTACTCTAGTTTTACAAAATATATTCAACATCAACAACAACAACAACAACAACAACAACAACAACAACAACAACAACAACAACAACAACAAAACCTTTAAAGTTTTCATCTGAAGTCCGCTCGTATTTTATATTGTCTACATTTCCACAGCCTTATCTTCACAGAGGTTCCGCTAATTTTATTCATAATTTAACTATAGCAAACTAATCTGTTTTAACATCACATATCCTTGCTAGCGTTTTGCCCAGTTTTGTGTGGTTTTGTTATCTCTATTAAGTATCATGGGATGCCGATTTCTGTTATGATGGTTCGGAAGTCTTTGTGCATTAAACTATCAAATGCCTGTGAGAAGTCTATAAAGAAAGTGTACATGGTGTAGCGGTTTTCCTTAGAGATTCGTAATCCCGCAAACCGCGTTCTAAACATAGCTACGGGCGAATTGGCAGCAGACTCTTGTGTTGGTTTTCATACAATGGTATGTGTGCCGGTCGTTCAGAAAGGAATGACAAACTACAGAACGTAAACTAGCCATAACAAAGAACCACAATTGATGAGGCTGACTCCGGTGTCCTGTAAAGGATATTCAGCTAACTATAAAAAGACGTAAACTTGAAAACTGGCAAAACTGATGGGAAAATGGCGAAATCGTGCCGATCCGGGGGCCACCTCATCAGATAAAAACAGGACACCCACGCCGTGGTGCTACATTAAAAATAGGGGGGGGGGGAATCACCACAAAGAAGGAATCACTTCAACTGGGAATGTCCAAAGTCGAACTCTGCAGCCAAACACCGACATCATTGCTTGTGCTGGAATAGTACGTCTTACACGCCGCAGGGATAGCGAGGGCAAGCTTTAATAGAATTAGTCCAGCGGAAGAGCTGGCCTTGGCTGGGAGCGTGCAGGAGGTCAACTTCGCAAGCTGTGAACGGGGTTGGAAGAACACCACATGGCAGCAACAACGTCTAGTGACTGGTTCATAGCTAGCCACTAAAGTGGAGTAGAAGACTCTGGGGCCAACTGTTAGGGCAAGGTGTTGACCTTCCCGCCGTCAGTTACGGTGCAGTGGCAAAGCTGTTAGATGCAATGGGTGCCTAACCTACGCCCTCCGAGGCTTGCCTCAGGGCAGACACACTTAACCGTGTCGATAATGGAAATGAACGAGCATAAATATCTCGAAGGTGTTCATGCACGACAGGAAAATGACCGCTGAGAGTCAAGATCCGGATTCTCCTCTTCACTGAGAGTGTCAGGAAGGAAGACTACTGATGACCAGAAATCTCCTGTAGTGTTTGCTCAACAGAGGCATTTTTATCACTAACTAACTAGCCCGCTCTCTGTTGAAGGGGTTACGAATGCCATTTGAGTATGAGAAGCCGGTCGTTCAGAAAGCAATGGCAAACTACTGAACGTAAACTTGCCAAGAAATCACAAACAGCCAAAGAACTAACTAACTTTAACTTTCAAAATAACTAGCTACCTAGCTAACTAACTAACCAGCTACCTAGCTAACTAACTAACTAACTAACTACCTAACTAACTAACTAACTACCTAACTAACTAACTAACTAACTAACTAACTAACTAACTAACTAACTAACTAACTAACTAACTAACTAACTAACTAACTAGCTACCTAGCTAACTAACTAACTAACTAACTAACTAACTAGCTACCTAGCTAACTAACTAACTAACTAACTAACTAACTAGCTACCTAGCTAACTAACTAACTAACTACCTAACTAACTAACTAACTACCTAACTAACTAACTAACTAACTAACTAACTAACTAACTAACTAACTAACTAACTACCTAACTAACTAACTAACTAACTAACTAACTAACTAACTAGCTACCTAGCTAACTAACTAACTAACTAACTAACTAGCTACCTAGCTAACTAACTAACTAACTAACTAACTAACTACCTAACTAACTAACTAACTAACTAACTAACTAACTAACTAACTAACTAACTAACTAACTAACTAACTAACTAACTAACTAACTAACTAACTAACTAACTAACTAACTAACTAACTAACTAACTAACTAACTAACTAACTAACTAACTAACTAGCTACCTAGCTAACTAACTAACTAACTAACTAACTAGCTACCTAGCTAACTAACTAACTAACTAACTAACTAACTAACTAACTACCTAACTAACTAACTAACTAACTAACTAACTAACTAACTAACTAGCTACCTAGCTAACTACCTAACTAACTAACTAACTAACTAACTAACTAACTAACTAACTAACTAACTAACTAACTAACTAACTAACTAACTAACTAACTAACTAACTAACTAACTAACTAACTAACTAACTAACTAACTAACTAACTAACTAACTAACTAACTAACTAACTAACTAACTAACTAACTAACTAACTAACTAACTAACTAACTAACTAACTAACTAACTAACTAACTAACTAACTAACTAACTAACTAACTAGCTACCTAGCTAACTACCTAACTAACTAACTAACTAACTAACTAACTAACTAACTAACTAACTACCTAGCTAACTACCTAACTAACTAACTAACTAACTAACTAACTAACTAACTAACTAACTAACTAACTAGCTACCTAGCTAACTACCTACCTAACTAACTAACTAACTAACTAACTAACTAACTAACTAACTAACTAACTAGCTACCTAGATAACTACCTAACTAACTAACTAACTAACTAACTAACTAACTAACTAACTAACTAACTAACTAACTAGCTACCTAGCTAACTACCTAACTAACTAACTAACTAACTAACTAACTAACTAACTAACTAACTAACTAACTAACTAACTAACTAACTAACTAACTAACTAACTAACTAACTAACTAACTAACTAACTAACTAACTAACTAACTAACTAGCTAACTAGCTACCTAGCTAACTACCTAACTAACTAACTAACTAACTAACTAACTAGCTACCTAGCTAACTACCTAACTAACTAACTAACTAACTAACTAACTAACTAACTAACTAACTAACTAGCTACCTAGCTAACTACCTAACTAACTAACTAACTAACTAACTAACTAACTAACTAACTAACTAACTAACTAACTAACTAACTAACTAACTAACTAACTAACTAACTAACTAACTAACTAACTAACTAACTAACTAACTAACTAACTAACTAACTAACTAACTAACAAACTAACTAACTAACTAACTAACTAACTAACTAACTAACTAACTAACTAACTAACTAACTAGCTACCTAGCTAACTACCTAACTAACTAACTAACTAACTAACTAACTAACTAACTAGCTACCTAGCTAACTAACTAACTAACTAACTAATTAACTAACTAACAAACTAACTAACTAACTAACTAACTAACTAGCTACCTAGCTGACTAACTAACTAACTAACTAACTAACTAACTAACTAACTAACTAACTAACTAACTAACTAACTAACTAACTAACTAACTAACTAACTAACTAACTAACTAGCTACCTAGCTAACTAACTAACTAACTAACTAACTAACTAGCTACCTAGCTAACTAACTAACTAACTAACTAACTAACTAGCTACCTAGCTAACTAACTAACTAACTACCTAACTAACTAACTAACTACCTAACTAACTAACTAACTAACTAACTAACTAACTAACTAACTAACTAACTAACTACCTAACTAACTAACTAACTAACTAACTAACTAACTAACTAGCTACCTAGCTAACTAACTAACTAACTAACTAACTAGCTACCTAGCTAACTAACTAACTAACTAACTAACTAACTACCTAACTAACTAACTAACTAACTAACTAACTAACTAACTAACTAACTAACTAACTAACTAACTAACTAACTAACTAACTAACTAACTAACTAACTAACTAACTAACTAACTAACTAACTAACTAACTAACTAACTAACTAACTAACTAGCTACCTAGCTAACTAACTAACTAACTAACTAACTAACTAACTAGCTACCTAGCTAACTAACTAACTAACTAACTAACTAACTAACTACCTAACTAACTAACTAACTAACTAACTAACTAACTAACTAACTAACTAGCTACCTAGCTAACTACCTAACTAACTAACTAACTAACTAACTAACTAACTAACTAACTAACTAACTAACTAACTAACTAACTAACTAACTAACTAACTAACTAACTAACTAACTAACTAACTAACTAACTAACTAACTAACTAACTAACTAACTAACTAACTAACTAACTAACTAACTAACTAACTAACTAACTAACTAACTAACTAACTAACTAACTAACTAACTAACTAACTAACTAACTAACTAACTAACTAACTAACTAACTAACTAACTAACTAACTAACTAACTAACTAGCTACCTAGCTAACTACCTAACTAACTAACTAACTAACTAACTAACTAACTAACTAACTAACTACCTAGCTAACTACCTAACTAACTAACTAACTAACTAACTAACTAACTAACTAACTAACTAACTAACTAGCTACCTAGCTAACTACCTACCTAACTAACTAACTAACTAACTAACTAACTAACTAACTAACTAACTAACTAGCTACCTAGATAACTACCTAACTAACTAACTAACTAACTAACTAACTAACTAACTAACTAACTAACTAACTAACTAGCTACCTAGCTAACTACCTAACTAACTAACTAACTAACTAACTAACTAACTAACTAACTAACTAACTAACTAACTAACTAACTAACTAACTAACTAACTAACTAACTAACTAACTAACTAACTAACTAACTAACTAACTAACTAACTAGCTAACTAGCTACCTAGCTAACTACCTAACTAACTAACTAACTAACTAACTAACTAGCTACCTAGCTAACTACCTAACTAACTAACTAACTAACTAACTAACTAACTAACTAACTAACTAACTAGCTACCTAGCTAACTACCTAACTAACTAACTAACTAACTAACTAACTAACTAACTAACTAACTAACTAACTAACTAACTAACTAACTAACTAACTAACTAACTAACTAACTAACTAACTAACTAACTAACTAACTAACTAACTAACTAACTAACTAACTAACTAACTAACAAACTAACTAACTAACTAACTAACTAACTAACTAACTAACTAACTAACTAACTAACTAACTAACTAGCTACCTAGCTAACTACCTAACTAACTAACTAACTAACTAACTAACTAACTAACTAACTAACTAGCTACCTAGCTAACTAACTAACTAACTAACTAATTAACTAACTAACAAACTAACTAACTAACTAACTAACTAACTAGCTACCTAGCTGACTAACTAACTAACTAACTAACTAACTAACTAACTAACTAACTAACTAACTAACTAACTAACTAACTAACTAACTAACTAACTAACTAACTAACTAGCTACCTAGCTAACTACCTAACTAACTAACTAACTAACTAACTAACTACCTAACTAACTAACTAACTAACTAACTAACTACCTAGCTAACTACCTAACTAACTAACTAACTAACTAACTAACTAACTAACTAACTAACTAACTAACTAACTAACTAGCTACCTAGCTAACTAACTAGCTAACTAACTAACTAACTAACTAACTAACTAGCTACCTAGCTAACTAACTAACTAACTAACTAACTAACTAACTAGCTAACTAACTAACTAACTAGCTAACTAACTAACTAACTAACTAACTAGCTACCTAGCTAACTACCTAACTAACTAACTAACTAACTAACTAACTAACTAACTAGCTACCTAGCTAACTACCTAACTAACTAGCTAACTAACTAACTAACTAACTAACTAACTAGCTACCTAGCTAACTAAATAACTAACTAACTAGCTACCTAGCTAACTACCTAACTAACTAACTAACTAACTAACTAACTAGCTACCTAGCTAACTACCTAACTAACTAACTAACTAACTAACTAACTAACTAACTAACTAACTACCTAACTAACTAGCTAACTAACTAACTAACTAACTAACTAACTAGCTACCTAGCTAACTAACTAACTAACTAACTAGCTACCTAGCTAACTACCTAACTAACTAACTAACTAACTAACTAACTAGCTACCTAGCTAACTACCTAACTAACTAACTAACTAACTAACTAACTAACTAACTAACTAACTAACTACCTAACTAACTAACTAACTAACTAACTAGCTACCTAGCTAACTACCTAACTAACTAACTAACTAACTAACTAACTAACTAACTAACTAACTAACTAACTAACTAGCTACCTAGCTAACTACCTAACTAACTAACTAACTAACTAACTAACTAACTAACTAACTAACTAGCTACCTAGCTAACTACCTAACTAACTAACTAACTAACTAACTAACTAACTAACTAGCTACCTAGCTAACTACCTAACTAACTAACTAACTAACTAACTAACTAACTAGCTACCTAGCTAACTACCTAACTAACTAACTAACTAACTAACTAACTAACTAACTAACTAACTAACTAACTAACTACCTAACTATCTAACTAACTAACTAACTAACTAACTAACTAGCTACCTAGCTAACTACCTAACTAACTAACTAACTAACTAGCTAACTAACTAACTAACTAACTAACTAACTAACTAACTAACTAACTAACTAACTAACTAACTAACTAGCTACCTAGCTAACTACCTAACTAACTAACTAACTAACTAACTAACTAACTAACTAACTAACTAACTAACTAACTAACTAACTAACTAACTAAACTAACTAACTAACTAACTAACTAACTAACTAACTAACTAACTAACTAACTAACTAACTAACTAACTAACTAACTAACTAACTAACTAACTACCTAACTAACTAACTAACTAACTAGCTACCTAGCTAACTACCTAACTAACTAGCTACCTAGCTAACTACCTAGCTAACTAACTAACTAACTAACTAACTAACTAACTAACTAACTAACTAACTAACTAACTACCTAGCTAACTACCTAACTAACTAACTAACTAACTAACTAACTAACTAACTAACTAACTAACTAACTAACTAACTAACTAACTAACTAACTAACTAGCTACCTAGCTAACTACCTAACTAACTAACTAACTAACTAACTAACTAACTAACTAACTAGCTACCTAGCTAACTACCTAACTAACTAACTAACTAACTAACTAACTAACTAACTAACTAACTAACTAACTAACTAACTAACTAACTAACTAACTAACTAACTAACTAACTAACTAACTAACTAACTAACTAACTAACTAACTAACTAACTAACTAACTAACTAACTAACTAACTAACTAACTAACTAACTAACAAACTAACTAACTAACTAACTAACTAACTAACTAACTAACTAACTAGCTACCTAGCTAACTACCTAACTAACTAACTAACTAACTAACTAACTAACTAACTAACTAACTAACTAGCTACCTAGCTAACTAACTAACTAACTAACTAACTAACTAACTAACTAACTAACTAGCTACCTAGCTAACTAACTAACTAACTAACTAACTAGCTAACTAACTAACTAACTAACTAACTAACTAGCTACCTAGCTAACTAACTAACTAACTAACTAACTAACTAACTAACTAACTAGCTACCTAGCTAACTAACTAACTAACTAACTAACTAACTAACTAACTAACTAACTAACTAACTAACTAACTAACTAACTAACTAACTAACTAACTAACTAACTAACTAGCTACCTAGCTAACTACCTAACTAACTAACTAACTAACTAACTAACTACCTAACTAACTAACTAACTAACTAACTAACTAACTAACTAACTAACTACCTAGCTAACTACCTAACTAACTAACTAACTAACTAACTAACTAACTAACTAACTAACTAACTAACTAGCTACCTAGCTAACTAACTAGCTAACTAACTAACTAACTAACTAACTAACTAGCTACCTAGCTAACTAACTAACTAACTAACTAACTAACTAACTAACTAGCTAACTAACTAACTAACTAGCTAACTAACTAACTAACTAACTAACTAGCTACCTAGCTAACTACCTAACTAACTAACTAACTAACTAACTAACTAACTAGCTACCTAGCTAACTACCTAACTAACTAGCTAACTAACTAACTAACTAACTAACTAACTAGCTACCTAGCTAACTAACTAACTAACTAACTAGCTACCTAGCTAACTACCTAACTAACTAACTAACTAACTAACTAACTAACTAACTAACTAACTACCTAACTAACTAGCTAACTAACTAACTAACTAACTAGCTACCTAGCTAACTAACTAACTAACTAACTAGCTACCTAGCTAACTACCTAACTAACTAACTAACTAACTAACTAACTAGCTACCTAGCTAACTACCTAACTAACTAACTAACTAACTAACTAACTACTTAACTAACTAACTAACTAACTAACTAACTAGCTACCTAGCTAACTACCTAACTAACTAACTAACTAACTAACTAACTAACTAGCTACCTAGCTAACTACCTAACTAACTAACTAACTAACTAACTAACTAACTAACTAACTAACTAACTAACTAACTAACTAACTAGCTACCTAGCTAACTACCTAACTAACTAACTAACTAACTAACTAACTAACTAACTAACTAGCTACCTAGCTAACTACCTAACTAACTAACTAACTAACTAACTAACTAACTAGCTACCTAGCTAACTACCTAACTAACTAACTAACTAATTAACTAACTAACTAACTAACTAACTAACTAACTAACTAACTAACTACCTAACTAACTAACTAACTAACTAACTAACTGACTAACTAGCTACCTAGCTAACTACCTAACTAACTAACTAACTAACTAACTAGCTAACTAACTAACTAACTAACTAACTAACTAACTAACTAACTAACTAACTAACTAACTAAATAGCTACCTAGCTAACTACCTAACTAACTAACTAACTAACTAACTAACTAACTAACTAACTAACTAACTAACTAACTAACTAACTAACTAACTAACTAACTAAACTAACTAACTAACTAACTAACTAACTAACTAACTAACTAACTAACTAACTAACTAACTAACTAACTAACTAACTAACTAACTAACTAACTAACTAACTAACTAACTAACCAACTAACTAACTAGCTACCTAGCTAACTAACTAACTAACTAACTAACTAACTAACTAACTAACTAGCTACCTAGCTAACTACCTAACTAACTAACTACCTAGCTAACTACCTAGCTAACTAACTAACTAACTACCTAACTAACTAACTAACTAACTAACTAACTAACTACCTAACTAACTAACTAACTAACTAACTAACTACCTAACTAACTAACTACCTAGCTAACTAACTAACTAACTAACTAACTAACTAACTAACTAGCTACCTAGCTAACTACCTAACTAACTAACTAACTAACTAACTAACTAACTACCTAGCTAACTACCTAACTAACTAACTAACTAACTAACTAACTACCTAGCTAACTAACTAGCTACCTAGCTAACTACCTAACTAACTAACTAACTAACTAACTAACTAACTAACTAACTAACTACCTAGCTAACTACCTAACTAACTAACTAACTAACTAACTAACTAACTAACTAGCTACCTAGCTATTTACCTAGCTAACTAACTAACTAACTAACTAACTAACTAGCTACCTAGCTAACTACCTAACTAACTAACTAACTAACTACCTAGCTAACTACCTAACTAACTAACTAACTAACTAACTAACTAACTAACTACCTAGCTAACTACCTAACTAACTAACTAACTAACTAGCTAACTAACTAACTAACTAACTAACTACCTAGCTAACTACCTAACTAACTAACTAACTAACTAACTAACTACCTAGCTAACTACCTAACTAACTAACTACCTAGCTAACTAACTAACTAACTACCTAGCTAACTACCTAACTAACTAACTACCTAGCTAACTAACTAACTAACTACCTAGCTAACTAACTAACTAACTAACTACCTAGCTAACTACCTAACTAACTAACTACCTAGCTAACTAACTAACTAACTAACTACCTAGCTAACTAACTAACTAACTACCTAGCTAACTACCTAACTAACTAACTAACTAACTACCTAGCTAACTAACTAACTAACTACCTAGCTAACTAACTAACTAACTAACTAACTAACTAACTAACTAACTAACTAACTAACTAACTAACTAACTAACTAACTAACTAACTAACTAACTAACTAGCTACCTAGCTAACTACCTAACTAACTAACTAACTAACTAACTAACTACCTAGCTAACTAACTAACTAGCTAACTAACTAACTAACTAACTAACTAACTACCTAGCTAACTAACTAACTAACTAACTAACTACCTAGCTAACTAACTAACTAACTAACTAACTAACTACCTAGCTAACTAACTAACTAACTAACTAACTAACTACCTAGCTAACTAACTAACTAACTAACTAACTAACTACCTAGCTAACTAACTAACTAGCTAACTAACTAACTAACTAACTAACTAACTAACTAACTAACTACCTAGCTAACTAACTAACTAACTAACTAACTAACTACCTAGCTAACTACCTAACTAACTAACTAACTAACTAACTACCTAGCTAACTAACTAACTAACTACCTAACTAACTAACTAACTAGCTACCTAGCTACTACCTAACTAACTAACTAACTACCTAGCTAACTAACTAACTAACTACCTAGCTAACTAACTAACTAACTAACTAACTAACTAACTACCTAGCTAACTACCTAACTAACTAACTAACTAACTAACTAACTACCTAGCTAACTACCTAACTAACTAACTACCTAGCTAACTACCTAACTAACTAACTACCTAGCTAACTAACTAACTAACTACCTAGCTAACTAACTAACTAACTAACTAACTAACTAACTAACTACCTAGCTAACTACCTAACTAACTAACTAACTAGCTACCTAGCTAACTACCTAACTAACTAACTAACTAACTACCTAGCTAACTACCTAACTAACTAACTAACTAACTAACTAACTAACTAACTAACTAACTAGCTACCTAGCTAACTAACTAACTAACTAACTAACTAACTAACTAACTAACTAGCTACCTAGCTAACTACCTAACTAACTAACTAACTAACTAACTAACTAACTAGCTACCTAGCTAACTAACTAACTAACTAACTAACTAACTAACTAACTAACTAACTAGCTACCTAGCTAACTACCTAACTAACTAACTAACTAACGAACGAACGAACGATCGAACGAACGAACGAACGAACGATCGATCGAACCAACCAACCAACCAACCAACCAACTAACTAATTAAGTAATTAAGTAACTAACTAACTAATGAAGTATCTACTCCGCATTACAAATAAAGATACATTTGCTTTTTATATACGCCTTACGACTAAGTCGAGAAGGCCAGTGGAAAAACCATTGTTTATTACGTGAATAATGTCAATGCAATGATAGTTAAATGCTTAGTCAGCTGGTTATGTAAGTGATATGGTTTTGTGTCTACGTACTATTGCAATTGCTAAGAGAGAGAAATAACAAAAGAATCATTTTTAGGTTAAGTCTCCATGGCAAGGGTATTAGGAGACATACGTTAGGGTAAATGGCCTAGATATGTCAGTTAATCAACCTGGCCTATCTACAAAGTTTCAAAGACTAGGCCGGGATTCCCGTATATTTGAATTGAGTTGAGTTCAGTAAAGAATCGACCTCACAGCAGTCGAGACATTGCCATAAATGCTCCTGTCTCGTCTTCAGCAACCAGCGACGAGTCCCAGTAGTATTGGTGTCAGTAGTAGGCTGATTTTCTGCATACTGGAAGTAAATGGGCATATTCTTAAACACGTGAATCAGTACAGTTATCTCGGAGCAGTCATAACATCTGATGGGAGATATCTTGAAGAGATTAGAATAAAAATTGTCCTTGCGAAGGTAGCCTTTTGCAAGATGAAAAACATACTGATCAATAAAAACTTCCGTGTTTTGCAGAGCAATATTTGTTCTTGCTTTAATTTCTGTTAAACATGTTCGATTGAATGTCATCGGTGGAGCTAGATACACGACCCTGCTCATGTTCTGTAATTTATCTCCACTGATAAATGAATTGGTTATGTTTGTTTTATCGATTATCATTACTGTATTTGTGTATTGAGATATACATGTTTGTTTTTCGTTGGCTCTTGTGCTGGGATTATTAGTTATTCAAATCCCGTTTGAGTTGTTGGTAGTAAAAATGTACGTCAGAGTGTCCAAAGTTGAGGTATTTATATCCCCCTGATTCAAACAAAATAAATGATCATTGTTCTACAACAGGATCGTACTTTTCCAAAACGATCATATTGACGATGAACAATATATTAAACAGATTAGGTGGTCAAACAAACAAAAAACCATCTTGTCAGAGTCTGTTTGGGATTCTGAGAAAAGAAGCTTTTTTTTTTTATTTTTTCTATTTTGTCATTTATTTTTTTTTCATTATTCTTATTTTTTTTTTTCATTTTCTCTTCATTATTCTTATTTGTTTTCTTCATTGTTCATTTTTATTTCATCTTTCCATTCTTCTCATCACGTTCTTATTAATGCCTTAATGTAGTCACTATAGTGTTTCCCCCATGTATATGTTGTGATTTGTGTATTTGTTTGCTAATAAAGTATAGTTGCCTCAGAGTCTATGTTTTCCGTAATTGTTTTCTGCAAAGCTGCATTACATTGTGTTACGTAGAGGATTCAAATGAAAATCTTAAACAAGTGATAAAAATGACAATAACCATGTCATTATATTGTAACCTGTCAATATTGTTTGTTAAGGATGTCAAGAGTATCTATTTTTTTTTTTAAATCACTGAAGGGGTGAAACCTATAGAACGTCATCTGCAAATAGAGACCCAGTGTGGTGATGCATGCATGTCAGCCTTGAAAGTGTATGAGTGGAGTAGGAAGTTTCAAAACGGCATGATTCTGTGACAAAATGTTCACCACCGGGTCAGGCACACCGAGTTGTGACCCCAGAGTGATTGCAGCCTCGTACAGGAAAACCGCCGGTTGACTGTATGTGACATTGCCGCACATCTTGACATCAGTCAAGGTTCAGCACACCACATCAGCCATGATGTGCTACAGTACCGCAAAGTGTCTGCAGGGTAGGTTCCATGACAACTTACCCCAGAATTGAAGCAACGGCGGTTTGATGCTTGTCAAGACTTTTGCAGTGCTTTGAAGCAGAAGGTGATGGTTTCCTAACAACAATTGTTACTGGAGATGACACCCAGGTTCACTACCACGAGCCGCAGAGTGCGAGCAAGGAAAGGCCCGATCCATCCTAATAGGAACCAAAGACGTTTCGCACTCAGCCATCTACAGTGAAAGATATACTCACTCACGTTTGGGATGAACGAGACGTTATTTCAGGGCACTACATGCCAAGAGGGAAAACTGTCACCTGTAAACGTATACAAATCTTCTTGGGTATAATCTTCGACCCGCAATCTAATTTAAACGACAGGGCTTCTGAGTGATGGTGTCCTTTTGCAACAATGCTCGACTCCATACTGATCGTGCAACCATTCAAACCATCGAAAGCCGCCACTTTCAGTGTGTACCATATCCCCCGTTCTCGCCAGATCTAGCCCCAAGTCAATTCCACCTGTTTGGACAACTCAAATAATTACTGGGAGGAAAGAATTTTCGGAACAAAGAAGAGGTACAAACACTTATCGGCTCTGGGGGACTTTGGATTGAACGCAGTGGCGACTTCTTCTTCTTCTTCTTCTTCTTCTTCTTCTTCTTCTTCTTCTTCTTCTTCTTCTTCTTCTTCTTCTTCTTCTTCTTCTTCTTCTTCTTCTTCTTCTTCTTCTTCTTCTTCTTCTTCTTCAGCGTTCCGAGCCATTGAGGTTCTTTGCTGCAAATACAATCCGTCTCCATTCGTCTCTCTGGTGGACCTTCTCTTGCCAGTCGTTGATTTAAATTGCTTGTAGGTCTGTACATGTATTATCTTTCCACCGCTTTCTTAGTCTACCTCGGGGTCTACGGTCATTTATTTCCTGAGTGTAAGCGAGTTTTGTTTCCCTATTATCTTCCATTCTTTCTATATGCCCCAGCCATTGTAGTCTATTAGCCTTCATGATACCAGTGATTAGCGGGGACTTAAACAGATCATAAATGTCTTTGTTACTTCTTCTTTTCCACTCTCCACTTTGTGTATCCCTAATGGGTCCAAAGATGCGTTTTAAAATTTTGTTCTCAAAGGTTTGTAACAAGGCTTCGTCTCCTTTCGTTGTACTCCAGGTTTCAGAGCCATACAGCACAGCTGGTCTGATCAGTGTTTTGTATATTGTGATTTTGGTGTTACGAGATAGCGCCTTTGATTTTAGTAGATGCTGTAGTGCATAGTATATCTTATTTCCAGAGTTGATTCTAGTTTGTATTTCTTCCCTTATGATGTTGGAGCAGTTGAAGATTGTACCCAGGTATTTGTATGTTTCTGTTCTTTTAATGGTCATATTATCTATTTGTATGTGGCCAGAGTTTCTAGCCATTCCGTCTCTTGAAATTACCATATATTCTGTCTTATCTTGGTTGATAACCAGCCCCATCTGTTGGGCTTTTCCCTTTAAGTGAGTCAATATTTCCAATGTCTTTTGTTCACTTTGACCTATAATATCTATATCATCTGCATAACTAAGCAGCTTGGATGTTCCTCCAATATCACATTCCTCCTTTACCTTCCTTACAACTTTCTCTAGAGCCAGATTGAAGAGTAGCGGCGATAGTGCATCACCCTGTTTAAAGCCAGATGTTATTTGGAAGGGGTCTGATTTCCTGCCTTTATATGTTACTATATTATAAGTATCTTCCATGCATAGTCTGGTCATGTTGATTAACTTCCTTGGTATTCCAAATTCCTGCATTGCATTCCATAGACTATTCCTATGGACACTATCATAAGCCTTTTTGAAATCCACAAAAATGTTATGGAGATCTCTTTTATATTCCCAATGTTTCTCGGCTATTTGTCGTAAGATAAATATCTGATCTATTGTTGATCTGTTTTGTCTAAAACCCGCCTGGTAGTCACCTAATATGTCTTCTGAATATGGTTTTAGTCTATTTAGTAATACTACGGATAGTATCTTATAGCTTGTGGACAGTAGTGATATTCCTCTATAATTTACACATTGGAACTTGTCTCCTTTCTTAAAGATAGGTATCAATAATGACTCTTTCCAGTCATGGGGTAATTCTTCTGTCCTCCAGATTTTTATTATTAGTTCGTATAGCTTTAGATGTAATGCATGGCGACCTGCCTTTATAAATTCAACAGCAATTCCATCAGTCCCAGTTGCTTTATTGTTTTTAAGTCGTGTGATTACATATAGGATTTCTTCAAATGTAGGTTCTTCAATTTGTGGTTCGCATGTTAGAACCTCTTCCTGTGGGAAAATGTGACTTGGAGCTTCACAATTTAGTAATTCAATAAAATATTCTTGGTGGAACGCAAATTATTCCTCCCCACGACGCTTGACGGCAGAAGTGGAAGATGATGATGATGATGATGATGATGAATAAAATATTCTTTCCATGTGTTGCACATTTCCTCATTGGTATTTATAATATTCCCATTTTTGTCTTTTAAACCATATGTGTTTTGTTGGTGCCCTCGTTTCATTGACTTCAGTTCTTTAAAAAATTTTCTGGATTCATTTTTCTGGTGATTAGTTTCCATATCTTTGATTATATTACTCATATATTATAAAAGTCTTCTTTAATATCATCTTCTTTCTCTTCAGTAGGTGCGTGTACATTAATCATCGTTATATTTTTCCATTTACCTTTTATTCGTAATTTACTAATCCTGTCATTAAAAGCTTTAAAGTTTAAAACGTTCCCCCATAACTCTTTTTTGATGACAAATCCTGTTCCTAATTCATGTTTATTTTGGGTGTTTCCTCCATATATTACAATCATTCCATTTTGCTCTAAAGTACCCTCTCCTGGCCACCTTATTTCTTGAATTGCTGTTATATCCATTTGATATTCACCCAGCTCCCGGGTTAGTTCTTCGGCCGCTCCAGCTCCATATAGTGTCTGTACATTCCATGTTCCAAATCTCAAAAGTCCTTTAACGTTCCAAGGTCGTTGTCCAGATAAGTCAGTCCGATATCGAGGCTCATGTATTTGTTTCGTAAAAAAGAAAGGTTTTTACAAAGGTGGGGATGTTAACCCCACGCTTCAACCCCCAACCTGGAGGACCAGGGTGTTTCTCTTTGTCTGTTCTCTACCCTTTGACCTGTCCGGCTTGGGAGGCCCTGCTGGTAGCTACGCTACCGCCGGCATAGCTCTCAGGGTCATTGAGAAACTCAAGCTCCCCCACCACGATAAGGTGGAAACACCATCGGGGGAGGCAGTGGGGACTACATCGAAAAATTATACATACGTACTCTAGTTTTACAAAATATATTCAACATCAACAACAACAACAACAACAACAACAACAACAACAACAACAACAACAACAACAACAACAAAACCTTTAAAGTTTTCATCTGAAGTCCGCTCGTATTTTATATTGTCTACATTTCCACAGCCTTATCTTCACAGAGGTTCCGCTAATTTTATTCATAATTTAACTATAGCAAACTAATCTGTTTTAACATCACATATCCTTGCTAGCGTTTTGCCCAGTTTTGTGTGGTTTTGTTATCTCTATTAAGTATCATGGGATGCCGATTTCTGTTATGATGGTTCGGAAGTCTTTGTGCATTAAACTATCAAATGCCTGTGAGAAGTCTATAAAGAAAGTGTACATGGTGTAGCGGTTTTCCTTAGAGATTCGTAATCCCGCAAACCGCGTTCTAAACATAGCTACGGGCGAATTGGCAGCAGACTCTTGTGTTGGTTTTCATACAATGGTATGTGTGCCGGTCGTTCAGAAAGGAATGACAAACTACAGAACGTAAACTAGCCATAACAAAGAACCACAATTGATGAGGCTGACTCCGGTGTCCTGTAAAGGATATTCAGCTAACTATAAAAAGACGTAAACTTGAAAACTGGCAAAACTGATGGGAAAATGGCGAAATCGTGCCGATCCGGGGGCCACCTCATCAGATAAAAACAGGACACCCACGCCGTGGTGCTACATTAAAAATAGGGGGGGGGGGGGAATCACCACAAAGAAGGAATCACTTCAACTGGGAATGTCCAAAGTCGAACTCTGCAGCCAAACACCGACATCATTGCTTGTGCTGGAATAGTACGTCTTACACGCCGCAGGGATAGCGAGGGCAAGCTTTAATAGAATTAGTCCAGCGGAAGAGCTGGCCTTGGCTGGGAGCGTGCAGGAGGTCAACTTCGCAAGCTGTGAACGGGGTTGGAAGAACACCACATGGCAGCAACAACGTCTAGTGACTGGTTCATAGCTAGCCACTAAAGTGGAGTAGAAGACTCTGGGGCCAACTGTTAGGGCAAGGTGTTGACCTTCCCGCCGTCAGTTACGGTGCAGTGGCAAAGCTGTTAGATGCAATGGGTGCCTAACCTACGCCCTCCGAGGCTTGCCTCAGGGCAGACACACTTAACCGTGTCGATAATGGAAATGAACGAGCATAAATATCTCGAAGGTGTTCATGCACGACAGGAAAATGACCGCTGAGAGTCAAGATCCGGATTCTCCTCTTCACTGAGAGTGTCAGGAAGGAAGACTACTGATGACCAGAAATCTCCTGTAGTGTTTGCTCAACAGAGGCATTTTTATCACTAACTAACTAGCCCGCTCTCTGTTGAAGGGGTTACGAATGCCATTTGAGTATGAGAAGCCGGTCGTTCAGAAAGCAATGGCAAACTACTGAACGTAAACTTGCCAAGAAATCACAAACAGCCAAAGAACTAACTAACTTTAACTTTCAAAATAACTAGCTACCTAGCTAACTAACTAACCAGCTACCTAGCTAACTAACTAACTAACTAACTACCTAACTAACTAACTAACTACCTAACTAACTAACTAACTAACTAACTAACTAACTAACTAACTAACTAACTAACTAACTAACTAGCTACCTAGCTAACTAACTAACTAACTAACTAACTAACTAGCTACCTAGCTAACTAACTAACTAACTAACTAACTAACTAGCTACCTAGCTAACTAACTAACTAACTAACTACCTAACTAACTAACTAACTACCTAACTAACTAACTAACTAACTAACTAACTAACTAACTAACTAACTAACTACCTAACTAACTAACTAACTAACTAACTAACTAACTAACTAGCTACCTAGCTAACTAACTAACTAACTAACTAACTAGCTACCTAGCTAACTAACTAACTAACTAACTAACTAACTACCTAACTAACTAACTAACTAACTAACTAACTAACTAACTAACTAACTAACTAACTAACTAACTAACTAACTAACTAACTAACTAACTAACTAACTAACTAACTAACTAACTAACTAACTAACTAACTAACTAACTAACTAACTAACTAACTAACTAACTAGCTACCTAGCTAACTAACTAACTAACTAACTAACTAACTAACTAGCTACCTAGCTAACTAACTAACTAACTAACTAACTAACTAACTACCTAACTAACTAACTAACTAACTAACTAACTAACTAACTAACTAACTAGCTACCTAGCTAACTACCTAACTAACTAACTAACTAACTAACTAACTAACTAACTAACTAACTAACTAACTAACTAACTAACTAACTAACTAACTAACTAACTAACTAACTAACTAACTAACTAACTAACTAACTAACTAACTAACTAACTAACTAACTAACTAACTAACTAACTAACTAACTAACTAACTAACTAACTAACTAACTAACTAACTAACTAACTAACTAACTAACTAACTAACTAACTAACTAACTAACTAACTAACTAACTAACTAACTAACTAACTAACTAACTAACTAACTAACTAACTAACTAACTAACTAACTAACTAGCTACCTAGCTAACTACCTAACTAACTAACTAACTAACTAACTAACTAGCTACCTAGCTAACTACCTAACTAACTAACTAACTAACTAACTAACTAACTAACTAACTAACTAACTACCTAGCTAACTACCTAACTAACTAACTAACTAACTAACTAACTAACTAACTAACTAACTAACTAACTAACTAGCTACCTAGCTAACTACCTACCTAACTAACTAACTAACTAACTAACTAACTAACTAACTAACTAACTAACTAACTAACTAGCTACCTAGATAACTAACTAACTAACTAACTAACTAACTAACTAACTAACTAACTAACTAACTAACTAACTAGCTACCTAGCTAACTACCTAACTAACTAACTAACTAACTAACTAACTAACTAACTAACTAACTAACTAACTAACTAACTAACTAACTAACTAACTAACTAACTAACTAACTAACTAACTAACTAACTAACTAACTAACTAACTAACTAGCTAACTAGCTACCTAGCTAACTACCTAACTAACTAACTAACTAACTAACTAACTAGCTACCTAGCTAACTACCTAACTAACTAACTAACTAACTAACTAACTAACTAACTAACTAACTAGCTACCTAGCTAACTACCTAACTAACTAACTAACTAACTAACTAACTAACTAACTAACTAACTAACTAACTAACTAACTAACTAACTAACTAACTAACTAACTAACTAACTAACTAACTAACTAACTAACAAACTAACTAACTAACTAACTAACTAACTAACTAACTAACTAACTAACTAACTAACTAACTAACTAACTAACTAACTAGCTACCTAGCTAACTACCTAACTAACTAACTAACTAACTAACTAACTAACTAACTAACTAACTAACTAGCTACCTAGCTAACTAACTAACTAACTAACTAATTAACTAACTAACAAACTAACTAACTAACTAACTAACTAACTAACTAGCTACCTAGCTAACTAACTAACTAACTAACTAACTAACTAACTAACTAACTAACTAACTAACTAACTAACTAACTAACTAACTAACTAACTAACTAACTAACTAACTAACTAACTAACTAGCTACCTAGCTAACTACCTAACTAACTAACTAACTAACTAACTAACTACCTAACTAACTAACTAACTAACTAACTAACTAACTACCTAGCTAACTACCTAACTAACTAACTAACTAACTAACTAACTAACTAACTAACTAACTAACTAACTAACTAACTAACTAGCTACCTAGCTAACTAACTAGCTAACTAACTAACTAACTAACTAACTAACTAACTAGCTACCTAGCTAACTAACTAACTAACTAACTAACTAACTAACTAGCTAACTAACTAACTAACTAGCTAACTAACTAACTAACTAACTAACTAGCTACCTAGCTAACTACCTAACTAACTAACTAACTAACTAACTAACTAACTAGCTACCTAGCTAACTACCTAACTAACTAGCTAACTAACTAACTAACTAACTAACTAACTAGCTACCTAGCTAACTAACTAACTAACTAACTAGCTACCTAGCTAACTACCTAACTAACTAACTAACTAACTAACTAGCTACCTAGCTAACTACCTAACTAACTAACTAACTAACTAACTAACTAACTAACTAACTAACTACCTAACTAACTAGCTAACTAACTAACTAACTAACTAACTAACTAGCTACCTAGCTAACTAACTAACTAACTAACTAGCTACCTAGCTAACTACCTAACTAACTAACTAACTAACTAACTAACTAGCTACCTAGCTAACTACCTAACTAACTAACTAACTAACTAACTAACTAACTAACTAACTAACTAACTACCTAACTAACTAACTAACTAACTAACTAACTAGCTACCTAGCTAACTACCTAACTAACTAACTAACTAACTAACTAACTAACTAACTAACTAACTAACTAACTAACTAACTAACTAGCTACCTAGCTAACTACCTAACTAACTAACTAACTAACTAACTAACTAACTAACTAACTAACTAACTAACTACCTAGCTAACTACCTAACTAACTAACTAACTAACTAACTAACTAACTAGCTACCTAGCTAACTACCTAACTAACTAACTAACTAACTAACTAACTAACTAACTAGCTACCTAGCTAACTACCTAACTAACTAACTAACTAACTAACTAACTAACTAACTAACTAACTAACTACCTAACTAACTAACTAACTAACTAACTAACTAACTAACTAGCTACCTAGCTAACTACCTAACTAACTAACTAACTAACTAGCTAACTAACTAACTAACTAACTAACTAACTAACTAACTAACTAACTAACTAACTAGCTACCTAGCTAACTACCTAACTAACTAACTAACTAACTAACTAACTAACTAACTAACTAACTAACTAACTAACTAACTAAACTAACTAACTAACTAACTAACTAACTAACTAACTAACTAACTAACTAACTAACTAACTAACTAGCTACCTAGCTAACTACCTACCTAACTAACTAACTAACTAACTAACTAACTAACTAACTAACTAACTAACTAACTAGCTACCTAGATAACTAACTAACTAACTAACTAACTAACTAACTAACTAACTAACTAACTAACTAACTAACTAACTAGCTACCTAGCTAACTACCTAACTAACTAACTAACTAACTAACTAACTAACTAACTAACTAACTAACTAACTAACTAACTAACTAACTAACTAACTAACTAACTAACTAACTAACTAACTAACTAACTAGCTAACTAGCTACCTAGCTAACTACCTAACTAACTAACTAACTAACTAACTAACTAGCTACCTAGCTAACTACCTAACTAACTAACTAACTAACTAACTAACTAACTAACTAACTAACTAGCTACCTAGCTAACTACCTAACTAACTAACTAACTAACTAACTAACTAACTAACTAACTAACTAACTAACTAACTAACTAACTAACTAACTAACTAACTAACTAACTAACTAACTAACTAACTAACTAACTAACTAACTAACTAACTAACTAACTAACTAACTAACTAACTAACTAACTAACTAACTAACTAACTAACTAACTAGCTACCTAGCTAACTACCTAACTAACTAACTAACTAACTAACTAACTAACTAACTAACTAACTAACTAGCTACCTAGCTAACTAACTAACTAACTAACTAATTAACTAACTAACAAACTAACTAACTAACTAACTAACTAACTAACTAGCTACCTAGCTAACTAACTAACTAACTAACTAACTAACTAACTAACTAACTAACTAACTAACTAACTAACTAACTAACTAACTAACTAACTAACTAACTAACTAACTAACTAACTAACTAACTAACTAACTAGCTACCTAGCTAACTACCTAACTAACTAACTAACTAACTAACTAACTACCTAACTAACTAACTAACTAACTAACTAACTACCTAGCTAACTACCTAACTAACTAACTAACTAACTAACTAACTAACTAACTAACTAACTAACTAACTAACTAACTAACTAGCTACCTAGCTAACTAACTAGCTAACTAACTAACTAACTAACTAACTAACTAACTAGCTACCTAGCTAACTAACTAACTAACTAACTAACTAACTAACTAGCTAACTAACTAACTAACTAGCTAACTAACTAACTAACTAACTAACTAGCTACCTAGCTAACTACCTAACTAACTAACTAACTAACTAACTAACTAACTAGCTACCTAGCTAACTACCTAACTAACTAGCTAACTAACTAACTAACTAACTAACTAGCTACCTAGCTAACTAACTAACTAACTAACTAGCTACCTAGCTAACTACCTAACTAACTAACTAACTAACTAACTAGCTACCTAGCTAACTACCTAACTAACTAACTAACTAACTAACTAACTAACTAACTAACTACCTAACTAACTAGCTAACTAACTAACTAACTAACTAACTAACTAGCTACCTAGCTAACTAACTAACTAACTAACTAGCTACCTAGCTAACTACCTAACTAACTAACTAACTAACTAACTAACTAGCTACCTAGCTAACTACCTAACTAACTAACTAACTAACTAACTAACTAACTAACTAACTAACTAACTACCTAACTAACTAACTAACTAACTAACTAACTAGCTACCTAGCTAACTACCTAACTAACTAACTAACTAACTAACTAACTAACTAACTAACTAACTAACTAACTAACTAACTAGCTACCTAGCTAACTACCTAACTAACTAACTAACTAACTAACTAACTAACTAACTAACTAACTAACTAACTACCTAGCTAACTACCTAACTAACTAACTAACTAACTAACTAACTAACTAGCTACCTAGCTAACTACCTAACTAACTAACTAACTAACTAACTAACTAACTAACTAGCTACCTAGCTAACTACCTAACTAACTAACTAACTAACTAACTAACTAACTAACTAACTAACTAACTACCTAACTAACTAACTAACTAACTAACTAACTAACTAACTAACTAGCTACCTAGCTAACTACCTAACTAACTAACTAACTAACTAGCTAACTAACTAACTAACTAACTAACTAACTAACTAACTAACTAACTAACTAACTAACTAGCTACCTAGCTAACTACCTAACTAACTAACTAACTAACTAACTAACTAACTAACTAACTAACTAACTAACTAACTAACTAACTAACTAACTAACTAACTAACTAACTAACTAACTAACTAACTAACTAACTAACTAACTAACTAACTAACTAACTAACTAACTAACTAACTAACTAGCTACCTAGCTAACTACCTAACTAACTAACTAACTAACTAGCTACCTAGCTAACTACCTAACTAACTAGCTACCTAGCTAACTACCTAGCTAACTAACTAACTAACTAACTAACTAACTAACTAACTAACTAACTAACTAACTAACTAACTAACTACCTAGCTAACTACCTAACTAACTAACTAACTAACTAACTAACTAACTAACTAACTAACTAACTAACTAACTAACTAACTAACTAACTAGCTACCTAGCTAACTACCTAACTAACTAACTAACTAACTACCTAACTAACTAACTAACTAACTAACTAACTAACTAACTAACTAACTAACTAACTAACTAACTAACTAACTAACTAACTAACTAACTAACTAACTAACTAACTAACTAACTAACTAACTAGCTAACTAGCTACCTAGCTAACTACCTAACTAACTAACTAACTAACTAACTAACTAGCTACCTAGCTAACTACCTAACTAACTAACTAACTAACTAACTAACTAACTAACTAACTAGCTACCTAGCTAACTACCTAACTAACTAACTAACTAACTAACTAACTAACTAACTAACTAACTAACTAACTAACTAACTAACTAACTAACTAACTAACTAACTAACTAACTAACTAACTAACTAACTAACTAACTAACTAACAAACTAACTAACTAACTAACTAACTAACTAACTAACTAACTAACTAACTAACTAACTAACTAACTAACTAACTAACTAGCTACCTAGCTAACTACCTAACTAACTAACTAACTAACTAACTAACTAACTAACTAACTAACTAACTAGCTACCTAGCTAACTAACTAACTAACTAACTAATTAACTAACTAACAAACTAACTAACTAACTAACTAACTAACTAACTAGCTACCTAGCTAACTAACTAACTAACTAACTAACTAACTAACTAACTAACTAACTAACTAACTAACTAACTAACTAACTAACTAACTAACTAACTAACTAACTAACTAACCTAACTAACTAGCTACCTAGCTAACTACCTAACTAACTAACTAACTAACTAACTAACTACCTAACTAACTAACTAACTAACTAACTAACTAACTACCTAGCTAACTACCTAACTAACTAACTAACTAACTAACTAACTAACTAACTAACTAACTAACTAACTAACTAACTAACTAACTAGCTACCTAGCTAACTAACTAGCTAACTAACTAACTAACTAACTAACTAACTAGCTACCTAGCTAACTAACTAACTAACTAACTAACTAACTAACTAGCTAACTAACTAACTAACTAGCTAACTAACTAACTAACTAACTAACTAGCTACCTAGCTAACTACCTAACTAACTAACTAACTAACTAACTAACTAACTAGCTACCTAGCTAACTACCTAACTAACTAGCTAACTAACTAACTAACTAACTAACTAACTAACTAGCTAACTAACTAACTAACTAACTAGCTACCTAGCTAACTACCTAACTAACTAACTAACTAACTAACTAACTAGCTACCTAGCTAACTACCTAACTAACTAACTAACTAACTAACTAACTAACTAACTAACTAACTACCTAACTAACTAGCTAACTAACTAACTAACTAACTAACTAACTAGCTACCTAGCTAACTAACTAACTAACTAACTAGCTACCTAGCTAACTACCTAACTAACTAACTAACTAACTAACTAACTAGCTACCTAGCTAACTACCTAACTAACTAACTAACTAACTAACTAACTAACTAACTAACTAACTAACTAACTACCTAACTAACTAACTAACTAACTAACTAACTAGCTACCTAGCTAACTACCTAACTAACTAACTAACTAACTAACTAACTAACTAACTAACTAACTAACTAACTAACTAACTAACTAGCTACCTAGCTAACTACCTAACTAACTAACTAACTAACTAACTAACTAACTAACTAACTAACTAACTAACTACCTAGCTAACTACCTAACTAACTAACTAACTAACTAACTAACTAACTAGCTACCTAGCTAACTACCTAACTAACTAACTAACTAACTAACTAACTAACTAACTAGCTACCTAGCTAACTACCTAACTAACTAACTAACTAACTAACTAACTAACTAGCTAACTACCTAACTAACTAACTAACTAACTAACTAACTAACTAACTAGCTACCTAGCTAACTACCTAACTAACTAACTAACTAACTAGCTAACTAACTAACTAACTAACTAACTAACTAACTAACTAACTAACTAACTAACTAACTAGCTACCTAGCTAACTACCTAACTAACTAACTAACTAACTAACTAACTAACTAACTAACTAACTAACTAACTAACTAACTAACTAAACTAACTAACTAACTAACTAACTAACTAACTAACTAACTAACTAACTAACTAACTAACTAACTAACTAACTAACTAACTAACTAACTAACTAACTAGCTACCTAGCTAACTACCTAACTAACTAACTAACTAACTAGCTACCTAGCTAACTACCTAACTAACTAGCTACCTAGCTACCTAGCTAACTAACTAACTAACTAACTAACTAACTAACTAACTAACTAACTAACTAACTAACTAACTAACTAACTAACTAACTAACTAACTAACTAACTAACTAACTAGCTACCTAGCTAACTACCTAACTAACTAACTAACTAACTAACTAACTACCTAACTAACTAACTAACTAACTAACTAACTAACTACCTAGCTAACTACCTAACTAACTAACTAACTAACTAACTAACTAACTAACTAACTAACTAACTAACTAACTAACTAACTAACTAGACCTAGCTAACTAACTAACTAACTAACTAACTAACTAACTAACTAACTAACTAGCTACCTAGCTAACTAACTAACTAACTAACTAACTAACTAACTAGCTAACTAACTAACTAACTAGCTAACTAACTAACTAACTAACTAACTAGCTACCTAGCTAACTACCTAACTAACTAACTAACTAACTAACTAACTAACTAGCTACCTAGCTAACTACCTAACTAACTAGCTAACTAACTAACTACCTAACTAACTAACTAACTAACTAACTAACTAACTAACTAACTAACTAACTAACTAACTAACTAACTAACTAACTAGCTACCTAGCTAACTACCTAACTAACTAACTAACTAACTAACTAACTAACTAACTAACTAGCTACCTAGCTAACTACCTAACTAACTAACTAACTAACTAACTAACTAACTAACTAACTAACTAACTACCTAACTAACTAACTAACTAACTAACTAACTAACTAACTAGCTACCTAGCTAACTAACTAACTAACTAACTAACTAACTAGCTAACTAACTAACTAACTAACTAACTAACTAACTAACTAACTAACTAACTAGCTACCTAGCTAACTACCTAACTAACTAACTAACTAACTAACTAACTAACTAACTAACTAACTAACTAACTAACTAACTAACTAAACTAACTAACTAACTAACTAACTAACTAACTAACTAACTAACTAACTAACTAACTAACTAACTAACTAACTAACTAACTAACTAACTAACTAACTAGCTACCTAGCTAACTACCTAACTAACTAACTAACTAACTAGCTACCTAGCTAACTACCTAACTAACTAGCTACCTAGCTAACTACCTAACTAACTAACTAACTAACTAACTAACTAACTAACTAACTAACTAACTAACTAACTAACTAACTACCTAAGCTAACTACCTAACTAACTAACTAACTAACTAACTAACTAACTAACTAACTAACTAACTAACTAACTAACTAACTAACTAGCTACCTAGCTAACTACCTAACTAACTAACTAACTAACTAACTAACTAACTAACTAACTAACTAGCCTACTAACTACCTAGCTAACTAACTAACTAACTAACTAACTAACTAACTAACTAACTAACTAACTAACTAACTAACTAACTAACTAACTAACTAACTAACTAACTAACTAACTAACTAACTAACTAACTAACTAACTAACTAACTAACTAACTAACTAACTAACTAACTAACTAACTAACTAACTAACTAACTAACTAACTAACTAACTAACTAGCTACCTAGCTAACTACCTAACTAACTAACTAACTAACTAACTAACTAACTAACTAACTCAACTAACTAACTAACTAACTAACTAACTAACTAACTAACTAAACTAACTAACTAACTAACTAGCTACCTAGCTAACTAACTAACTAACTAACTAACTAACTAACTAACTAACTAACTAACTAACTAGCTACCTAGCTAACTAACTAACTAACTAACTAACTAACTAACTAACTAGCTACTAGCTAACTAACTAACTAACTAACTAACTAACTAACTAACTAACTAACTAACTAACTAACTAACTAACTAACTAACTAACTAACTAACTAACTAACTAACTAACTAGCTACCTAGCTAACTACCTAACTAACTAACTAACTAACTAACTAACTACCTAACTAACTAACTAACTAACTAACTAACTAACTAACTAACTAACTACCTAGCTAACTACCTAACTAACTAACTAACTAACTAACTAACTAACTAACTAACTAACTAACTAACTAACTAACTAACTAGCTACCTAGCTAACTAACTAGCTAACTAACTAACTAACTAACTAACTAACTAACTAGCTACCTAGCTAACTAACTAACTAACTAACTAACTAACTAACTAACTAACTAGCTAACTAACTAACTAACTAGCTAACTAACTAACTAACTAACTAACTAGCTACCTAGCTAACTACCTAACTAACTAACTAACTAACTAACTAACTAACTAGCTACCTAGCTAACTACTAACTAACTAACTAACTAACTAACTAACTAACTAACTAACTAGCTACCTAGCTAACTAACTAACTAACTAACTAGCTACCTAGCTAACTACCTAACTAACTAACTAACTAACTAACTAACTAACTAACTAACTAACTACCTAACTAACTAGCTAACTAACTAACTAACTAACTAGCTACCTAGCTAACTAACTAACTAACTAACTAGCTACCTAGCTAACTACCTAACTAACTAACTAACTAACTAACTAACTAGCTACCTAGCTAACTACCTAACTAACTAACTAACTAACTAACTAACTACCTAACTAACTAACTAACTAACTAACTAACTAACTAGCTACCTAGCTAACTACCTAACTAACTAACTAACTAACTAACTAACTAACTAACTAACTAACTAACTAGCTACCTAGCTAACTACCTAACTAACTAACTAACTAACTAACTAACTAACTAACTAACTAACTAACTAACTAACTAACTAGCTACCTAGCTAACTACCTAACTAACTAACTAACTAACTAACTAACTAACTAACTAACTAGCTACCTAGCTAACTACCTAACTAACTAACTAACTAACTAACTAACTAACTAGCTAACTAGCTAACTACCTAACTAACTAACTAACTAATTAACTAACTAACTAACTAACTAACTAACTAACTAACTAACTACCTAACTAACTAACTAACTAACTAACTAACTGACTAACTAGCTACCTAGCTAACTACCTAACTAACTAACTAACTAACTAACTAGCTAACTAACTAACTAACTAACTAACTAACTAACTAACTAACTAACTAACTAACTAACTAACTAAATAGCTAACTAACTAACTAACTAACTAACTAACTAACTAACTAACTAACTAACTAACTAACTAACTAACTAACTAACTAACTAACTAACTAAACTAACTAACTAACTAACTAACTAACTAACTAACTAACTAACTAACTAACTAACTACTAACTAACTAACTAACTAACTAACTAACCAACTAACTAACTAGCTACCTAGCTAACTACCTAACTAACTAACTAACTAACTAACTAACTAGCTACCTAGCTAACTACCTAACTAACTAACTAACCTAACTAGCTAACTAACTAACTAACTAACTAACTAACTAACTAACTAACTAACTACCTAACTAACTAGCTACCTAGCTAACTACCTAACTAACTAACTAACTAACTAACTAACTAACTAACTAACTAACTAACTAACTAACTAACTAAACTAACTAATAACTAACTAACTAACTAACTAACTAACTAACTAACTAACTAACTAACTAACTAACTAACTAACTAACTAACTAACTAACTAACTAACTAACTAACTAACTAGCTACCTAGCTAACTACCTAACTAACTACTAATAACTAACTACTACCTAGCTAACTACCTAACTAACTAGCTACCTAGCTAACTACCTAGCTAACTAACTAACTAACTAACTAACTAACTAACTAACTAACTAACTAACTAACTAACTAACTAGCTAACTAACTAACTAACTAACTAACTAACTAACTAACTAACTAACTAACTAGCTACCTAGCTAACTAACTAACTAACTAACTAACTAACTAACTAACTAACTAACTTAACTAACTAACTAAACTAACTAACTAACTAACTAACTACCTAGCTAACTACCTAACTAACTAACTAACTAACTAACTAACTAACTAACTAACTAACTAACTAACTAACTAACTAACTAACTAGCTACCTAGCTAACTAACTAGCTAACTAACTAACTAACTAACTAACTAACTAACTAGCTACCTAGCTAACTAACTAACTAACTAACTAACTAACTAACTAGCTAACTAACTAACTAACTAGCTAACTAACTAACTAACTAACTAACTAGCTACCTAGCTAACTACCTAACTAACTAACTAACTAAACTAACTAACTAACTAGCTACCTAGCTAACTACCTAACTAACTAGCTAAACTAACTAACTAACTAACTAACTAACTAGCTACCTAGCTAACTAACTAACTAACTAACTAGCTACCTAGCTAACTACCTAACTAACTAACTAACTAACTAACTAGCTACCTAGCTAACTACCTAACTAACTAACTAACTAACTAACTAACTAACTAACTAACTACCTAACTAACTAGCTAACTAACTAACTAACTAACTAACTAACTAGCCTACCTAGCTAACTAACTAACTAACTAACTAGCTACCTAGCTAACTACCTAACTAACTAACTAACTAACTAACTAACTAGCTACCTAGCTAACTACCTAACTAACTAACTAACTAACTAACTAACTAACTAACTAACTAACTAAACTACCTAACTAACTAACTAACTAACTAACTAACTAGCTACCTAGCTAACTACCTAACTAACTAACTAACTAAAAACTAACTAACTAAACTAAACTAACTAACTAACTAACTAAACTAACTAACTAACTAACCTAGCTAACTACCTAACTACCTAGCTAACTAACTAACTAACTAACTAACTAACTAACTAACTAACTAACTAACTACCTAGCTAACTACCTAACTAACTAACTAACTAACTAACTAACTAGCTACCTAGCTAACTACCTAACTAACTAACTAACTAACTAACTAACTAACTAAC
>OY992879.1:31464039-31479449 GCA_963921405.1 Cepaea hortensis | reverse complement strand
AGGACCAATGTTTTATCAACCAGCATTTTCGTCCAAGAAGAAATATGCTACGGAAATTTGATTCAAAACAGACAAATAAAGCAATTGCGAAGTCGTAAATAAAACTATGGAACAGCGGTAGCGCAGGCACTGGCTAGTACACTCGCTTGTCAGCCCGATGGTCATGTTTTCGAATCCTCTTCGAGATTAGGATTTTTTCCTATGACCCGACCTCCTTGATCGACCCAGCCTACAATGGGTAGCATTAACTTTTCTAGGAAGTAAAGGTTGCCGGCATGTTATTGACCAAATTACCCTTTAATTGCCGATCACCTAAACATATGGGGCTACTTCCTTACAGCCAATGCGCGTGATTGCTTATTTCCTGTTTTACCGGGAAATTTTCCAGCAAGTAAAGGTTGCCGGCATGATATTGACCAAAGTGCGAAATAAACACTACGCATGATAGTTCTAAAAGGGATCGTTTCCTTTCACTTTGTTGCTTTTTGATGTCCTATTGTCTTTATGATTAAAAGTTGCACATACTGCGTGTTGTGGTACTTTCCCCTCACAGTTGTTATAAGAAGTGTTGCTGACAGTGTGTGTATGTAAGAAAGTGCCTACCCGTATGTGTGTGTGTGTGTGTGCCACGTCTTCCGGGATGAGTACAAATAGTTTATGTGTTGATCCAGGCTCGTGTGAGCTGCATCAACGGTGCTCATGTGACAAAAGACCATGCAGTACCGGTTCAGAGTGTACAAAGTCTGCAGACACCACCCGGAATGAATTTCGTGTGAAATAGTTTTTCTCTTACATCACATCCATTCAACGTGACATAGAGAAGTCGCTGACTGAAAGGTTAGGAAACCGGTCATATACACGACGAGATCCGGGATCAGGTCCCTGTAAGACAATGTTTAAGAATAGACATTATAGAACTAAGCACAAACCCCTAGGTGCTCCGTATCACCCAACACATGACGAACGCTGTTGATACTGATCGTTCCATGAACACAGGTTGTACACATGTCGAATCCGTGTACTCACTCATCCTTTCTAGCTGGAACCAAACTCAAATCTAAAGCCAAGCATCCTTAAATATGTTTGTGTACTACTGATGACCAGAAATCTCCTGTAGTGTTTGCTCAACAGAGGCATTTTTATCACTAACTAACTAGCCCGCTCTCTGTTGAAGGGGTTACGAATGCCATTTGAGTATGAGAAGCCGGTCGTTCAGAAAGCAATGGCAAACTACTGAACGTAAACTTGCCAAGAAATCACAAACAGCCAAAGAACTAACTAACTTTAACTTTCAAAATAACTAGCTACCTAGCTAACTAACTAACCAGCTACCTAGCTAACTAACTAACTAACTAACTACCTAACTAACTAACTAACTCTACCTAACTAACTAACTAACTAACTAACTAACTAACTAACTAACTAACTAACTAACTAACTAACTAGCTACCTAGCTAACTAACTAACTAACTAACTAACTAACTAGCTACCTAGCTAACTAACTAACTAACTAACTAACTAACTAGCTACCTAGCTAACTAACTAACTAACTAACTACCTAACTAACTAACTAACTACCTAACTAACTAACTAACTAACTAACTAACTAACTAACTAACTAACTAACTACCTAACTAACTAACTAACTAACTAACTAACTAACTAACTAGCTACCTAGCTAACTAACTAACTAACTAACTAACTAGCTACCTAGCTAACTAACTAACTAACTAACTAACTAACTACCTAACTAACTAACTAACTAACTAACTAACTAACTAACTAACTAACTAACTAACTAACTAACTAACTAACTAACTAACTAACTAACTAACTAACTAACTAACTAACTAACTAACTAACTAACTAACTAACTAACTAACTAACTAACTAACTAACTAGCTACCTAGCTAACTAACTAACTAACTAACTAACTAACTAACTAGCTACCTAGCTAACTAACTAACTAACTAACTAACTAACTAACTACCTAACTAACTAACTAACTAACTAACTAACTAACTAACTAACTAACTAGCTACCTAGCTAACTACCTAACTAACTAACTAACTAACTAACTAACTAACTAACTAACTAACTAACTAACTAACTAACTAACTAACTAACTAACTAACTAACTAACTAACTAACTAACTAACTAACTAACTAACTAACTAACTAACTAACTAACTAACTAACTAACTAACTAACTAACTAACTAACTAACTAACTAACTAACTAACTAACTAACTAACTAACTAACTAACTAACTAACTAACTAACTAACTAACTAACTAACTAACTAACTAACTAACTAACTAACTAACTAACTAACTAACTAACTAACTAACTAACTAACTAACTAACTAGCTACCTAGCTAACTACCTAACTAACTAACTAACTAACTAACTAACTAGCTACCTAGCTAACTACCTAACTAACTAACTAACTAACTAACTAACTAACTAACTAACTAACTAACTACCTAGCTAACTACCTAACTAACTAACTAACTAACTAACTAACTAACTAACTAACTAACTAACTAACTAACTAGCTACCTAGCTAACTACCTACCTAACTAACTAACTAACTAACTAACTAACTAACTAACTAACTAACTAACTAACTAACTAGCTACCTAGATAACTAACTAACTAACTAACTAACTAACTAACTAACTAACTAACTAACTAACTAACTAACTAGCTACCTAGCTAACTACCTAACTAACTAACTAACTAACTAACTAACTAACTAACTAACTAACTAACTAACTAACTAACTAACTAACTAACTAACTAACTAACTAACTAACTAACTAACTAACTAACTAACTAACTAACTAACTAACTAGCTAACTAGCTACCTAGCTAACTACCTAACTAACTAACTAACTAACTAACTAACTAGCTACCTAGCTAACTACCTAACTAACTAACTAACTAACTAACTAACTAACTAACTAACTAACTAGCTACCTAGCTAACTACCTAACTAACTAACTAACTAACTAACTAACTAACTAACTAACTAACTAACTAACTAACTAACTAACTAACTAACTAACTAACTAACTAACTAACTAACTAACTAACTAACTAACAAACTAACTAACTAACTAACTAACTAACTAACTAACTAACTAACTAACTAACTAACTAACTAACTAACTAACTAACTAGCTACCTAGCTAACTACCTAACTAACTAACTAACTAACTAACTAACTAACTAACTAACTAACTAACTAGCTACCTAGCTAACTAACTAACTAACTAACTAATTAACTAACTAACAAACTAACTAACTAACTAACTAACTAACTAACTAGCTACCTAGCTAACTAACTAACTAACTAACTAACTAACTAACTAACTAACTAACTAACTAACTAACTAACTAACTAACTAACTAACTAACTAACTAACTAACTAACTAACTAACTAACTAGCTACCTAGCTAACTACCTAACTAACTAACTAACTAACTAACTAACTACCTAACTAACTAACTAACTAACTAACTAACTAACTAGCTAGCTAACCTAACTAACTAACTAACTAACTAACTAACTAACTAACTAACTAACTAACTAACTAACTAACTAACTAGCTACCTAGCTAACTAACTAGCTAACTAACTAACTAACTAACTAACTAACTAACTAGCTACCTAGCTAACTAACTAACTAACTAACTAACTAACTAACTAGCTAACTAACTAACTAACTAGCTAACTAACTAACTAACTAACTAACTAGCTACCTAGCTAACTACCTAACTAACTAACTAACTAACTAACTAACTAACTAGCTACCTAGCTAACTACCTAACTAACTAGCTAACTAACTAACTAACTAACTAACTAACTAGCTACCTAGCTAACTAACTAACTAACTAACTAGCTACCTAGCTAACTACCTAACTAACTAACTAACTAACTAACTAGCTACCTAGCTAACTACCTAACTAACTAACTAACTAACTAACTAACTAACTAACTAACTAACTACCTAACTAACTAGCTAACTAACTAACTAACTAACTAACTAACTAGCTACCTAGCTAACTAACTAACTAACTAACTAGCTACCTAGCTAACTACCTAACTAACTAACTAACTAACTAACTAACTAGCTACCTAGCTAACTACCTAACTAACTAACTAACTAACTAACTAACTAACTAACTAACTAACTAACTACCTAACTAACTAACTAACTAACTAACTAACTAGCTACCTAGCTAACTACCTAACTAACTAACTAACTAACTAACTAACTAACTAACTAACTAACTAACTAACTAACTAACTAACTAGCTACCTAGCTAACTACCTAACTAACTAACTAACTAACTAACTAACTAACTAACTAACTAACTAACTAACTACCTAGCTAACTACCTAACTAACTAACTAACTAACTAACTAACTAACTAGCTACCTAGCTAACTACCTAACTAACTAACTAACTAACTAACTAACTAACTAACTAGCTACCTAGCTAACTACCTAACTAACTAACTAACTAACTAACTAACTAACTAACTAACTAACTAACTACCTAACTAACTAACTAACTAACTAACTAACTAACTAACTAGCTACCTAGCTAACTACCTAACTAACTAACTAACTAACTAGCTAACTAACTAACTAACTAACTAACTAACTAACTAACTAACTAACTAACTAACTAGCTACCTAGCTAACTACCTAACTAACTAACTAACTAACTAACTAACTAACTAACTAACTAACTAACTAACTAACTAACTAAACTAACTAACTAACTAACTAACTAACTAACTAACTAACTAACTAACTAACTAACTAACTAACTAGCTACCTAGCTAACTACCTACCTAACTAACTAACTAACTAACTAACTAACTAACTAACTAACTAACTAACTAACTAGCTACCTAGATAACTAACTAACTAACTAACTAACTAACTAACTAACTAACTAACTAACTAACTAACTAACTAACTAGCTACCTAGCTAACTACCTAACTAACTAACTAACTAACTAACTAACTAACTAACTAACTAACTAACTAACTAACTAACTAACTAACTAACTAACTAACTAACTAACTAACTAACTAACTAACTAACTAGCTAACTAGCTACCTAGCTAACTACCTAACTAACTAACTAACTAACTAACTAACTAGCTACCTAGCTAACTACCTAACTAACTAACTAACTAACTAACTAACTAACTAACTAACTAACTAGCTACCTAGCTAACTACCTAACTAACTAACTAACTAACTAACTAACTAACTAACTAACTAACTAACTAACTAACTAACTAACTAACTAACTAACTAACTAACTAACTAACTAACTAACTAACTAACAAACTAACTAACTAACTAACTAACTAACTAACTAACTAACTAACTAACTAACTAACTAACTAACTAACTAACTAACTAGCTACCTAGCTAACTACCTAACTAACTAACTAACTAACTAACTAACTAACTAACTAACTAACTAACTAGCTACCTAGCTAACTAACTAACTAACTAACTAATTAACTAACTAACAAACTAACTAACTAACTAACTAACTAACTAACTAGCTACCTAGCTAACTAACTAACTAACTAACTAACTAACTAACTAACTAACTAACTAACTAACTAACTAACTAACTAACTAACTAACTAACTAACTAACTAACTAACTAACTAACTAACTAACTAACTAACTAGCTACCTAGCTAACTACCTAACTAACTAACTAACTAACTAACTAACTACCTAACTAACTAACTAACTAACTAACTAACTACCTAGCTAACTACCTAACTAACTAACTAACTAACTAACTAACTAACTAACTAACTAACTAACTAACTAACTAACTAACTAGCTACCTAGCTAACTAACTAGCTAACTAACTAACTAACTAACTAACTAACTAACTAGCTACCTAGCTAACTAACTAACTAACTAACTAACTAACTAACTAGCTAACTAACTAACTAACTAGCTAACTAACTAACTAACTAACTAACTAGCTACCTAGCTAACTACCTAACTAACTAACTAACTAACTAACTAACTAACTAGCTACCTAGCTAACTACCTAACTAACTAGCTAACTAACTAACTAACTAACTAACTAGCTACCTAGCTAACTAACTAACTAACTAACTAGCTACCTAGCTAACTACCTAACTAACTAACTAACTAACTAACTAGCTACCTAGCTAACTACCTAACTAACTAACTAACTAACTAACTAACTAACTAACTAACTACCTAACTAACTAGCTAACTAACTAACTAACTAACTAACTAACTAGCTACCTAGCTAACTAACTAACTAACTAACTAGCTACCTAGCTAACTACCTAACTAACTAACTAACTAACTAACTAACTAGCTACCTAGCTAACTACCTAACTAACTAACTAACTAACTAACTAACTAACTAACTAACTAACTAACTACCTAACTAACTAACTAACTAACTAACTAACTAGCTACCTAGCTAACTACCTAACTAACTAACTAACTAACTAACTAACTAACTAACTAACTAACTAACTAACTAACTAACTAGCTACCTAGCTAACTACCTAACTAACTAACTAACTAACTAACTAACTAACTAACTAACTAACTAACTAACTACCTAGCTAACTACCTAACTAACTAACTAACTAACTAACTAACTAACTAGCTACCTAGCTAACTACCTAACTAACTAACTAACTAACTAACTAACTAACTAACTAGCTACCTAGCTAACTACCTAACTAACTAACTAACTAACTAACTAACTAACTAACTAACTAACTAACTACCTAACTAACTAACTAACTAACTAACTAACTAACTAACTAACTAGCTACCTAGCTAACTACCTAACTAACTAACTAACTAACTAGCTAACTAACTAACTAACTAACTAACTAACTAACTAACTAACTAACTAACTAACTAACTAGCTACCTAGCTAACTACCTAACTAACTAACTAACTAACTAACTAACTAACTAACTAACTAACTAACTAACTAAACTAACTAACTAACTAACTAACTAACTAACTAACTAACTAACTAACTAACTAACTAACTAACTAACTAACTAACTAACTAACTAACTAACTAACTAACTAACTAGCTACCTAGCTAACTACCTAACTAACTAACTAACTAACTAGCTACCTAGCTAACTACCTAACTAACTAGCTACCTAGCTAACTACCTAGCTAACTAACTAACTAACTAACTAACTAACTAACTAACTAACTAACTAACTAACTAACTAACTAACTACCTAGCTAACTACCTAACTAACTAACTAACTAACTAACTAACTAACTAACTAACTAACTAACTAACTAACTAACTAACTAACTAACTAGCTACCTAGCTAACTACCTAACTAACTAACTAACTAACTACCTAACTAACTAACTAACTAACTAACTAACTAACTAACTAACTAACTAACTAACTAACTAACTAACTAACTAACTAACTAACTAACTAACTAACTAACTAACTAACTAACTAACTAGCTAACTAGCTACCTAGCTAACTACCTAACTAACTAACTAACTAACTAACTAACTAGCTACCTAGCTAACTACCTAACTAACTAACTAACTAACTAACTAACTAACTAACTAACTAGCTACCTAGCTAACTACCTAACTAACTAACTAACTAACTAACTAACTAACTAACTAACTAACTAACTAACTAACTAACTAACTAACTAACTAACTAACTAACTAACTAACTAACTAACTAACTAACTAACTAACTAACTAACAAACTAACTAACTAACTAACTAACTAACTAACTAACTAACTAACTAACTAACTAACTAACTAACTAACTAACTAACTAGCCTACCTAGCTAACTACCTAACTAACTAACTAACTAACTAACTAACTAACTAACTAACTAACTAACTAGCTACCTAGCTAACTAACTAACTAACTAACTAATTAACTAACTAACAAACTAACTAACTAACTAACTAACTAACTAACTAGCTACCTAGCTAACTAACTAACTAACTAACTAACTAACTAACTAACTAACTAACTAACTAACTAACTAACTAACTAACTAACTAACTAACTAACTAACTAACTAACTAACTAACTAACTAGCTACCTAGCTAACTACCTAACTAACTAACTAACTAACTAACTAACTACCTAACTAACTAACTAACTAACTAACTAACTAACTACCTAGCTAACTACCTAACTAACTAACTAACTAACTAACTAACTAACTAACTAACTAACTAACTAACTAACTAACTAACTAACTAGCTACCTAAACTAAGCTAACTAACTAACTAACTAACTAACTAACTAGCTACCTAGCTAACTAACTAACTAACTAACTAACTAACTAACTAGCTAACTAACTAACTAACTAGCTAACTAACTAACTAACTAACTAACTAGCTACCTAGCTAACTACCTAACTAACTAACTAACTAACTAACTAACTAACTAGCTACCTAGCTAACTACCTAACTAACTAGCTAACTAACTAACTAACTAACTAACTAACTAGCTACCTAGCTAACTAACTAACTAACTAACTAGCTACCTAGCTAACTACCTAACTAACTAACTAACTAACTAACTAGCTACCTAGCTAACTACCTAACTAACTAACTAACTAACTAACTAACTAACTAACTAACTACCTAACTAACTAGCTAACTAACTAACTAACTAACTAACTAACTAGCTACCTAGCTAACTAACTAACTAACTAACTAGCTACCTAGCTAACTACCTAACTAACTAACTAACTAACTAACTAGCTACCTAGCTAACTACCTAACTAACTAACTAACTAACTAACTAACTAACTAACTAACTAACTAACTACCTAACTAACTAACTAACTAACTAACTAACTAGCTACCTAGCTAACTACCTAACTAACTAACTAACTAACTAACTAACTAACTAACTAACTAACTAACTAACTAACTAACTAACTAGCTACCTAGCTAACTACCTAACTAACTAACTAACTAACTAACTAACTAACTAACTAACTAACTAACTAACTACCTAGCTAACTACCTAACTAACTAACTAACTAACTAACTAACTAACTAGCTACCTAGCTAACTACCTAACTAACTAACTAACTAACTAACTAACTAACTAACTAGCTACCTAGCTAACTACCTAACTAACTAACTAACTAACTAACGTAACTAACTAGCTAACTACCTAACTAACTAACTAACTAACTAACTAACTAACTAACTAGCTACCTAGCTAACTACCTAACTAACTAACTAACTAACTAGCTAACTAACTAACTAACTAACTAACTAACTAACTAACTAACTAACTAACTAACTAGCTACCTAGCTAACTACCTAACTAACTAACTAACTAACTAACTAACTAACTAACTAACTAACTAACTAACTAACTAACTAACTAAACTAACTAACTAACTAACTAACTAACTAACTAACTAACTAACTAACTAACTAACTAACTAACTAACTAACTAACTAACTAACTAACTAACTAACTAGCTACCTAGCTAACTACCTAACTAACTAACTAACTAACTAGCTACCTAGCTAACTACCTAACTAACTAGCTACCTAGCTAACTACCTAGCTAACTAACTAACTAACTAACTAACTAACTAACTAACTAACTAACTAACTAACTAACTAACTAACTAACTAACTAACTAACTAACTAACTAACTAACTAACTAACTAGCTACCTAGCTAACTACCTAACTAACTAACTAACTAACTAACTAACTACCTAACTAACTAACTAACTAACTAACTAACTAACTACCTAGCTAACTACCTAACTAACTAACTAACTAACTAACTAACTAACTAACTAACTAACTAACTAACTAACTAACTAACTACTACCTAGCTAACTAACTAGCTAACTAACTAACTAACTAACTAACTAACTAACTAGCTACCTAGCTAACTAACTAACTAACTAACTAACTAACTAACTAGCTAACTAACTAACTAACTAGCTAACTAACTAACTAACTAACTAACTAGCTACCTAGCTAACTACCTAACTAACTAACTAACTAACTAACTAACTAACTAGCTACCTAGCTAACTACCTAACTAACTAGCTAACTAACTAACTACCTAACTAACTAACTAACTAACTAACTAACTAACTAACTAACTAACTAACTAACTAACTAACTAACTAACTAACTAGCTACCTAGCTAACTACCTAACTAACTAACTAACTAACTAACTAACTAACTAACTAACTAGCTACCTAGCTAACTACCTAACTAACTAACTAACTAACTAACTAACTAACTAACTAACTAACTAACTACCTAACTAACTAACTAACTAACTAACTAACTAACTAACTAGCTACCTAGCTAACTACCTAACTAACTAACTAACTAACTAGCTAACTAACTAACTAACTAACTAACTAACTAACTAACTAACTAACTAACTAGCTACTAGCTAACTACTAACTAACTAACTAACTAACTAACTAACTAACTAACTAACTAACTAACTAACTAACTAACTAACTAACTAACTAACTAACTAACTAACTAACTAACTAACTAACTAACTAACTAACTAACTAACTAACTAACTAACTAACTAACTAACTAACTAACTAGCTACCTAGCTAACTACCTAACTAACTAACTAACTAACTAACTAGCTACCTAGCTAACCTAACTAACTAGCTACCTAGCTAACTACCTAACTAACTAACTAACTAACTAACTAACTAACTAACTAACTAACTAACTAACTAACTAACTAACTACCTAGCTAACTACCTAACTAACTAACTAACTAACTAACTAACTAACTAACTAACTAACTAACTAACTAACTAACTAACTAACTAGCTACCTAGCTAACTACCTAACTAACTAACTAACTAACTAACTAACTAACTAACTAACTAACTAGCTACCTAGCTAACTACCTAACTAACTAACTAACTAACTAACTAACTAACTAACTAACTAACTAACTAACTAACTAACTAACTAACTAACTAACTAACTAACTAACTAACAAACTAACTAACTAACTAACTAACTAACTAACTAACTAACTAACTAACTAACAAACTAACTAACTAACTAACTAACTAACTAACTAACTAACTAACTAACTAACTAGCTACCTAGCTAACTACCTAACTAACTAACTAACTAACTAACTAACTAACTAACTAACTAGCTACCTTGCTAACTAACTAACTAACTAACTAACTAACTAACTAACTAACTAACTAACTAACTAACTAGCTACCTAGCTAACTAACTAACTAACTAACTAACTAGCTAACTAACTAACTAACTAACTAACTAACTAGCTACCTAGCTAACTAACTAACTAACTAACTAACTAACTAACTAACTAGCTACCTAGCTAACTAACTAACTAACTAACTAACTAACTAACTAACTAACTAACTAACTAACTAACTAACTAACTAACTAACTAACTAACTAACTAACTAACTAACTAACTAGCTACCTAGCTAACTACCTAACTAACTAACTAACTAACTAACTAACTACCTAACTAACTAACTAACTAACTAACTAACTAACTAACTAACTAACTACCTAGCTAACTACCTAACTAACTAACTAACTAACTAACTAACTAACTAACTAACTAACTAACTAACTAACTAACTAACTAGCTACCTAGCTAACTAACTAGCTAACTAACTAACTAACTAACTAACTAACTAACTAGCTACCTAGCTAACTAACTAACTAACTAACTAACTAACTAACTAACTAACTAGCTAACTAACTAACTAACTAGCTAACTAACTAACTAACTAACTAACTAGCTACCTAGCTAACTACCTAACTAACTAACTAACTAACTAACTAACTAACTAGCTACCTAGCTAACTACCTAACTAACTAGCTAACTAACTAACTAACTAACTAACTAACTAGCTACCTAGCTAACTAACTAACTAACTAACTAGCTACCTAGCTAACTACCTAACTAACTAACTAACTAACTAACTAACTAACTAACTAACTAACTACCTAACTAACTAGCTAACTAACTAACTAACTAACTAGCTACCTAGCTAACTAACTAACTAACTAACTAGCTACCTAGCTAACTACCTAACTAACTAACTAACTAACTAACTAACTAGCTACCTAGCTAACTACCTAACTAACTAACTAACTAACTAACTAACTACCTAACTAACTAACTAACTAACTAACTAACTAACTAGCTACCTAGCTAACTACCTAACTAACTAACTAACTAACTAACTAACTAACTAACTAACTAACTAACTAGCTACCTAGCTAACTACCTAACTAACTAACTAACTAACTAACTAACTAACTAACTAACTAACTAACTAACTAACTAACTAGCTACCTAGCTAACTACCTAACTAACTAACTAACTAACTAACTAACTAACTAACTAACTAGCTACCTAGCTAACTACCTAACTAACTAACTAACTAACTAACTAACTAACTAGCTAACTAGCTAACTACCTAACTAACTAACTAACTAATTAACTAACTAACTAACTAACTAACTAACTAACTAACTAACTACCTAACTAACTAACTAACTAACTAACTAACTGACTAACTAGCTACCTAGCTAACTACCTAACTAACTAACTAACTAACTAACTAGCTAACTAACTAACTAACTAACTAACTAACTAACTAACTAACTAACTAACTAACTAACTAACTAAATAGCTACCTAACTAACTAACTAACTAACTAACTAACTAACTAACTAACTAACTAACTAACTAACTAACTAACTAACTAACTAACTAACTAAACTAACTAACTAACTAACTAACTAACTAACTAACTAACTAACTAACTAACTAACTAACTAACTAACTAACTAACTAACTAACTAACCAACTAACTAACTAGCTACCTAGCTAACTACCTAACTAACTAACTAACTAACTAACTAACTAGCTACCTAGCTAACTACCTAACTAACTAACTAACTAACTAGCTAACTAACTAACTAACTAACTAACTAACTAACTAACTAACTAACTAACTAACTAACTAGCTACCTAGCTAACTACCTAACTAACTAACTAACTAACTAACTAACTAACTAACTAACTAACTAACTAACTAACTAACTAAACTAACTAACTAACTAACTAACTAACTAACTAACTAACTAACTAACTAACTAACTAACTAACTAACTAACTAACTAACTAACTAACTAACTAACTAACTAACTAACTAACTAGCTACCTAGCTAACTACCTAACTAACTAACTAACTAACTAGCTACCTAGCTAACTACCTAACTAACTAGCTACCTAGCTAACTACCTAGCTAACTAACTAACTAACTAACTAACTAACTAACTAACTAACTAACTAACTAACTAACTAACTAACTAACTAACTAACTAACTAACTAACTAACTAACTAACTAACTAACTAACTAGCTACCTAGCTAACTACCTAACTAACTAACTAACTAACTAACTAACTACCTAACTAACTAACTAACTAACTAACTAACTAACTACCTAGCTAACTACCTAACTAACTAACTAACTAACTAACTAACTAACTAACTAACTAACTAACTAACTAACTAACTAACTAACTAGCTACCTAGCTAACTAACTAGCTAACTAACTAACTAACTAACTAACTAACTAACTAGCTACCTAGCTAACTAACTAACTAACTAACTAACTAACTAACTAGCTAACTAACTAACTAACTAGCTAACTAACTAACTAACTAACTAACTAGCTACCTAGCTAACTACCTAACTAACTAACTAACTAACTAACTAACTAACTAGCTACCTAGCTAACTACCTAACTAACTAGCTAACTAACTAACTAACTAACTAACTAACTAGCTACCTAGCTAACTAACTAACTAACTAACTAGCTACCTAGCTAACTACCTAACTAACTAACTAACTAACTAACTAGCTACCTAGCTAACTACCTAACTAACTAACTAACTAACTAACTAACTAACTAACTAACTACCTAACTAACTAGCTAACTAACTAACTAACTAACTAACTAACTAGCTACCTAGCTAACTAACTAACTAACTAACTAGCTACCTAGCTAACTACCTAACTAACTAACTAACTAACTAACTAACTAGCTACCTAGCTAACTACCTAACTAACTAACTAACTAACTAACTAACTAACTAACTAACTAACTAACTACCTAACTAACTAACTAACTAACTAACTAACTAGCTACCTAGCTAACTACCTAACTAACTAACTAACTAACTAACTAACTAACTAACTAACTAACTAACTAACTAACTAACTAACTAGCTACCTAGCTAACTACCTAACTAACTAACTAACTAACTAACTAACTAACTAACTAACTAACTAACTACCTAGCTAACTACCTAACTAACTAACTAACTAACTAACTAACTAGCTACCTAGCTAACTACCTAACTAACTAACTAACTAACTAACTAACTAACTAACTAGCTACCTAGCTAACTACCTAACTAACTAACTAACTAACTAACTAACTAACTAACTAACTAACTAACTAACTACCTAACTAACTAACTAACTAACTAACTAACTAACTAGCTACCTAGCTAACTACCTAACTAACTAACTAACTAACTAGCTAACTAACTAACTAACTAACTAACTAACTAACTAACTAACTAACTAACTAACTAGCTACCTAGCTAACTACCTAACTAACTAACTAACTAACTAACTAACTAACTAACTAACTAACTAACTAACTAACTAAACTAACTAACTAACTAACTAACTAACTAACTAACTAACTAACTAACTAACTAACTAACTAACTAACTAACTAACTAACTAACTAACTAACTAACTAACTAACTAGCTACCTAGCTAACTACCTAACTAACTAACTAACTAACTAGCTACCTAGCTAACTACCTAACTAACTAGCTACCTAGCTAACTACCTAGCTAACTAACTAACTAACTAACTAACTAACTAACTAACTAACTAACTAACTAACTAACTAACTAACTACCTAGCTAACTACCTAACTAACTAACTAACTAACTAACTAACTAACTAACTAACTAACTAACTAACTAACTAACTAACTAACTAACTAGCTAGCTACCTAGCTAACTACCTAACTAACTAACTAACTAACTAACTAACTAACTAACTAACTAACTAGCTACCTAGCTAACTACCTAACTAACTAACTAACTAACTAACTAACTAACTAACTAACTAACTAACTAACTAACTAACTAACTAACTAACTAACTAACTAACAAACTAACTAACTAACTAACTAACTAACTAACTAACTAACTAACTAACTA
>OY992879.1:31404039-31459039 GCA_963921405.1 Cepaea hortensis | reverse complement strand
AACTAACTAACTAACTAACTACCTAGCTAACTAACTAACTAGCTAACTAACTAACTAACTAACTAACTAACTAACTACCTAGCTAACTAACTAACTAACTAACTAACTAACTACCTAGCTAACTACCTAACTAACTAACTAACTAACTAACTACCTAGCTAACTAACTAACTAACTACCTAACTAACTAACTAACTAGCTACCTAGCTAACTACCTAACTAACTAACTAACTACCTAGCTAACTAACTAACTAACTACCTAGCTAACTAACTAACTAACTAACTAACTAACTAACTAACTACCTAGCTAACTACCTAACTAACTAACTAACTAACTAACTAACTAACTACCTAGCTAACTACCTAACTAACTAACTACCTAGCTAACTACCTAACTAACTAACTACCTAGCTAACTAACTAACTAACTACCTAGCTAACTAACTAACTAACTAACTAACTAACTAACTAACTACCTAGCTAACTACCTAACTAACTAACTAACTAGCTACCTAGCTAACTACCTAACTAACTAACTAACTAACTACCTAGCTAACTACCTAACTAACTAACTAACTAACTAACTAACTAACTAGCTACCTAGCTAACTAACTAACTAACTAACTAACTAACTAACTAACTAACTAACTAACTAGCTACCTAGCTAACTACCTAACTAACTAACTAACTAACGAACGAACGAACGATCGAACGAACGAACGAACGAACGATCGATCGAACCAACCAACCAACCAACCAACCAACTAACTAATTAAGTAATTAAGTAACTAACTAACTAATGAAGTATCTACTCCGCATTACAAATAAAGATACATTTGCTTTTTATATACGCCTTACGACTAAGTCGAGAAGGCCAGTGGAAAAACCATTGTTTATTACGTGAATAATGTCAATGCAATGATAGTTAAATGCTTAGTCAGCTGGTTATGTAAGTGATATGGTTTTGTGTCTACGTACTATTGCAATTGCTAAGAGAGAGAAATAACAAAAGAATCATTTTTAGGTTAAGTCTCCATGGCAAGGGTATTAGGAGACATACGTTAGGGTAAATGGCCTAGATATGTCAGTTAATCAACCTGGCCTATCTACAAAGTTTCAAAGACTAGGCCGGGATTCCCGTATATTTGAATTGAGTTGAGTTCAGTAAAGAATCGACCTCACAGCAGTCGAGACATTGCCATAAATGCTCCTGTCTCGTCTTCAGCAACCAGCGACGAGTCCCAGTAGTATTGGTGTCAGTAGTAGGCTGATTTTCTGCATACTGGAAGTAAATGGGCATATTCTTAAACACGTGAATCAGTACAGTTATCTCGGAGCAGTCATAACATCTGATGGGAGATATCTTGAAGAGATTAGAATAAAAATTGTCCTTGCGAAGGTAGCCTTTTGCAAGATGAAAAACATACTGATCAATAAAAACTTCCGTGTTTTGCAGAGCAATATTTGTTCTTGCTTTAATTTCTGTTAAACATGTTCGATTGAATGTCATCGGTGGAGCTAGATACACGACCCTGCTCATGTTCTGTAATTTATCTCCACTGATAAATGAATTGGTTATGTTTGTTTTATCGATTATCATTACTGTATTTGTGTATTGAGATATACATGTTTGTTTTTCGTTGGCTCTTGTGCTGGGATTATTAGTTATTCAAATCCCGTTTGAGTTGTTGGTAGTAAAAATGTACGTCAGAGTGTCCAAAGTTGAGGTATTTATATCCCCCTGATTCAAACAAAATAAATGATCATTGTTCTACAACAGGATCGTACTTTTCCAAAACGATCATATTGACGATGAACAATATATTAAACAGATTAGGTGGTCAAACAAACAAAAAACCATCTTGTCAGAGTCTGTTTGGGATTCTGAGAAAAGAAGCTTTTTTTTTTTATTTTTTCTATTTTGTCATTTTTTTTTTTTTCATTATTCTTATTTTTTTTTTTCATTTTCTCTTCATTATTCTTATTTGTTTTCTTCATTGTTCATTTTTATTTCATCTTTCCATTCTTCTCATCACGTTCTTATTAATGCCTTAATGTAGTCACTATAGTGTTTCCCCCATGTATATGTTGTGATTTGTGTATTTGTTTGCTAATAAAGTATAGTTGCCTCAGAGTCTATGTTTTCCGTAATTGTTTTCTGAAAAGCTGCATTACATTGTGTTACGTAGAGGATTCAAATGAAAATCTTAAACAAGTGATAAAAATGACAATAACCATGTCATTATATTGTAACCTGTCAATATTGTTTGTTAAGGATGTCAAGAGTATCTATTTTTTTTTTTTAAATCACTGAAGGGGTGAAACCTATAGAACGTCATCTGCAAATAGAGACCCAGTGTGGTGATGCATGCATGTCAGCCTTGAAAGTGTATGAGTGGAGTAGGAAGTTTCAAAACGGCATGATTCTGTGACAAAATGTTCACCACCGGGTCAGGCACACCGAGTTGTGACCCCAGAGTGATTGCAGCCTCGTACAGGAAAACCGCCGGTTGACTGTATGTGACATTGCCGCACATCTTGACATCAGTCAAGGTTCAGCACACCACATCAGCCATGATGTGCTACAGTACCGCAAAGTGTCTGCAGGGTAGGTTCCATGACAACTTACCCCAGAATTGAAGCAACGGCGGTTTGATGCTTGTCAAGACTTTTGCAGTGCTTTGAAGCAGAAGGTGATGGTTTCCTAACAACAATTGTTACTGGAGATGACACCCAGGTTCACTACCACGAGCCGCAGAGTGCGAGCAAGGAAAGGCCCGATCCATCCTAATAGGAACCAAAGACGTTTCGCACTCAGCCATCTACAGTGAAAGATATACTCACTCACGTTTGGGATGAACGAGACGTTATTTCAGGGCACTACATGCCAAGAGGGAAAACTGTCACCTGTAAACGTATACAAATCTTCTTGGGTATAATCTTCGACCCGCAATCTAATTTAAACGACAGGGCTTCTGAGTGATGGTGTCCTTTTGCAACAATGCTCGACTCCATACTGATCGTGCAACCATTCAAACCATCGAAGGCCGCCACTTTCAGTGTGTACCATATCCCCCGTTCTCGCCAGATCTAGCCCCAAGTCAATTCCACCTGTTTGGACAACTCAAATAATTACTGGGAGGAAAGAATTTTCGGAACAAAGAAGAGGTACAAACACTTATCGGCTCTGGGGGACTTTGGATTGAACGCAGTGGCGACTTCTTCTTCTTCTTCTTCTTCTTCTTCTTCTTCTTCTTCTTCTTCTTCTTCTTCTTCTTCTTCTTCTTCTTCTTCTTCTTCTTCTTCTTCTTCTTCTTCTTCTTCTTCTTCTTCTTCTTCTTCTTCTTCTTCTTCTTCTTCTTCTTCAGCGTTCCGAGCCATTGAGGTTCTTTGCTGCAAATACAATCCGTCTCCATTCGTCTCTCTGGTGGACCTTCTCTTGCCAGTCGTTGATTCCAAGTGCTTGTAGGTCTGTACATGTATTATCTTTCCACCGCTTTCTTAGTCTACCTCGGGGTCTACGGTCATTTATTTCCTGAGTGTAAGCGAGTTTTGTTTCCCTATTATCTTCCATTCTTTCTATATGCCCCAGCCATTGTAGTCTATTAGCCTTCATGATACCAGTGATTAGCGGGGACTTAAACAGATCATAAATGTCTTTGTTACTTCTTCTTTTCCACTCTCCACTTTGTGTATCCCTAATGGGTCCAAAGATGCGTTTTAAAATTTTGTTCTCAAAGGTTTGTAACAAGGCTTCGTCTCCTTTCGTTGTACTCCAGGTTTCAGAGCCATACAGCACAGCTGGTCTGATCAGTGTTTTGTATATTGTGATTTTGGTGTTACGAGATAGCGCCTTTGATTTTAGTAGATGCTGTAGTGCATAGTATATCTTATTTCCAGAGTTGATTCTAGTTTGTATTTCTTCCCTTATGATGTTGGAGCAGTTGAAGATTGTACCCAGGTATTTGTATGTTTCTGTTCTTTTAATGGTCATATTATCTATTTGTATGTGGCCAGAGTTTCTAGCCATTCCGTCTCTTGAAATTACCATATATTCTGTCTTATCTTGGTTGATAACCAGCCCCATCTGTTGGGCTTTTCCCTTTAAGTGAGTCAATATTTCCAATGTCTTTTGTTCACTTTGACCTATAATATCTATATCATCTGCATAACTAAGCAGCTTGGATGTTCCTCCAATATCACATTCCTCCTTTACCTTCCTTACAACTTTCTCTAGAGCCAGATTGAAGAGTAGCGGCGATAGTGCATCACCCTGTTTCAAGCCAGATGTTATTTGGAAGGGGTCTGATTTCCTGCCTTTATATGTTACTATATTATAAGTATCTTCCATGCATAGTCTGGTCATGTTGATTAACTTCCTTGGTATTCCAAATTCCTGCATTGCATTCCATAGACTATTCCTATGGACACTATCATAAGCCTTTTTGAAATCCACAAAAATGTTATGGAGATCTCTTTTATATTCCCAATGTTTCTCGGCTATTTGTCGTAAGATAAATATCTGATCTATTGTTGATCTGTTTTGTCTAAAACCCGCCTGGTAGTCACCTAATATGTCTTCTGAATATGGTTTTAGTCTATTTAGTAATACTACGGATAGTATCTTATAGCTTGTGGACAGTAGTGATATTCCTCTATAATTTACACATTGGAACTTGTCTCCTTTCTTAAAGATAGGTATCAATAATGACTCTTTCCAGTCATGGGGTAATTCTTCTGTCCTCCAGATTTTTATTATTAGTTCGTATAGCTTTAGATGTAATGCATGGCGACCTGCCTTTATAAATTCAACAGCAATTCCATCAGTCCCAGTTGCTTTATTGTTTTTAAGTCGTGTGATTACATATAGGATTTCTTCAAATGTAGGTTCTTCAATTTGTGGTTCGCATGTTAGAACCTCTTCCTGTGGGAAAATGTGACTTGGAGCTTCACAATTTAGTAATTCAATAAAATATTCTTGGTGGAACGCAAATTATTCCTCCCCACGACGCTTGACGGCAGAAGTGGAAGATGATGATGATGATGATGATGATGAATAAAATATTCTTTCCATGTGTTGCACATTTCCTCATTGGTATTTATAATATTCCCATTTTTGTCTTTTAAACCATATGTGTTTTGTTGGTGCCCTCGTTTCATTGACTTCAGTTCTTTAAAAAATTTTCTGGATTCATTTTTCTGGTGATTAGTTTCCATATCTTTGATTATATTACTCATATATTATAAAAGTCTTCTTTAATATCATCTTCTTTCTCTTCAGTAGGTGCGTGTACATTAATCATCGTTATATTTTTCCATTTACCTTTTATTCGTAATTTACTAATCCTGTCATTAAAAGCTTTAAAGTTTAAAACGTTCCCCCATAACTCTTTTTTGATGACAAATCCTGTTCCTAATTCATGTTTATTTTGGGTGTTTCCTCCATATATTACAATCATTCCATTTTGCTCTAAAGTACCCTCTCCTGGCCACCTTATTTCTTGAATTGCTGTTATATCCATTTGATATTCACCCAGCTCCCGGGTTAGTTCTTCGGCCGCTCCAGCTCCATATAGTGTCTGTACATTCCATGTTCCAAATCTCAAAAGTCCTTTAACGTTCCAAGGTCGTTGTCCAGATAAGTCAGTCCGATATCGAGGCTCATGTATTTGTTTCGTAAAAAAGAAAGGTTTTTACAAAGGTGGGGATGTTAACCCCACGCTTCAACCCCCAACCTGGAGGACCAGGGTGTTTCTCTTTGTCTGTTCTCTACCCTTTGACCTGTCCGGCTTGGGAGGCCCTGCTGGTAGCTACGCTACCGCCGGCATAGCTCTCAGGGTCATTGAGAAACTCAAGCTCCCCCACCACGATAAGGTGGAAACACCATCGGGGGAGGCAGTGGGGACTACATCGAAAAATTATACATACGTACTCTAGTTTTACAAAATATATTCAACATCAACAACAACAACAACAACAACAACAACAACAACAACAACAACAACAACAACAACAAAACCTTTAAAGTTTTCATCTGAAGTCCGCTCGTATTTTATATTGTCTACATTTCCACAGCCTTATCTTCACAGAGGTTCCGCTAATTTTATTCATAATTTAACTATAGCAAACTAATCTGTTTTAACATCACATATCCTTGCTAGCGTTTTGCCCAGTTTTGTGTGGTTTTGTTATCTCTATTAAGTATCATGGGATGCCGATTTCTGTTATGATGGTTCGGAAGTCTTTGTGCATTAAACTATCAAATGCCTGTGAGAAGTCTATAAAGAAAGTGTACATGGTGTAGCGGTTTTCCTTAGAGATTCGTAATCCCGCAAACCGCGTTCTAAACATAGCTACGGGCGAATTGGCAGCAGACTCTTGTGTTGGTTTTCATACAATGGTATGTGTGCCGGTCGTTCAGAAAGGAATGACAAACTACAGAACGTAAACTAGCCATAACAAAGAACCACAATTGATGAGGCTGACTCCGGTGTCCTGTAAAGGATATTCAGCTAACTATAAAAAGACGTAAACTTGAAAACTGGCAAAACTGATGGGAAAATGGCGAAATCGTGCCGATCCGGGGGCCACCTCATCAGATAAAAACAGGACACCCACGCCGTGGTGCTACATTAAAAATAGGGGGGGGGGAATCACCACAAAGAAGGAATCACTTCAACTGGGAATGTCCAAAGTCGAACTCTGCAGCCAAACACCGACATCATTGCTTGTGCTGGAATAGTACGTCTTACACGCCGCAGGGATAGCGAGGGCAAGCTTTAATAGAATTAGTCCAGCGGAAGAGCTGGCCTTGGCTGGGAGCGTGCAGGAGGTCAACTTCGCAAGCTGTGAACGGGGTTGGAAGAACACCACATGGCAGCAACAACGTCTAGTGACTGGTTCATAGCTAGCCACTAAAGTGGAGTAGAAGACTCTGGGGCCAACTGTTAGGGCAAGGTGTTGACCTTCCCGCCGTCAGTTACGGTGCAGTGGCAAAGCTGTTAGATGCAATGGGTGCCTAACCTACGCCCTCCGAGGCTTGCCTCAGGGCAGACACACTTAACCGTGTCGATAATGGAAATGAACGAGCATAAATATCTCGAAGGTGTTCATGCACGACAGGAAAATGACCGCTGAGAGTCAAGATCCGGATTCTCCTCTTCACTGAGAGTGTCAGGAAGGAAGACTACTGATGACCAGAAATCTCCTGTAGTGTTTGCTCAACAGAGGCATTTTTATCACTAACTAACTAGCCCGCTCTCTGTTGAAGGGGTTACGAATGCCATTTGAGTATGAGAAGCCGGTCGTTCAGAAAGCAATGGCAAACTACTGAACGTAAACTTGCCAAGAAATCACAAACAGCCAAAGAACTAACTAACTTTAACTTTCAAAATAACTAGCTACCTAGCTAACTAACTAACTAACTAACTACCTAACTAACTAACTAACTACCTAACTAACTAACTAACTAACTAACTAACTAACTAACTAACTAACTAACTAACTAACTAACTAACTAGCTACCTAGCTAACTAACTAACTAACTAACTAACTAACTAGCTACCTAGCTAACTAACTAACTAACTAACTAACTAGCTACCTAGCTAACTAACTAACTAACTAACTACCTAACTAACTAACTAACTACCTAACTAACTAACTAACTAACTAACTAACTAACTAACTAACTAACTACCTAACTAACTAACTAACTAACTAACTAACTAACTAACTAACTAACTAGCTACCTAGCTAACTAACTAACTAACTAACTAACTAGCTACCTAGCTAACTAACTAACTAACTAACTAACTAACTACCTAACTAACTAACTAACTAACTAACTAACTAACTAACTAACTAACTAACTAACTAACTAACTAACTAACTAACTAACTAACTAACTAACTAACTAACTAACTAACTAACTAACTAACTAACTAACTAACTAACTAACTAACTAGCTACCTAGCTAACTACCTAACTAACTAACTAACTAACTAACTAACTAACTAACTAACTAACTAACTAGCTACCTAGCTAACTACCTAACTAACTAACTAACTAACTAACTAACTAACTAACTAACTAACTAACTATCTAACTAACTACCTAGCTAACTACCTAACTAACTAACTAACTAACTAACTAACTAACTAACTAACTAACTAACTAACTAGCTACCTAGCTAACTACCTAACTAACTAACTAACTAACTAACTAACTAACTAACTAACTAACTAACTAACTAACTAACTAACTAACTAACTAACTAACTAACTAGCTACCTAGCTAACTAACTAACTAACTAACTAACTAACTAGCTACCTAGCTAACTAACTAACTAACTAACTAACTAACTAACTAACTAACTAACTAACTAACTAACTAACTAACTAACTAGCTACCTAGCTAACTACCTAACTAACTAACTAACTAACTAACTAACTAACTAACTAACTATGACTAACTAACTAGCTACCTAGCTAACTACCTAACTAACTAACTAACTAACTAACTAACTAACTAACTAACTAACTAACTACCTAACTAACTAACTAACTAACTAACTAACTAACTAACTAGCTACCTAGCTAACTACCTAACTAACTAACTAACTAACTAACTAACTAACTAACTAACTAACTAACTAACTAACTAACTAACTAGCTACCTAGCTAACTACCTAACTAACTAACTAACTAACTAACTAACTAACTAACTAACTAACTAACTAACTAACTAACTAACTAACTAACTAACTAACTAACTAACTAACTAACTAACTAACTAACTAACTAACTAACTAACTAACTAACTAACTAACTAACTAACTAACTAACTAACTAACTAACTAACTAACTAACTAACTAACTAACTAACTAACTAACTAACTAACTAACTAACTAACTAACTAACTAACTAACTAACTAACTAACTAACTAACTAACTAACTAACTAACTAACTAACTAACTAACTAACTAACTACCTAGCTAACTACCTAACTAACTAACTAACTAACTAACTAACTAACTAACTAACTAACTAACTACCTAGCTACCTAGCTAACTACCTAACTAACTAACTAACTAACTAACTAACTAACTAACTAACTAACTAACTAACTAACTAACTACCTAGCTAACTACCTAACTAACTAACTAACTAACTAACTAACTAACTAACTAACTAACTAACTAACTAACTACCTAGCTAACTACCTAACTAACTAACTAACTAACTAACTAACTAACTAACTAACTAACTAACTAACTAACTAGCTACCTAGCTAACTACCTAACTAACTAACTAACTAACTAACTAACTAACTAACTAACTAACTAACTAACTAACTAGCTACCTAGCTAACTACCTAACTAACTAACTAACTAACTAACTAACTAACTAACTAACTAACTAACTAACTAACTAACTAACTAACTAACTAACTAACTAACTAACTAACTAACTAACTAACTAACTAACTAACTAACTAACTAACTAACTAACTAACTAGCTAACTAGCTACCTAGCTAACTACCTAACTAACTAACTAACTAACTAACTAACTAGCTACCTAGCTAACTACCTAACTAACTACCTAACTAACTAACTAACTAACTAACTAACTAACTAGCTACCTAGCTAACTAACTAACTAACTAACTAACTAGCTACCTAGCTAACTAACTAACTAACTAACTAACTAACTACCTAGCTAACTACCTAACTAACTAACTAACTAACTAACTAACTAGCTACCTAGCTAACTAACTAACTAGCTAACTACCTAACTAACTACCTAACTAACTAACTAACTAACTAACTAACTAACTAACTAGCTAACTAACTAACTAACTAACTAACTAACTAACTAACTAGCTACCTAGCTAACTAACTAACTAACTACCTAACTAACTAACTAACTAACTAACTAACTAACTACCTAACTAACTAACTAACTAACTAACTAACTACCTAACTAACTAACTACCTAGCTAACTAACTAACTAACTAACTAACTAACTAACTAACTAACTAACTAGCTACCTAGCTAACTAACTAACTAACTAACTAACTAACTACCTAGCTAACTACCTAACTAACTAACTAACTAACTAACTAACTAACTAACTAACTAGCTACCTAGCTAACTACCTAGCTAACTAACTAACTAACTAACTAACTAGCTACCTAGCTAACTACCTAACTAACTAACTAACTAACTACCTAGCTAACTACCTAACTAACTAACTAACTAACTAACTAACTAACTACCTAGCTAACTACCTAACTAACTAACTAACTAACTAACTAGCTAACTAACTAACTAACTAACTAACTACCTAGCTAACTACCTAACTAACTAACTAACTAACTAACTAACTACCTAGCTAACTACCTAACTAACTAACTACCTAGCTAACTACCTAACTAACTAACTACCTAGCTAACTAACTAACTAACTACCTAGCTAACTAACTAACTAACTAACTAACTAGCTACCTAGCTAACTAACTAACTACCTAACTAACTAACTAACTACCTAACTAACTAACTAACTAACTAACTAACTAACTAACTAACTAACTACCTAACTAACTAACTAACTAACTAACTAACTAACTAACTAACTAGCTACCTAGCTAACTAACTAACTAACTAACTAACTAGCTACCTAGCTAACTAACTAACTAACTAACTAACTAACTACCTAACTAACTAACTAACTAACTAACTAACTAACTAACTAACTAACTAACTAACTAACTAACTAACTAACTAACTAACTAACTAACTAACTAACTAACTAACTAACTAACTAACTAACTAACTAACTAACTAACTAACTAACTAACTAACTAACTAGCTACCTAGCTAACTACCTAACTAACTAACTAACTAACTAACTAACTAACTAACTAACTAACTAACTAGCTACCTAGCTAACTACCTAACTAACTAACTAACTAACTAACTAACTAACTAACTAACTAACTAACTAACTATCTAACTAACTACCTAGCTAACTACCTAACTAACTAACTAACTAACTAACTAACTAACTAACTAACTAACTAACTAGCTACCTAGCTAACTACCTAACTAACTAACTAACTAACTAACTAACTAACTAACTAACTAACTAACTAACTAACTAACTAACTAACTAACTAACTAACTAACTAGCTACCTAGCTAACTAACTAACTAACTAACTAACTAACTAGCTACCTAGCTAACTAACTAACTAACTAACTAACTAACTAACTAACTAACTAACTAACTAACTAACTAACTAGCTACCTAGCTAACTACCTAACTAACTAACTAACTAACTAACTAACTAACTAACTAACTATGACTAACTAACTAGCTACCTAGCTAACTACCTAACTAACTAACTAACTAACTAACTAACTAACTAACTAACTAACTAACTAACTACCTAACTAACTAACTAACTAACTAACTAACTAACTAGCTACCTAGCTAACTACCTAACTAACTAACTAACTAACTAACTAACTAACTAACTAACTAACTAACTAACTAACTAGCTACCTAGCTAACTACCTAACTAACTAACTAACTAACTAACTAACTAACTAACTAACTAACTAACTAACTAACTAACTAACTAACTAACTAACTAACTAACTAACTAACTAACTAACTAACTAACTAACTAACTAACTAACTAACTAACTAACTAACTAACTAACTAACTAACTAACTAACTAACTAACTAACTAACTAACTAACTAACTAACTAACTAACTAACTAACTAACTAACTAACTAACTAACTAACTAACTAACTAACTAACTAACTAACTAACTAACTACCTAGCTAACTACCTAACTAACTAACTAACTAACTAACTAACTAACTAACTAACTAACTAACTACCTAGCTACCTAGCTAACTACCTAACTAACTAACTAACTAACTAACTAACTAACTAACTAACTAACTAACTAACTAACTACCTAGCTAACTACCTAACTAACTAACTAACTAACTAACTAACTAACTAACTAACTAACTAACTAACTAACTACCTAGCTAACTACCTAACTAACTAACTAACTAACTAACTAACTAACTAACTAACTAACTAACTAACTAACTAGCTACCTAGCTAACTACCTAACTAACTAACTAACTAACTAACTAACTAACTAACTAACTAACTAACTAACTAACTAGCTACCTAGCTAACTACCTAACTAACTAACTAACTAACTAACTAACTAACTAACTAACTAACTAACTAACTAACTAACTAACTAACTAACTAACTAACTAACTAACTAACTAACTAACTAACTAACTAACTAACTAACTAACTAACTAACTAACTAACTAACTAACTAGCTAACTAGCTACCTAGCTAACTACCTAACTAACTAACTAACTAACTAACTAACTAGCTACCTAGCTAACTACCTAACTAACTACCTAACTAACTAACTAACTAACTAACTAACTAACTAGCTACCTAGCTAACTAACTAACTAACTAACTAACTAGCTACCTAGCTAACTAACTAACTAACTAACTAACTAACTACCTAGCTAACTACCTAACTAACTAACTAACTAACTAACTAACTAGCTACCTAGCTAACTAACTAACTAGCTAACTACCTAACTAACTACCTAACTAACTAACTAACTAACTAACTAACTAACTAACTAGCTAACTAACTAACTAACTAACTAACTAACTAACTAACTAGCTACCTAGCTAACTAACTAACTAACTACCTAACTAACTAACTAACTAACTAACTAACTAACTACCTAACTAACTAACTAACTAACTAACTAACTACCTAACTAACTAACTACCTAGCTAACTAACTAACTAACTAACTAACTAACTAACTAACTAACTAACTAACTAGCTACCTAGCTAACTAACTAACTAACTAACTAACTAACTACCTAGCTAACTACCTAACTAACTAACTAACTAACTAACTAACTAACTAACTAGCTACCTAGCTAACTACCTAGCTAACTAACTAACTAACTAACTAACTAGCTACCTAGCTAACTACCTAACTAACTAACTAACTAACTACCTAGCTAACTACCTAACTAACTAACTAACTAACTAACTAACTAACTACCTAGCTAACTACCTAACTAACTAACTAACTAACTAGCTAACTAACTAACTAACTAACTAACTACCTAGCTAACTACCTAACTAACTAACTAACTAACTAACTAACTACCTAGCTAACTACCTAACTAACTAACTACCTAGCTAACTAACTAACTAACTACCTAGCTAACTAACTAACTAACTAACTAACTAACTAACTAGCTACCTAACTAACTAACTACCTAACTAACTAACTAACTAACTAGCTAGCTACCTAGCTAACTACCTAGCTAACTAACTAACTAACTAACTAACTAGCTAACTAACTAACTAACTAACTAACTAACTAACTAGCTACCTAGCTAACTACCTAGCTAACTAACTAACTAACTAACTAACTAGCTACCTAGCTAACTACCTAACTAACTAACTAACTAACTACCTAGCTAACTACCTAACTAACTAACTAACTAACTAACTAACTAACTACCTAGCTAACTACCTAACTAACTAACTAACTAACTAGCTAACTAACTAACTAACTAACTAACTACCTAGCTAACTACCTAACTAACTAACTAACTAACTAACTAACTACCTAGCTAACTACCTAACTAACTAACTACCTAGCTAACTAACTAACTAACTACCTAGCTAACTAACTAACTAACTAACTAACTAACTAACTAGCTACCTAACTAACTAACTACCTAACTAACTAACTAACTACCTAACTAACTAACTAACTAACTAACTAACTAACTAACTAACTACCTAACTAACTAACTACCTAACTAACTAACTACCTAACTAACTACCTAACTAACTAACTAACTACCTAACTACCTAGCTAACTACCTAACTAACTAACTAACTACCTAACTAACTAACTAACTAACTAACTACCTAGCTAACTACCTAACTAACTAACTAACTACCTAACTAACTAACTAACTAACTAACTACCTAGCTAACTACCTAACTAACTAACTAACTAACTAACTAACTACCTAGCTAACTACCTAACTAACTAACTACCTAGCTAACTACCTAACTAACTACCTAGCTAACTAACTAACTAACTACCTAGCTAACTAACTAACTAACTAACTAACTAACTAACTACCTAGCTAACTAACTAACTAGCTAACTAACTAACTAACTAACTAACTAACTACCTAGCTAACTAACTAACTAACTAACTAACTAACTACCTAGCTAACTAACTAACTAACTAACTAACTAACTACCTAGCTAACTAACTAACTAACTAACTAACTAACTAACTACCTAGCTAACTAACTAACTACCTAGCTAACTAACTAACTAACTAACTACCTAGCTAACTAACTAACTAACTAACTACCTAGCTAACTAACTAACTAACTAACTAACTAGCTACCTAGCTAACTAACTAACTAACTAACTAACTAACAACCTAGCTAACTAACTAACTAACTAACTACCTAGCTAGCTAACTAACTAACTAACTAACTAACTAACTAACTAACTAACTAACTAACTAACTAACTAACTAACTAACTAACTAACTAACTAACTAACTAACTAACTAACTAACTAACTAACTAACTAACTAACTAACTAACTAACTAACTAACTAACTAACTAACTAACTAACTAACTAACTAACTAACTAACTACCTAGCTAACTAACTAACTAACTAACTACCTAGCTAACTAACTAACTAACTAACTCACTACCTAGCTAACTACCTAACTAACTAACTAACTAACTAACTAACTAGCTACCTAGCTAACTACCTAACTAACTAACTAACTAACTAACTAACTAACTACCTAGCTAACTAACTAACTAACTACCTAGCTAACTAACTAACTAACTAACTAACTAACTAACTACCTAGCTAACTACCTAACTAACTAACTAACTAACTAACTAACTAACTAACTACCTAGCTAACTACCTAACTAACTAACTACCTAGCTAACTACCTAACTAACTAACTACCTAGCTAACTAACTAACTAACTACCTAGCTAACTAACTAACTAACTAACTAACTAACTAACTACCTAGCTAACTACCTAACTAACTAACTAACTAGCTACCTAGCTAACTACCTAACTAACTAACTAACTAACTACCTAGCTAACTACCTAACTAACTAACTAACTAACTAACTAACTAGCTACCTAGCTAACTAACTAACTAACTAACTAACTAACTAACTAACTAACTAACTAACTAGCTACCTAGCTAACTACCTAACTAACTAACTAACTAACGAACGAACGAACGATCGAACGAACGAACGAACGAACGATCGATCGAACCAACCAACCAACCAACCAACCAACTAACTAATTAAGTAATTAAGTAACTAACTAACTAATGAAGTATCTACTCCGCATTACAAATAAAGATACATTTGCTTTTTATATACGCCTTACGACTAAGTCGAGAAGGCCAGTGGAAAAACCATTGTTTATTACGTGAATAATGTCAATGCAATGATAGTTAAATGCTTAGTCAGCTGGTTATGTAAGTGATATGGTTTTGTGTCTACGTACTATTGCAATTGCTAAGAGAGAGAAATAACAAAAGAATCATTTTTAGGTTAAGTCTCCATGGCAAGGGTATTAGGAGACATACGTTAGGGTAAATGGCCTAGATATGTCAGTTAATCAACCTGGCCTATCTACAAAGTTTCAAAGACTAGGCCGGGATTCCCGTATATTTGAATTGAGTTGAGTTCAGTAAAGAATCGACCTCACAGCAGTCGAGACATTGCCATAAATGCTCCTGTCTCGTCTTCAGCAACCAGCGACGAGTCCCAGTAGTATTGGTGTCAGTAGTAGGCTGATTTTCTGCATACTGGAAGTAAATGGGCATATTCTTAAACACGTGAATCAGTACAGTTATCTCGGAGCAGTCATAACATCTGATGGGAGATATCTTGAAGAGATTAGAATAAAAATTGTCCTTGCGAAGGTAGCCTTTTGCAAGATGAAAAACATACTGATCAATAAAAACTTCCGTGTTTTGCAGAGCAATATTTGTTCTTGCTTTAATTTCTGTTAAACATGTTCGATTGAATGTCATCGGTGGAGCTAGATACACGACCCTGCTCATGTTCTGTAATTTATCTCCACTGATAAATGAATTGGTTATGTTTGTTTTATCGATTATCATTACTGTATTTGTGTATTGAGATATACATGTTTGTTTTTCGTTGGCTCTTGTGCTGGGATTATTAGTTATTCAAATCCCGTTTGAGTTGTTGGTAGTAAAAATGTACGTCAGAGTGTCCAAAGTTGAGGTATTTATATCCCCCTGATTCAAACAAAATAAATGATCATTGTTCTACAACAGGATCGTACTTTTCCAAAACGATCATATTGACGATGAACAATATATTAAACAGATTAGGTGGTCAAACAAACAAAAAAAACATCTTGTCAGAGTCTGTTTGGGATTCTGAGAAAAGAAGCTTTTTTTTTTTATTTTTTCTATTTTGTCATTTTTTTTTTTTCATTATTCTTATTTTTTTTTTCATTTTCTCTTCATTATTCTTATTTGTTTTCTTCATTGTTCATTTTTATTTCATCTTTCCATTCTTCTCATCACGTTCTTATTAATGCCTTAATGTAGTCACTATAGTGTTTCCCCCATGTATATGTTGTGATTTGTGTATTTGTTTGCTAATAAAGTATAGTTGCCTCAGAGTCTATGTTTTCCGTAATTGTTTTCTGCAAAGCTGCATTACATTGTGTTACGTAGAGGATTCAAATGAAAATCTTAAACAAGTGATAAAAATGACAATAACCATGTCATTATATTGTAACCTGTCAATATTGTTTGTTAAGGATGTCAAGAGTATCTATTTTTTTTTTTTAAATCACTGAAGGGGTGAAACCTATAGAACGTCATCTGCAAATAGAGACCCAGTGTGGTGATGCATGCATGTCAGCCTTGAAAGTGTATGAGTGGAGTAGGAAGTTTCAAAACGGCATGATTCTGTGACAAAATGTTCACCACCGGGTCAGGCACACCGAGTTGTGACCCCAGAGTGATTGCAGCCTCGTACAGGAAAACCGCCGGTTGACTGTATGTGACATTGCCGCACATCTTGACATCAGTCAAGGTTCAGCACACCACATCAGCCATGATGTGCTACAGTACCGCAAAGTGTCTGCAGGGTAGGTTCCATGACAACTTACCCCAGAATTGAAGCAACGGCGGTTTGATGCTTGTCAAGACTTTTGCAGTGCTTTGAAGCAGAAGGTGATGGTTTCCTAACAACAATTGTTACTGGAGATGACACCCAGGTTCACTACCACGAGCCGCAGAGTGCGAGCAAGGAAAGGCCCGATCCATCCTAATAGGAACCAAAGACGTTTCGCACTCAGCCATCTACAGTGAAAGATATACTCACTCACGTTTGGGATGAACGAGACGTTATTTCAGGGCACTACATGCCAAGAGGGAAAACTGTCACCTGTAAACGTATACAAATCTTCTTGGGTATAATCTTCGACCCGCAATCTAATTTAAACGACAGGGCTTCTGAGTGATGGTGTCCTTTTGCAACAATGCTCGACTCCATACTGCCCGTGCAACCATTCAAACCATCGAAGGCCGCCACTTTCAGTGTGTACCATATCCCCCGTTCTCACCAGATCTAGCCCCAAGTCAATTCCACCTGTTTGGACAACTCAAATAATTACTGGGAGGAAAGAATTTTCGGAACAAAGAAGAGGTACAAACACTTATCGGCTCTGGGGGACTTTGGATTGAACGCAGTGGCGACTTCTTCTTCTTCTTCTTCTTCTTCTTCTTCTTCTTCTTCTTCTTCTTCTTCTTCTTCTTCTTCTTCTTCTTCTTCTTCTTCTTCTTCTTCTTCTTCAGCGTTCCGAGGCATTGAGGTTCTTTGCTGCAAATACAATCCGTCTCCATTCGTCTCTCTGGTGGACCTTCTCTTGCCAGTCGTTGATTCCAAGTGCTTGTAGGTCTGTACATGTATTATCTTTCCACCGCTTTCTTAGTCTACCTCGGGGTCTACGGTCATTTATTTCCTGAGTGTAAGCGAGTTTTGTTTCCCTATTATCTTCCATTCTTTCTATATGCCCCAGCCATTGTAGTCTATTAGCCTTCATGATACCAGTGATTAGCGGGGACTTAAACAGATCATAAATGTCTTTGTTACTTCTTCTTTTCCACTCTCCACTTTGTGTATCCCTAATGGGTCCAAAGATGCGTTTTAAAATTTTGTTCTCAAAGGTTTGTAACAAGGCTTCGTCTCCTTTCGTTGTACTCCAGGTTTCAGAGCCATACAGCACAGCTGGTCTGATCAGTGTTTTGTATATTGTGATTTTGGTGTTACGAGATAGCGCCTTTGATTTTAGTAGATGCTGTAGTGCATAGTATATCTTATTTCCAGAGTTGATTCTAGTTTGTATTTCTTCCCTTATGATGTTGGAGCAGTTGAAGATTGTACCCAGGTATTTGTATGTTTCTGTTCTTTTAATGGTCATATTATCTATTTGTATGTGGCCAGAGTTTCTAGCCATTCCGTCTCTTGAAATTACCATATATTCTGTCTTATCTTGGTTGATAACCAGCCCCATCTGTTGGGCTTTTCCCTTTAAGTGAGTCAATATTTCCAATGTCTTTTGTTCACTTTGACCTATAATATCTATATCATCTGCATAACTAAGCAGCTTGGATGTTCCTCCAATATCACATTCCTCCTTTACCTTCCTTACAACTTTCTCTAGAGCCAGATTGAAGAGTAGCGGCGATAGTGCATCACCCTGTTTCAAGCCAGATGTTATTTGGAAGGGGTCTGATTTCCTGCCTTTATATGTTACTATATTATAAGTATCTTCCATGCATAGTCTGGTCATGTTGATTAACTTCCTTGGTATTCCAAATTCCTGCATAGCATTCCATAGACTATTCCTATGGACACTATCATAAGCCTTTTTGAAATCCACAAAAATGTTATGGAGATCTCTTTTATATTCCCAATGTTTCTCGGCTATTTGTCGTAAGATAAATATCTGATCTATTGTTGATCTGTTTTGTCTAAAACCCGCCTGGTAGTCACCTAATATGTCTTCTGAATATGGTTTTAGTCTATTTAGTAATACTACGGATAGTATCTTATAGCTTGTAGACAGTAGTGATATTCCTCTATAATTTACACATTGGAACTTGTCTCCTTTCTTAAAGATAGGTATCAATAATGACTCTTTCCAGTCATGGGGTAATTCTTCTGTCCTCCAGATTTTTATTATTAGTTCGTATAGCTTTAGATGTAATGCATGGCGACCTGCCTTTATAAATTCAACAGCAATTCCATCAGTCCCAGTTGCTTTATTGTTTTTAAGTCGTGTGATTACATATAGGATTTCTTCAAATGTAGGTTCTTCAATTTGTGGTTCGCATGTTAGAACCTCTTCCTGTGGGAAAATGTGACTTGGAGCTTCACAATTTAGTAATTCAATAAAATATTCTTGGTGGAACGCAAATTATTCCTCCCCACGACGCTTGACGGCAGAAGTGGAAGATGATGATGATGATGATGATGATGAATATCACTGAGAATTAACACTGAGAAATATCACTGAGTAATAACACTGAGTAATATATCTGAGAAATATCATTGAAAAATATCACTGAGAAATATTACAGAGTAATATCACTGTGTAATATCTTTGAGAAATATCATTTAAACATATCACTGAAAAATATTACAGAGTAATATCACTGTGTAATATCTTTGAGAAATATCATTGAAACATATCACTGAAAAATATTACAGAGTAATATCACTGAGTAATATCTCTGAGAAATATCACTGAGTAATATCACTGAGTAGTATCTCTGAGAAATATCACTGAGTAATATCATTGAGTAATATCTATGAGAAATATCTGTCAGCAATATCTCTGAGAAGTATCACTGAGTAGTATCACGGAGAAATATCATTGAAAAATATCACTGAGAAACATTACTGATAAATATCACTAAGTTATATCATTGAGAAATAACACTGAGAAATATAAATGAGAGATATATCACTGAGAAATATCCAAGAGAAACATTACTGAGGCATATCGTAAAAAATATAATTGAGAAATATCACTGAGAAATGTCACTGGAACTGGCCACTAACTAACTATAATAGGGAAAAAGAACCTACCCAAGAGTTAGCTGACAGTTTGTTTAATTTGTGGCTCGTTAGAAGAATGATGTCTAAAGGGGTTGTACCGATAGAAGAGACTGGGAATCACTTAGGTGACATAATGCAGAAGGTGGAGAACAATTGTCTAGGTAGGAAGATGTAACACGAATGTCTTGTTTATCTGACCGGGTGCTTTTGTTAGAAATGGTATCCATATGTTGATTACTACACTTTCACGAACTCACTCGCACACCTTGTGTTCACAGAAACAAGAGTAGAGTACTTGGGTGCCGTTACAAGACAAATATTTCTTCCTTTAATAAAAAAAAAATGCTTAAATATGTTTTTAACATTCAACCAGTGAACTAGAACCAAAAAAGTGTTAATTCTGATAGAAATGAACTACAATGCCTATCATCATGTGCACACAGATGCAGACACAGCCCATGTTGTAGACGATGTGATGATACAGAGACACCTGGGTGCTTTGATGCCGTATGGCTAGACCTGAACTTAGACCTCCTGTTTAGGTATGTGAGTCGAGATTCAAACAGGTACTCGATGCTCCTAAGGATTCTCCGTTTACTCTCCCACTAGATGGCAAATCAGTTTATTGGTAATCTTCCACAGATTTCTGGTTAAAGCAGTAACAGCAGCGAGGTTCTTGAAATAAAACAAGACCAGTCGCATATCCCTCAGTATTTCCTTTATGGTCAAGTAGGTGAAAGATGGTTTCGTATGTTTCTGTATGTGTGTCATTCTCAGACCTAACAAGGAACAATAGACATCATTCCTATTTGCTAGACTTTCATCTAAACGATGATTCAATGTATAGGGTTACGATGCATTGTGTGTGATTGGCGATACAAGGTATAATAATGTGAAAAAGGTTCTAAAAGTGGATACATCCTAAGACAATGAGTCAATGGCATTACAACAGGTATACATATTTTTGTTTGGAAAATAAAAACATTACAGAATGTACATGTTAGCTAACTTGGTGTGACTCGAGTGTGTTATTTACCTGGTGCCTATTTCCTTAGTAATAACATTATTGGGAAAACCTGGGGCAGCCAGGATGGCCCCCTAGATAGCTAAGAAGAGGCTACCAATAATACATCCTACTAAAACATCAAGCATTAGACATCGAGAAATCGATTATCGCCAAGTAGCCGTGACGTGTAACCCACAGAATATAGGAGCTAGTATACAAGAATAAGGCAATCGGGCAAGGTGGCCCAGTCATTCAAGTAGTCTTGCTTTAGCATGTCCCAGTTACTTCCTTTGAATTCTGTAATTCCCACATCCAGTTTTTCCCCAAACACATCGTTTATGAATTATTCTTATGATTTTCAGCATATGATGGTTAAGTAAATTTATATTTTAATATACATCACTTGGTAATATTACCTGCATATGAGAATCGTGTTCCACATATTTCTTCTACCACTCTATTCAGGCAATCGCCGGTTTTTATTTTCCGACTTTCCACGTAGACGATGCTCATCACACTTTCATAATATATACATTGGTACATCCACAAAATTCATAATAATCTTTGTTGTTATTCAATATATAGGTACCACATGTGTTCAAACGCTCTCGTCCTGTCTTACATCCCACGTGTCATAAGTACAAATTATTGGAAGGAACCCCGAGGTTTCCCAATATCGGAATACAATTCCGTCTACACATCGCTATTTTCTGATGCTTATGTATTGTTTTAATAACACGCACCCCCAGTCCTGCTCAGAATTTAAGCTCATAAAGTGTCATCAAGCAAGGATTGGACCTAATTATATAGTGCAATGCGTGAATACCTCTGTCTTTACCTGCGTTGTCCGGTTTTCAAAAGGGTGGAATTTGTTATTTTCTACCTCCGGTACCGTAGTACTAATGGCGTATTGCATATTACGCAAGGACCCGGTGATATTCATCATCATCATCATCATCATCTTCCACTTCTGCCGTCAAGCGTCGTGGGGAGGAATAATTTGCGTTCCAGCGCCCGGTGGACGGCACTGGATAGTGTCATTCCGTGTGGTTGTACAATGTCTCTGATGTCGTCAATCCATTTTCTTCTTGGACGTCCTCGTGGTCTCGTCGCAGATGATCTTTGATGTAAGGCCAGTGATGGTAGTTGCTGATGTTGCATTCTAACGACATGGCCAAACCACTTGATCTTCTGTCTTTCAATAAATGTGGCACAAGGTGTTGATCCCACAGTTTGTCTGATAGTAGCATTTCTTACTCGGTCTCGGATTGTTAAGTTGGCAGCTCTCCTCGGGCATCTCATTTCGCAGGTGTTGATTTTGCGAAGGTGTAATTTGGATAAAGTCCAGGTTTGAGATTGAAAGCATAGGGTTGGTGTGAATATGCTGTTTATTATCTGTCGTTTTGCGGGCATGGGTATGTTTGGATGCTTCAGTAAGGGTGATAGTTGATATGTAAGTGCACTAGCTTTTTGACATCTGATTTCAATTTCTCTGTCCAATCTGCCATCCCTCAGTGATATTACTCAGTGAAATTCCGCATTTTGATAATGTTATTCCAGGCACCCGGAATCTGTCTAAACTTTACCCCGATTTATATGTAAATTTCGTTCCTAACATTTAATGTTTTGCAAGAGAAAGTTGCACGTTGGACTTATTAGTGAGTTAGTACTTGTACTTTCACAATTTAGAAATTTAGAAAGACGAATTACTGTACTTTGTCTTCGTGTACTACAGCTTCCATGCTTTTGGTGGTACAATCTGCGTCTTGTGATAAGCTGTAAACGCACTGGTTCTGTGTGACGCTGTGAACGCTTGACCTAGATATCAGATTCCCAAGTTCACGCTGATAAGCTTGCCATTGGAATCACAAGGCTGTGCGTCAACAGCCACAACATGTTGGGGATCGGATGACTTCCATGGCAACGGTAAACATTTTCAAGAAGGGACATGTGAGCGCTGATAGCAGTAGAGCTTAATAACAGTTGCTTGCTTGTCATGTTGTCATTTTTATTGAAAAACAGAGAAGCTAGAATGAGTTTGGAAATCCTATTGTTATTTAGTGTATTGAATGGCAAAGGCTAAAGAAAGTAAAACAATATACGCAACTCACATTTTTGTGGTTTAAGTTCCATATCCCTTTCAGGAGGCTGCAGTTAACACCAGCATTTTTCAGCTGCTGTTGATGTTCGTGGCAAGATTACGCTCAGTAGTTTGCCATTGCTTTCTGAGCGAACGGCTCATATACCCTGTAAGTAATCAACGCGACGCGATTCGCTGCCGAATCTCTCGCAGTTGTATTCCTCACGTGGATAAACGGGATTACGGAGAAAGTCGTTTACTCCTTTGCCAGGAAAACCGGCTATATACACAACTTACAGTAGCACAACAGTACATACAACTTTATAATAGTAGAACAATATACACAACTCACAGTAGCACAAGAGTACATTCATTCATTTATTCATTCATTCATTCATTCATTCATTCAATAGCATGTCCTTTGCAGAACGTCGCTTCCATAACAACTTTCCAGAAAACTTCTCGGTCATAAGCAAGATGTCCCGCGTCCGTTAAGCAAGCTGGAGATCATCCGCCACATCCTGCATACACCTTCACTTTAGCCTTCCTCTTCCTCTCTTACTAGGCATATACCCTTCCATTATTGTTCTCTCCAAACTTTCATGACGTTACAAATGATCAAAATATTTAAATTTTCTGTATTTTATCTTTATTAGCCAACCTTCATCAATATTCAGATCTTGTCGTATGAATGCATTTGTTCTTTTCTGTATGCAAACAACAGTACAGAAAATGCAGACAAGAAAATCCGGCTGCTGTGGAGGCGGAAGATCAAGCGTTGATTTTCGAGAATTCGTTAGACGGTAATGATGTCATTTACACAGATGGGTCGGTAGTCCGACATGTGAGAAGCTCATGGGCCTTTACGGCTCAGGCCGGAGGGATAATTGTGAAGGAGGTCTCTGGTGCTTTTATTGAGAACACAGGTAGCCTGACTATGAAAGTCATTGCAGTAAGTAAAGCAATAACATGGCTCGAGACACATACATTCACTAGGGCATGTTTCTTTAGCGACTCAATGAGCATGCTCAAGAGGATAAAGATGCGGTGGATCCGAAGAGAATGGTTGCTGTCTCTGGAGCGGTCTCGGCTGGTAAAGATTAGTTTCATCTTCGTGCCAGGGCATGCGGGAGTACAAGGAAATGAGCGGGCTGACAAGTTCGCAGGTAATGCTACTGTGGAGGGCGGACACGACACGGACCAGGCTGACATTATGAATGCTCTACGAGAAGTAAGACTTTTGCGAGAACCAAGTGATGACTGAATCTACAACCATGATCAGACTGCGAAAACAGCAAATAAAAAGAGGTGTGGCCAAACAAGAACACTACGCGGGAAGTCAAAGAAGATTAATAATCCAGCACGGAACTGGTGTCGGCAATTGCTATACGCTGCGGAATTTGCTGAGGAGTGGATCCGAGCATTTATGGACTGAATGGTTCGATGTGCAGTGAGGATGATCTATCGAATAACTAACTAACTAACTAACTAAGTAACTAACTAACTAACTAACTAACTAACTAATAACTAACTAACTAACAGAACATCTAATCTCATCTCATCTCATCTTGTTCCTCGTGTACCTTGCAGTGTCGAGGTGAAGTATAAACAGCGGGAGAGTGCCTGCTTATTTTCTTCATGTATCGATATTCCCATGGAATCTGCTATTCCCTCCGTCCATCGTTTATGTGGTCGGCCTCTTCCTCTGTTTCTATCTGGTCTGTACATCATTGCTTGTGATCAGTCCGTTTATGTTTCTTAGTTTTTCTACCAGCAATATGAAAATCCCATTCCGGCTTGTGTGCATACAACTTTATAATAGTAGAACAATCAACACAATTCACACTAGTACAACAATACATACAACTTCATCATGGTAGAACACGATGCATCACTTACAATAGAAGAACAATATACACAAATACGTTAACGGATACGTTACAGTAGTTGAAAAGGGGCTATACTAATAATCAACTCTTCGCTGGCTGTTGAACGAGGGGACGGAGCACGTATGGGAATGTCCCGAGTGCAGTGATGTCGGTTCTTAATTAACTCAACTCAACTCAACTCAACTCAACTCAACTCAACTCAACTCAACTCAACTATGCTAATAATGGTTAACTAAAATTCCGTTCTGTTCTGTGCTGACGAAGGCTTGGGCCGCAACGTCCAATTTGTTTCTTGTAATCGTGTTTTAGTAAAGCTCACAATCTACTTTTGTTTTTTAGTAATTCATTCATATGCTAATAATGACATGGGCCAATCGGAACTGAGTTCAACTCAAGACTACAGCATTTTTCTGTAACAATGACGTCCAAAACCTCGATATTGTTTTTCAGTACTTGTCAATGTTTCGTTATTCTCGTCTGTATGTTCCACAAGATAGACTAAAACTGTATTAAGGAGAACTGCAGTAATATATATATATATGTATATATTTACCTTCGCTCGCTTTGAACTCAATCATAGTCCATACATACTACTTCTAGTAGTGTAGGGCTGAATTTTGCGCGTGGGTTAACTTTCCCTGTTAACTGTGTCCCTCGGCATCAGGCGAACCCACTTCGACTTCAGAGATCCTTGTAATTTACGTCCCCAAGTCAAGGACGATAGGTCAACATTTTAGTCTAACTGTCCGGTGTAGGGGTTGAACCTTTTACCTCGGCATCATCACACCGGATGCTTAAGAACACGTGATCTTGTCCATTCGGCCATGCTGACCTACACAGTAAAGCTGTAAAAATGCAATGAATTAATCACCAAACAATCGAGAAGTACACTAATTTATCCGCCATGTCCAGCCTGTTACTCATGAACGTGTACTAGTAAAGCTTTACGTTTTTTTTTTTGATATATGCACAGGGAGGATGCATTTTTATTGTTAATTGTTTGCTGAAATTGTCTTAGTTCTCGTAATACTATTTCACTTCTGCATTTCTATGGTCCTCCCCCGATGGTGTTTCCACCTTGTCGTGGTGGGGGAGCTTGAGTTTCTCAATGACCCTGAGAGCTATGCCGGCGGTAGCGTAGCTACCAGCAGGGCCTCCCAAGCCGGACAGGTCAAAGGGTAGAGAACAGACAAAGAGAAACACCCTGGTCCTCCAGGTTGGGGGTTGAAGCGTGGGGTTAACATCCCCACCTTTGTAAAAACCTTTCTTTGTTACGAAACAAATACATGAGCCTCGATATCGGACTGACTTATCTGGACAACGACCTTGGAACGTTAAAGGACTTTTGAGATTTGGAACATGGAATGTACGGACACTATATCGAGCTGGAGCGGCCGAAGAACTAACCCGGGAGCTGATTGAATATCAAATGGATATAACAGCAATTCAAGAAATAAGGTGGCCAGGAGAGGGTACTTTAGAGCAAAATGGAATGATTATAATATATGGAGGAAACACCCAAAATAAACATGAATTAGGAACAGGATTTGTCATCAAAAAAGAGTTATGGGGGAACGTTTTAAACTTTAAAGCTTTTAATGACAGGATTAGTAAATTACGAATAAAAGGTAAATGGAAAAATATAACGATGATTAATGTACATGCACCTACTGAAGAGAAAGAAGATGATATTAAAGAAGACTTTTATAATGATCTGGAAGATGTCATAGAAGAAACCCCCAAACAGGACATCCTGATTGTGCTGGGAGACTTCAATGCAAAAATAGGTAGAGAGCAAACTAATAAAAAAGTGGCCGGTATGGAAAGCCTACATACAACTTCAAATGATAATGGATGGAGAGTCATCAACCTGGCAGAAGCCAAAGGACTGCAGGTTAGCAGTACCAGACTACAAAGAAAGGATATACACAAACAAACTTGGAAATCATGTGACAAGAGAACCTATAATCAAATAGATCACATTTTAATTAACAACAGAAATGCATCAAACATACAGCAAGTCAGAAGTTATAGAGGAGCTGAGTGCCACAGTGACCACTTCCTCGTTGGAGCAAAATTTAAAATAAAACTTAAGAGAGCTTTCTATACTAAATTACAAAGATTACACCCAACATATAACAGAGAAAAACTGCAAGACATTACAGTCAAAGAGAAATTTACAGATGAAATAAAATGTAAACTTGAAACTCTGCAAAACCCTTTGGAGGAAAGCATTGACCAAACTTGGTTGAACATCAAGAATACAATTCAGTCTACCGCAGAAGAATGTCTCGGTGTGTTAACCACGCATAGAAAGAACAGATGGTTCAATCAAAAATGTGAAGAAGCAGTCATTAGGAAGAAGAATGCCAGACATGTATGGTTAAATGACATCAATAACATCCAAAAGGAAGAGCATTATAGAAATGAATGTAAAGAGGCTACAAAAATAGTCAGACAGCAGAAGCGAGAATATATGAGTAATATAATCAAAGATATGGAAACTAATCACCAGAAAAATGAATCCAGAAAATTTTTTAAAGAACTGAAGTCAATGAAACGAGGGCACCAACAAAACACATATGGTTTAAAAGACAAAAATGGGAATATGATAAATACCAATGAGGAAATGTGCAACACATGGAAAGAATATTTTATTGAATTACTAAATTGTGAAGCTCCAAGTAACATTTTCTCACAGGAAGAAGTTCTAACATGCGAACCACAAATTGAAGAACCTACATTTGAAGAAATCCTATATGTAATCACACGACTTAAAAACAATAAGGCAACTGGGACTGATGGAATTGCTGCTGAATTTATAAAGGCAGGTGGCCATGCATTACATCTAAAGCTATACGAACTAATAATAAAAATCTGGAGGACAGAAGAATTACCCCATGACTGGAAAGAGTCATTATTGATACCTATCTTTAAGAAAGGAGACAAGTTCCAATGTGGAAATTATAGAGGAATATCACTACTGTCCACAAGCTATAAGATACTATCCGCAGTATTACTAAATAGACTAAAACCATATTCAGAAGACATATTAGGTGACTACCAGGCGGGTTTTAGACAAAACAGATCAACAATAGATCAGATATTTATCTTACGACAAATAGCCGAGAAACATTGGGAATATAAAAGAGATCTCCATAACATTTTTGTGGATTTTAAAAAGGCTTATGATAGTGTCCATAGGAATAGTCTATGGAATGCTATGCAGGAATTTGGAATACCAAGGAAGTTAATCAACATGACCAGACTATGCATGGAAGATACTTATAATATAGTAACATATAAAGGCAGGAAATCAGACCCCTTCCAAATAACATCTGGCTTGAAACAGGGTGATGCACTATCGCCGCTACTCTTCAATCTGGCTCTAGAGAAAGTTGTAAGGAAGGTAAAGGAGGAATGTGATATTGGAGGAACATCCAAGCTGCTTGGTTATGCAGATGATATAGATATTATAGGGCAAAGTGAACAAAAGACATTGGAAATATTGACTCACTTAAAGGAAAAAGCCCAACAGATGGGGCTGGTTATCAACCAAGATAAGACAGAATATATGGTAATTTCAAGAGATGGAATGGCTAGAAACTCTGGCCACATACAAATAGATAATATGACCATTAAAAGAACGGAAACATACAAATACCTGGGTACGATCTTCAACTGCTCCAACATCATAAGGGAAGAAATACAAACTAGAATCAACTCTGGAAATAAGATATACTATGCACTACAACATCTACTAAAATCAAAGGCGCTATCTCGTAAGACCAAAATCACAATATACAAAACACTGATCAGACCAGTTGTGCTGTATGGCTCTGAAACCTGGAGTACAACGAAAGGAGACGAAGCCTTGTTACAAACCTTTGAGAACAAAATTTTAAGACGCATCTTTGGACCCATTAGGGATACACAAAGTGGAGAGTGGAAAAGAAGAAGTAACAAAGACATTTATAATCTGTTTAAGTCCCCGCTAATCACTGGTATCATGAAGGCTAATAGACTACAATGGCTGGGGCATATAGAAAGAATGGAAGATAATAGGGAAACAAAACTCGCTTACACTCAGGAAATAAATGACCGTAGACCCCGAGGTAGACCAAGAAGGCGGTGGAGAGATAATACATGTACAGACCTACAAGCACTTGGAATCAACGACTGGCAAGAGAAGGTCCACCAGAGAGACGAATGGAGACGGATTGTATTTGCAGCAAAGAACCTCAATGGCTCGGAACGCTGAAGAAGAAGAAGATTTCTATGGTCAGCCTCATTCTGATTTCTTTTGAACAATCCTCGCAATTGTAATTAAGGATCCAAGGCATTGAAGATATATATATATATATATATATATATATATATATATATATATATATATATATATATATATATATATATATATATATATATATATATATATATAAACAAGAATAATGCATACATATAAAACTAATATGGAGAAAGAAATATATGCTAATTAGGAAAAATTAGAAGTAGTGGAAAATGTTGAATATCTTGGGTCATTAATTACTAACAATGGTGACACAATGAAAGAAATAAAAAGACGAATATCTATTGCTCTTCAAAAAGTAAAACAACTGAATAAATTGTGACGTGGAATAGATAGACCTACAAGACTTAAGCTTTTTAAGAGCATTCCTATTTCCCATTGTAACATACGCTGTGGAACCTAAACACTTACTAGTCAAGCTGAACAGCTCATAAATGCCTTTGAATATAAATGCTATTGACTGGTTCTAAGAATATCTTGGACACAGCAAAGAACAAATGCATCCATACGACAAGATCTTAATATTGAAGGAGGTTGGCTACTAAGGACGATATAGCAAAGGAAATTGAGATATCTGAGTCACTTGAAAAGTTTGAAGAGAACAATATTGGAGGAGTCTGTGCCTGGGAAGAGAGGAAGGGGAAGGCCAAGGAGAACGTGAGTGCAGGATGTGGCAGATGATCTGCAGATGGGTGTATCAGACACGGGGCTTATGATGGAGAGGTTTTAAGGAGGGTTGTTGTGGGAGCGAGGTTGTGCAAGATACATGCTACTGAATGAATGACAGTTTTCAGGGCCAATCTGGTCTATGAGTAAGGAAATGAAACCAAACTGCAGCAAATGTGCTCGAGTATACTCAAACTCATTCATAAATATCCAAGGCAGTGTCACTATTTTACTGTTCATAAGTGACACGCAGCTGCGACCGATTTGTGCAGCAGACCTTATCGCGTTGCGTTATGACGTGCTGGTATGGGAGCCGGTTGTTCAGAAAGTAATGGCAAACTACTGAACGTAACACTTGCCTAATACATCAACGGCAGCTGAAAAATGCTGGTGTTGACTGCAACGTCCCGTAAGGGATGCGCAACAAAAAAATGTAACACGCCGGTCTCCCTAGCCTAGGGATTTAACGTATTTCTCCGTAATCCCGTATATTCTCGTGAGTAACGCAGCTGCGCGAGAATCGGCATCGGTTTGTTAGTAACCTGGGGGTATGTGAGCCAGTCGGTCAGAAAGCTATGGCAAACTACTGAGCATAATCTTGCCTAGTACAACAACAGCAGCCGGAAGATGCTGGTGTTGACTGCAACGTCCTGTAAAGGATATGCAACATTTAAAAACACATGTAACACTGTCTGCGTGTGTATACAATGACAATGTCACCTGAATGGCTATCTTTAGTTTCTATATGCCCCGTGGTAGGTTTATCATTTGAAACATTTATACACAACAACCAGCTTGGCTGAAACAAATGTTAAGGCCAAACACGTCTTATTCACTATCTATGACATCAGACAGCCTCCAGCTAATCATTATGTCCTTCATACATTTGATGTGGTCGATTAACATTAATTTAGTTTGCGAAGGAATACATTTTAAAGTGCGATTGATGAAAATCAACATCACGAAACCACAAGATCTCAGTCAGCGCAGTGGGGAAAATCAACATCACGAAACCACAAGATCTCAGTCAGCGCAGTGGGGAAAATCCAGAATGGGTTGGATGCGTGTGTGTATGGCTACAGTGCATTTTAGAACGCTATCAGAACAGAGCTGAGCTCATGCGGTCAAAATATCCAGCATGAGGATGGAATTGGAGGCAATCTCATTGCCGATGGCACTAATTATGAAATTAAATATTGGCATAGTCAATTAAATATATTTACAAGAAGTGGATCTGTCAGAGGTGGGTGGGGAAAAAGGGGAGAGGTGGGTGGTTGCATCCTTAGATTCTTAGTTTACTACCTTGTTCCAATAAATCCCTAGTATAACAGCCAGTTCCCTTTTGGTAGGCCAGTATATTCCACATAGCTAATAACAAGTGCCACACCACTTATTACTATTACTGAGTCGTGTAGTATTGATTTTTAATTTTTCCACATGCATAACTTTTTATAATGCATATCTTTTATATTGTTGCTGTTTTCAGTCCTTGAATGTTGTGTGAATGGTATAATGTATGAAAGAGAGTGATAAAAGGGCAGAATGTTAGACGGGCCTGCAAAATAACGATTTTTAACACATCACATTGAAAATTCTGCAAATGCATCTATCGGTTACAATAAGCAAACAGGAAATGGCAGCTTTTAAAAATCTGTTTACTCTGTGACTCAACCAACTGTACAGACAAATTACGTAGACAAATTAGAAAATTAATTCAAAGCAAGGTTATGATATTAATTACATGATATAATTATGACAATGTAAGCAAATATGCATTAACATTACTCAACGATCGCATACCAGACTTTTCAAAGATAACTTCTGATGACGTTTCTCATAAATATTTCCATAATCATGATCATTCTCTGAACTCCTTTCATGTGGTCTTTATCTCCCATTGATGCATAGGGCCTCAACCAACTTCTGCCCAGCTGTCCTTTCTGTGGCTATCTCCTGCAGCTCCGTAAATGCTCTAATATTCCCAGTGCCTGGAAATTGTCATGGGTGAAAGTAAGCAAATCTTTTATCCAGACTCAAGCATGCCAGTCTTCCCCTTTGTCAGCGTGCTGTGCGAATCAGTTAGAATCACAACATGCTTATACAGTTTGTTCTCCAGCCAAAAGAAAGCTGCAGTAACCGCAATTCACTTCCATTCCGAGCCTAGGTCAATTTTTAAACAGAAAATCTTCACCAATGGGATTCAAACACATGATCCGTGAGCCTGGAGCAAGTATGCTGCTGACCACTGTACTACTAGGTCTTCCTAAATACGGTATACGTTATGTTAATCATGATGTTTTTAAAATCTCAAATAAAACATATCTAGAATGCATTAGAAAAGCAAACTGGTTGTGTTTTAAAAGGCAATGATAATCTTACATTATATATGTGTGTGAGTAAAGTGTGGGAGTTTGTTCATACTAGTTTCAATACTCACGTGAGGCATTTTGTATGTGTCTAGATGTGAGGATGTGAGAGTGTGTGTGGAGGATGTGTGTGAGTGTGGGGATATGTGTGGGTGGGGGGGAGTGTAGGTGGGGATATGCGTTTGGATGGGATGGTTGTGTGGGTGTTAGTGGGTAGTGATATCTGTGGGTGTTGGTGGGATGTGTGGATGGATGTGTTGGGGTGAAAGTAGGGGTGTGGGAATGGGTGTGGGGGATGTGTGTATGGGTGGAGGATATGTGTATGGGACGGGTGAGGGGATGTGTGTTTGGGTGGGGGATATATGTGGGTGGGTGGAGATGTGTGGATGGTTTGAGGAAGTATGTGTGGGTGGCGGGGTTGTGTGGGTATGGTGTGGGTGGATTGGGGATGCAAGGGTTGGTGGGGAGAAGTGTATGATGTGTGGGGTTGGGATATGTGTGCGGTGTGTTGGTGGGGGATGTGTGCATGGTGTGTGGGTGGGGGTATGTTTGTGGTGGTATGGGTGAAGATATGTGTGTGGGTGGGGATAGTGTGTGGTGTGGGGGATATGTGTGATGGGTGCGGGAAATGTGTTTATGGTTGGGGGATATGTGTGGGTGAGTAGGGGATGTGTGGTGGTTGGGGGAAGTATGAGTGGGTGGTGAGGTGTGTGGGTGGGACAATTGTGCGTGGATGGGGAATGTGTGGGTGGGGGTGTGTGAGTGGTTTAGGGATGTGTAGGTGGGTGAGGGATGTGCATGTTTCGGGGTGGGATGCGTGAGTGGGTGGAGGATGTGTGTGGGTAGGGGTAATAGTGATTGACAGATATTTGGTTGGGGGTGGGTGGGTGGAGGTGTGTGGCTGCGTAGTGGAGGATGTGTGGGTGAGTGAGTGTGTGTTGGTGGATGGGTGGGGAATGTGTGTGTGGGTGGGGAGAGGTGTGTGGTGTGTTGGTTGGGGATATGTGTGTGGGTGGGGTATATGTGTGTGGGTGGGGAATTTTTGTGGTGTGTAGGTGGGGGTATGTGGGTGGGTGGGTGAGGGTATCTGTGTGGGTGTGGGTGGGGATATTGTGTGGTACGTGGGTGGGGATATGTGTGTGGTGTGTAGGTGGGGATGTGTGGTGGGATGTGTTGGTGAGGGATATGTGTATGTATGGTGCCTGCGTACCCAATTTGTGACCCTTTTATAATAAAGTTGATTTGATTTGATTTGCCATCAGCAAAGAGTTAAATGATAAGAAATTTAACGTCCCCACAGCTAGGAGGTAATGTGACTAGTTGTTATTTTTTCAAAGCATAGTAGGTGTCATATTTTAATGTCTCTGTGCATTGATGAGCTGCCTAAGTGATTTCAAGTTGGTCCTAGTCACAGAAGTCATACTTACTTGTTGAATGCTCCTTTTCTGTAATCGTACACCTGTACGTATTGAAGCAATAGCAGTAGCGAGGCTTTTTAAATTAAAAACAGCCTCATACCTCTCAGTATCTTCTTTATGGTCATGTGGCTGAGAGTTGGTTTTGTGTGTGTCTGTTTGTGTGTCATTCTCATGCGCAACTAGGAACCATAGACGTAGTTCCCATTTGATATGCATTAATCTAAACCGATTATTCAATATATTATTGGTCGATATATTGTATGAAATGAGGATACATGACGTTATATGTCAGGTCTTAGTCAGATATGTTGAGCTACCGTAAGACAGTAGACGGTACTGCCTGCTTTCTGTTAGCCCCGAATGTTGGGCGGCGCTTACTAAACCCAACACCCCACATTGTGCAAACGGCTTCGGGCGGAAGAGGCCAAGTGGGAGGAGGGGGGGGGGGGGTACAAGCCTTATACCGGTGCGAGGAAATGCAACCTTAAAGACAAAATGTCATGGCAGGGCAGTCTTGGTTTGCAGCTGGTCTAGGATCGAAGCTCCGACAGGCGGACAGTTAGAGCATTACTTTGCTGATCCGGCAGCTTCTGCAGCTTGTCTTGTTCCAGATGTATTGGTGTCATCTTTTCTCTGGAGTGAACTAGGCAGGCCGAGAGAGGGATCATGCTGCATGGGCAACACATGATCTCTATATTTTAGCCCAGGCTTTGTGCTATGGAGAGGCAATAACTCCATCCCTTGTCTTAACCGGTCTCGCAATCAAAGCGAGAGGTAGCAGTTACGGGTTATAAGTCCTTGTCAATTGGCGTAAACATTGGGCGGCACGGGTTGCCTCTAACGGTGGGAGACATCTACAGGTGTCACTGATCAGTAACCTCGCGCCTCAAGCAGGGCAGCCCCCGGCCAATTGGGTGCTGATCCGCCACAGCCTGCCTGCTTCAATTGGTGCTTGGGGCTAGGACAAAATCTGCATCGCAGGCTGTTAAACCAATGCACCAAGTACTATTAAAAAGGAACATAGACACCTCAAGCTACGGCTTGCAATCTGGAACGTACGAACCATGAGTCCAGGAATTTCCACGGACCTGACGAATAATGATGATGTGAGAAAAACGGCGGTAATTGATGCCGAACTCAATCTTAATATTGATATTGCTGGCCTGCAGGAGACTCGCCTCGCTGAGGAAGGGTCACTCATGGAAACAATTACACCTTTTTATGGAAGGTAGAAGGCGGGCAGAAAATGGCAACATGGTGTGGGCTTTACAGTGGAGAATTCGCTACTGGGAATGATTGAAATTCCAGCTGGATGTAATGAAAGACTATCTCTGCGCTTGGCAACCTCTTGTGGTTTTGCTACGATTATCACTGCCTATGCACCGACACTCAATTCCTCTGATGATGTGAAGGATTCGTTCTATGAGGAGTTAGACTCTGTGATTAAGACAATTCCAAACTCCGACTACATTTATATGCTCGGTGATTTCAATGCTCACGGTCCAGTGTGCCTTAGAAAATACAACATCGGTCCCATGGATGAAAATGGGAAAGGCTGCTGGAGCATTGTACCAGAAATGACATATGTATTACAAACTACTTTTTTTTTTTAAATAAAAGGGCTGCATAAGGTTACATGGAAACATCCAAGATTCGGCTATTGGCATCAACTGAACTTCATCATCACACGGAGACAAATCTGAACCAAACATCGTTAACTCGAAGATACCACAGTGCTGATTGTGATACTTATCATTCGTTGATTGTTGCAAAAGTTAGACTGAGACCAAATAGAATCTACACAGCTAAACACAAATCTAGCCCCATGATTAATATTATTGACACCCGCGATCCTGATAAGTGCTTTGAGTTCCAACAGCAATTTGAAGACGCTTTCACAGATACATTAGAAAATTGTATAGCAAGTGAAAAGTGGGGTAAAATTAAGAAAACTCTTTATAAAAGTGCGATAGGGTTTTACGGCACTGTGGATCATAAGAGGCAGGACTGGTTGGCTGCAAACAGCCAGATACTGTAGCATTTGATTGGTAAAAAGACGAAAGCTCTCTTAAGAAACAAGGAAAGAACAACGCGCAACACTCTCAGTGAGCTGAAGCAAGCTAGGAAGGATGTGCAAATGGCTGCCAGGCAGTGTGCAAATGACTATTGGATCACGTTATGTAAGTCCATTCAAAATGCAAGTGTTAAGGGAAACATCAGAAGCATGTATCTTATATATAAAAAAGGATCTCCGTCCAAATGTATGTCCGTATGTATTTATGTCTGTATGTCCTTTATACGTTCGCGAACGGCCCATCCGATTGAGATGAAATTTTCTACACGCCTTCCTTTCATTCCAGAGCTGCCAACTGTGATATTTTGTTAGTGTGAAATCGCCTGCTTACTCAGTATTATTTCATTTTTCATTTTTCATCATAATTTCATATATTTCAGGGGACCTAACTCTGTAAAAGTTATTTCAAGGGGCATAACTTTTCTGTATAACTTATAGTCATATTGTGGCATCGTTTTCAAAGATTTATAAACTCTTTGTCCATAGTTATGTACCGGCATATGAGTTATAATAAATAATGATACAATCTGTAAGGCATTTTCAAAGTTTTCATAAAAATAATGCACAATGCATAACATTGTAACTCATCTTTTTTTGCTTAAGAAGTTACTGTAGTCATGCAGGTGATTAGAAAGAGTTTTCATTAAAAATAATGGATGGTGTGTGGAAGGACATTCTTTTAAGTTACTTTTTTTGTTGTATGAATTTAATGAGAACTTATATGACTACTTATATGAATTAAATGAGATGCTCCCCACCAGGGACTGGGCGAAGCCGGACAGGGTCAGGCAGACAGATAGACAGACAGACAGACAGATAGACAGTCGGGAACAGGAACTTATATGACTACTTATATAAATTAAATGAGATGCTTCACACCAGGTGCTGGGCGATGCCGGGCCGGGTCAGACAGACAGACAGACAGACAGACAGACAGACAGACAGTCGGTAACGGGAACGAGAACTTATATGACTACTTATATGAATTAAATGAGATGCTCCCCACCAGGGTCTGGGCGAAGCCGGGCAGGGTCAGCTAGTGAAGGAATAAAGAAAGCCTGTCTTCCAGTGATCACAAGATGTGCAATATTGAAAACCCTGACTGGAGAAATCATCACTGATAAGAAACAACAGATGGATAGATGGGTAGAGCACTATTATGAGCTTTACTTAAGCGATACCAAACTAACGGATGATGCCCTTAATGCCATAGAGACTCTGACAACTCTTGACCATCTGGGCATGTCATAAGTCGGGGTGCCCCACCGGCTAGATGAAAGTATTAGTTACTGGCGAGCAACCCCAAATAGTCAGAAACTGACTAGGGACAAAATCTATATGGCTAAACTATAGATTAGGCCCATGAATATCCAACGTACAGCTCCAAGTGGCTCGTTATAAAATGAAATGAACTGTGCTGAATATTCGCCAAGGAATGGGAAAGAGAAGGTTAGCTAAGATAGATGTTTTAAGTCTAAATATATTAGTATAGACGACTATCTCAGTACAGGTTTTTCTCCCTGACTGCTCCTTTCCTTGGTGTGTAAGTGAACCCCCACCAATGTACACAACAACACGTATGCACAATTGGAATTAAAATATAACGAGAGAACTATGAGTTACAATACTACAACATTTATTTACTAATCATAGACATCTGATGGTTTTCAATATGGGGATGATGAAATCATATAACATATTGTGATGAGAAACATTACGTAACTTTACTTGTTACTTCATCTATCTGGTACTGTGGTCCAGATCCCCACTCTCCAGTAGACTCAACAAAATAAACAGCTTGCCGGTATTCTGCCGATCCTGTCAGTCTGACACTCCTAGTCTTCACTCGTCCTTGAGATCTACAACATAGGTGCTCCTTGTGAGAGCTTGAAAGAAGTCAAGAATGTGTTATATCAGTTCTACATCAGCGCAATCCTAATTAAAACATATCATAACACAAACATATACAATGACCAGTCTGGCCAAGTTTATCTTCCAGCTCTACTGTGTTCACCATCCTCCTTCTCCCTACTGTCTTTAGTCTGGGACGGGCTTTTCTATTGTCTCTCACGCCTGTAATGATTACATTTCTGCCGCCCCATGTCCATGTCGCTAATACAGAAATTCTGTGTCGTACAGCCGCTCCGTCCAAAGTTAGTTTAGCAGCTCACAGGGTCGGTAATGGTATTATAATTATGCCTGATCATCCGGGCTTACAAGCCGGGACCAGTAGCTGTGCCAGATTTCCGTGAATTACCCTCCACCATATGATGAAAAAGGTTTAGCACCATATACCCCATAACACTTGTGGGTAATGTATGTACTATTACACCTCTGCTACAATTGCAATCGATAGTTAGTGTGCCAATGCGCACACCATAATATAACACTTCATATTGGTAGGCTTGCATATGACAAATCAATACACCAAACATGAAATACCCATAAAACATTAATTAAACTAGACATATTATGATACTTTAACATAATAGCATAATGCACTAGTTAGTTTGTAGGTATACGAAATGAGACGTATATACACAAAAAGAATATGTACGAAGCATATTCCTAGCATCGTATATTCATATGAAATTACACATACATACATCCAACATATCCGTAAACATTATATTACTTCAAGATGGACCTCTAATGATACTCAACATAATAGCATCAGGCATTTTTAATGAGTACTAATATTGTATAGCTACAAAATGAGATATACAACAAGTCTAATTGAAGTTCCCACACAGACCAGCTATATTTGCTGAGCTGCCCGGTTTAACCACCTGCTGTTGTAAGAATTAAATAAATAGTCAGTTGACTATATTCTGTACAACAAATGCACACACCAAAAGGCAACTATGATAGTGTACCAAGAAATGACAAGCATCTACCAAGACATCTAAAAGTATACTTAGACAATGATATGCCTTTCACAAGTTTCTACTTCTCAGAAGAGTAATACATGAAGCACAATTATATTGAACACAGAACTTAGAAAGAACACTCAAGTAACATGACAATGATAGTTCTTGAAAATAACCTAGATCAGATATAGACTGACTAGTTACTAAGAAATAATTCCTAGAAGCCAACATAATAATCATACATATGACTACAGAACATTGAGATAGTTCCTACCTGTTCTGAAGTCAGACTTAATCTAAAGGGAACATGTCTAGTCGGGTTTTTATACCAAGTCTAGCAGTAGACACTTATCTCCCAGGAATTCCATTCCTAAATTCTTCTTATCTCCTCCTGACGTTAATTGCAATTAACTCCAAGTCTGTCCAGTCATAAAAATTCTTTCTGCATGCACACTAGCCTTCACACCTGTGGGTCTGACCATTATTAGCCCTCGAGTCTTATCAGTGATTTCACACCTGGCGCCTCTAGTATTCCTGCTTCAGTTTCAATAGCCAACATTTACCTTGTGTGGCCAGTCTTGACACTTCACAGCTGACCGGTTTTACAAGGTCTGTTTTCACACTCTACTGAGTCTGCCGATCTGAGTTGACTTGGCTTGTTTACCGCCCTATGGCTATTATTTCCATCTGGGTTAATTGCCTTTATTCAACCAATGGCCCAGTTCATTGTTGATTCAGCCAGGGTCTACCTGGACGAGAAGGTGCCAATGTGTCTGTGTGGTGTCATAGCCCGTCTGGGTCAGCAGTTTTCCAAGGTGTAGACTAATTTAAATTATCTAGTTGTGTCCATCTCAATTTTCCCATTTTACTTGCCATCTGCAAGCTTACGTCATGGCTAGAGGCTCTTTGTGAATAATCTTACCTCACGACTAGATAGCCTTGAAGTAGCGTGATTAATTCATTCTTTCTCAATTTGGCCTCTCAAATTTGGAGACCGAGAAAAATATTCTGGGATGTTAAGGCGGCATTCCTCGACAGGGCACACTTCTCATGATTACAGAAATTAAGTGTGCTATAAATGAACTTGCATCTGGCAAGGCTCCAGGTAAGGATGGGAATCCAATAGAGATTACCAGGAGTGAACAAGACACACTTAATCTACAGATACACCAGCTAATAGAGCCATGCTGACGAAAAGGACACGTCCCACAGGATTTAAAAGATTCAAGCATCATAACACTGTACAAGAACAAGGGCGACCGGAGCGACTGTAACAACTATAGGGGTATCTCACTTCTGTGTATTGTTGGGAAAGTATTTGACAGAATTGTTCTGTGCAGACTTCAAGTCCTGAGAGATCAAGCCTACCTCGAATCACAGTGTGGCTTCTAACAGAATCTGTCTACCATTGATATGATATTCTCATTGCGACAAATGCAAGAAAAATGCCGTGAACAGAATCAGCAACTGTTTATTGCCTTTATCGACCTCACAACGGCATTTGATTTGGTCAGCCGTGAGGGTCTCTTCAGGGCACTAAAGAAGATTGGCTGCCCACCAACTCTTCTGTCCATTGTGGAATCATTCCACACAGGCATGAAGGGTATAATCAAGTTTTATGGTGCAACTTCAAAAGAGTTTGAAATCAAGAGTAGAGTTAAGCAAGGTTGAGTCCTATCTCAAACCGTCTTTGGAATATACGTTTCACTTCTACTGAAATATGCCTTTCGTGATCAGGATGGGGGTATTTACATTCACTTATGCTCAGATGGCGGCCTCTACACTGCTCAGAGATTGAAGGCCAAGACCAAAATTAGGAGGGTATTGATCAGAGAGTAGCTTTTTGCAGATGATGCTGCAAATACGACCCACACTGAGGAAGAAATACAACGAATACTATCTGCATACTCCAATGCTTGTTCTGAATTTGGTGTTACAATTAGCAAAAAGAAGACAGAGACTATGTCATAAGGTGCACATGGGGTACCATCAATCTTTATTGACGACTCCGAAATGGAGAAAGTAGACCATTTTACATATCTAGGATCATAGGTAAATAGCAATTTATCCCTAGATCAGGAAATCAACATCAGGATTGGTAAGGCAGCAACAACAATGCACAGGTTAACAAAAAGAGTCTGGGAGAACAAAACGTTTACTGCCAAAACAAAAGTCCTTGTCTATCAAGCCTGTGTCCCTAGTACTCTTCTCTATGGCAATGAAGCCTGGTCAACTTACTTCACACAAAGAACAACGTTTAAACAGCTTTCATATGCGGTGTCTGAGAAGAATACTTTGTATTAAGTAGCAAGACAAAATCACAAATACTGAAGTATTGGCGAGATTAGGTTGTGTGACAGTGTATTCCATGCTCAGTCTTCGTAGACTTAGATGGATAGTCTATCCATAGGACACGGTGGGAGGTTGGATGCTGATAGAATACCAAATTATTATTTCCCATTTTAATTGCTGCTCCTTGGTTCCATATATATATGTGTGTGTGTGTGTGTGTGTGTGTGTGTGTGTGTGTGGTGGGGGGGGGGGCGTGTGTGTGTGAGAGTGTGTGTGTGTGCGTGCGTGTGTGTGTGTGTGCGTGCGTGCGTGCGTGCGTGCGTGCGTGCGTGCGTGCGTGCGTGTGTGTGTGTGTGTGTGTGTGTGTGTGTGTGTGTGTGTGTGTGTGTGTGTGTGTGTGTGTGTGTGTGTGTGTGTGTGTGTGTGTGTGTGTGTGTGTGTGTGTGTGTGTGTGTGTGTGTGTGTGTGTGTGTGTGTGTGTGTGTGTGTGTGTGTGTGTGTGTGTGTGTGTGTGTGTGTGTGTGTGTGTGTGTGTGTGTGTGTGTGTGTGTGTGTGTGTGTGTGTGTGTGTGTGTGTGTGTGTGTGTGTGTGTGTGTGTGTGTGTGTGTGTGTGTGTGTGTGTGTGTGTGTGTGTGTGTGTGTGTGTGTGTGTGTGTGTGTGTGTGTGTGTGTGTGTGTGTGTGTGTGTGTGTGTGTGTGTGTGTGTGTGTGTGTGTGTGTGTGTGTGTGTGTGTGTGTGTGTGTGTGTGTGTGTGTGTGTGTGTGTGTGTGTGTGTGTGTGTGTGTGTGTGTGTGTGTGTGTGTGTGTGTGTGTGTGTGTGTGTGTGTGTGTGTGTGTGTGTGTGTGTGTGTGTGTGTGTGTGTGTGTGTGTGTGTGTGTGTGTGTGTGTGTGTGTGTGTGTGTGTGTGTGTGTGTGTGTGTGTGTGTGTGTGTGTGTGTGTCGGAAAGGAAGAGAGCGATCGCCATCCCATCTCACCGAAACCAAAGAAGTTTCGCACGCAGCCATCTGTAGGGAAGGTTATCCTGACTCTCCTTTGGGATGAACGCGTAGTTACATTAGAGCACTACATGCCAAGAGTAAAAACTGTCACCGTTGATAAGTATACAGATCTTCTATGGGATCATCTTCGAACCGCAATCAAATCCATTCGACGTGGACTTGTGAGTAAAGCTGTTATTTTACAACTTGACAGTGCTCGATAACATATTGCCCCTGCAGCGGCTGAAACCACCTAAGACAGAAGATCTCCATTTACATTGTATGTACCACATTACCCCGTCCTCGCCAAGGGATTTCCACCTGTTTGGACAACTCAAAAAGAGTTAATGGAAGGGAAGACGTTTCGGTCCGATGAAGAGGTACAGCAGGTGGTGCATGAGTGACTACACACGAGACCAAGTTAATTTTGTTCTGCAGGAATCCAAGCACTTTATCGACGCTGGAAGACTTGCATTGAACGCAATTGTGACGACATCGAAAAATTATGCATTTGTTATTTACTTTTTCAGAATATATTCATCAAAATAAAAAACATTTAATGTTTTCATTTGAAAGCCATCTTGTGCTAATTTACATAGCAATGATTTTTGTACATTTCCCGTGCGTTTATAACGCATACGTAATTGCTGTTGTAGTTTTTATTGCTTAAGATTAAACTAAAAAGCGATTTCTGAATGAGATAACGTGTTATAGGGGATAGATCATGAAAACAGAATGTTAGACGGGCTTTGTCAATCTGTAACCCTTTATGAATACAATTCGTTCATTCGTTCGTTCACTCATTCGCTCATTCGTTCATTTCATTCATTTGTTCATTACATCGTTCATTCGTTCGTTCATCCTTTCTTTCATTCATTCGTTCATTCGTTCGTTTATTCGTTCGTTCATTCATTCGTTCGTTCATTCGTTCTGAGATGTGTAATAGCATTGCAAACATGTTTACATTCAGAGCAACGAATCAATATTCGCTAAACCACGATTCCCTCATGTATTCAATGATGTTCATCGTTGATGTGGCCGAAACGATACGATCACTAGCTCTTAAATGACCGGTGCGCTAATGGCTATGGATGGGGCTTCAACCCCTACACCGGCTGTAAGTTGGACGTAAAACGTTGACTTTTTGTTCAGAAAGTAACGGCAAATTACTGCAGGTATTGTTACCTAGAAAATCCACCTTGAGTTGATTTTAACATTCTGCAAAAGGACATGCATCATTGTTAGTAATTCGTAGATCTTACTGTGGTGATAACGACAAGTTGTGGTAGTACAGAGCCTCATTGCTGCTTTTCAGTTTCAATGCATTAAATAAAAGTTGTTGTTGTTTTTTTTTTTTTTTTTTTTTTGTTAATACTTTTTAAAATTTTATTTCAAAGTTAGTAGCATGTCCTATATAGGATGTTGCAACATTTACTGGCTATTTGTGATTTACCAGGCAATGTTACTTCAGTAGACTGCCATTGCCTTCTGACGTCTCATGAGATAGAAATAAACGCAAAAAGATCTGCTTAACAATCGTCCGCGACGGATTTCGAATCCTCAACTCCAGATGTGGAATTATGAAACTGCGAGTGTCACTATCCCTAAGTTACAGACACCGATATTTATATGTATCTGCTGACAGCGTACTGCGTGCGGGTATTGTAAAGGATTCGTATGTGCGTAATGCGACATATTGTATAAATGGTGCTAGCCCTATATTGGTATAGAGTCTATACTTTAGACCAATCGGCACTAGGTGGCTGATGTGGTCAACATCACGGCGGCTGCCTTTGATTCTTTCCTTTCAAGGACTTTTCTTGTTGCCAGTTTAATATATTCCGGCTCTGTGGCATACAGCGTTGAAAACACAGCAGCGGGCGAATTGGCAGCAGACCACCTCTCATTCTGTGTCATGCCGGTAAGTGTGACCGGTCATGTTTCGCCGTCTCACACGATCACCAGCGTCGTGGATCAGCTCTGTGTTCTTGTCTCGACCATGCCAAGCGGCTAAGTCATCCGTATATTTACTTATCTGCCTTCCACTTGTTCTCTACTCCAGTTTATTTCTTCTCATAACGTGACCATACAAATATTCACTGTCTACGTCTAATTTCTCTAATCAGTTTACGATTTTCATGTGTTCCTTGTAATACTTGGTCATTAATTTTTCTGTCTGTCCGTGGTATTCTTTGCATGTTCCTCAGAAACCACATATCCACAGTCATTGGATGTTTTTCTGCTTGTTGTTCACGCTTCACATCCATACAAAAGTTCAGGTTCTATGTGGCACCTCAAGACACTTTTTCTCGTTGCAAATGACAACATTTTATTTGTCAGTATGTTTTCCACCTTGCAAAAGGCTACCTACGTCATGACGATTCTTATTCTAATCTCTTCAAGGCATCTCCCATCAGGTTTTAAGACTGTACCGAGATAATTGTACAGATTCACTTGCTTAAGTATATTCCCATTTACTTGTACATTTCATTCATTCATTTAGTAGTATGTCCTTTGCAGAACCTCACTCCCATTACATCCTTACAGAAAACCTCTCGATCATAAGCAAGATGTTCCGTGTCCGAAACACCCATATGGAGATCATCCGCCACATCCTGCACCCATCTACTCTTTGCCCTTCCTCTTATTCACTTCCCAGGCATATACCTATCCATTATTTTTTTCTCTCCAAACTTTCGCGACGTTTCAATTGACCAAAATATTTCAATTTTCTTTCTTTTGTCGTCTTTAATAGCCAACCTTCTTTAATATTCAGCTCTTGAAGTATTGGTGCATTTGTTCTTTTCTTTACCCAAGATATTCTTTGAACTCGTCTATAACATTTATATTCAAAGGCATTTATGCGCTGTTCAGCTTGTATAGTAAGTGTCCAGGTCTCACAGGCGTATGTTGCAATGGGAAAGATGCGTGCTCTTACAAATCTGATTGTTATAGTTTTATCTGTCCCTCTCCACAATTTATTCAGTTGTTTTAGTCTTTGAAAAGCAATAGCTATTCGTCATTTAACTTCTTTCATTGTGTCGCCATTTCTGGTAATCAATGACCCAAGATATTCATAATTTTCCACCACCTCTAATTTTTCCTCAACGAATGGAGAATTTGCAGCAAAGAACATCAATGGCTCCGAACGCTGAAGAAGAAGAAGAAGAAGAAGAAGAAGAAGAAGAAGAAGAAGAAGAAGAAGAAGAAGAAGAAGAAGAAGAAGAAGAAGAAGAAGAAGAAGAAGAAGAAGAAGAAGAAGAAGAAGAAGAAGAAGAAGAAGAAGAAGAAGAAGAAGAAGAAGAAGAAGAAGAAGAAGAAGAAGAAGAAGAAGAAGAAGAAGAAGAAGAAGAAGAAGAAGAAGAAGAAGAAGAAGAAGAAGAAGAAGAAGAAAACGACGACGACGAAGAAGAAGAAGGAAGAAGAAGAAGAAGAAGAAGAAGAAGAAGAAGAAGAAGAATGTCGTGTCCTCCTTTAAAGTGTCGTCCCTGGAGTGAGGAGATCCGACACCCACATTATAATATTATTTTTTTTCCCCTCAATTTTCTGGAGAATCCACCCGCTTCCGTCCAACACACTCCATCAGCCTATGGACACCTTTTCCTATCACTCTCACACTGTCGTACTACGCCCCCTTCTCATACTTCCCCAACGCAACATACTCAACAACTCTTGCTTCTAGAAATTAATAAAGATTAATTTATTAAAATAAAAGTGTAACGTGTATGAGACGTGTATGCGAAGAAAATGTGTGACGTGTTCTATAAAGTGTGTAGACTCTGTCTCTCAGACATCAACTCAGTCAGCTGATCACAGCAAAGATAGACCACAGCACGTTACGTCAGAACAAGTACGTCTCACCCGTTGCCGGAACCATCTTGCCGGATAATGCTTTGCCTCTGTAGACCTCTGGTAATCCAATTTCATGAACATCCGAAATAGACACCGGTGGTATTAACAGTTAATCATGGACCGGTTGCACTCTACACAATGTCCGTTCCTAAAGTTCCTTAACAAACTGCACAAGTCTTTTTAGTGTGTACGCAGTTAGTTAGTTAGTTAGTTAGTCGACAGATCATCCTCGTTGCACATCGAACCATTCAGTCCATAAGTGCTAATTACTAATGTTAATTGTTACTGTACTAACACTAGGTACTCTTAGCCGGTTCTCGGTTCGTTACTACTGTCTAATGCTGTGAGGTGCATCAATATGCATCACTCTCTTTGATGAATCAATTTCCTTCTAGCGTAAGTTATGTTTCTGTATGCAACTTTATTGACTCTTGAACTGGTGTTCTTCAGAATGGGTTTTTTAATTCTTTCCCAAAACTTGTAGAGTTTCCTTGGATCTGGTAGGGAACCTAGGATAGAAACAACACATCTGGTGATAGTACTAGTCACTGATCCTTTCGGCTGAGTGTAAGCCTATCACCTTGCTTAATGATCTTTAGCTAACTAGACTTAGTCATAGAGCAGATTAGCTACCCACCTAGGGCCGAATCAGGCTATGACAAAGAAAAGATCAGCAAACAGAATGCGGAACCCCGCCCACCAGGGACACCTACGGGAAGATCCCAATTATCCCTCATTACTCAATTCTCAACTAGTAAAGCTTATCAACACTTCACTAATCTATTCTTAACTAGCAGAGTTAATATCACTATTCTACCTATTCTACTCTAACTAGTTTCCACTAACAGTGCTAATCATCACACTATAGTTTAACAAGGCCACAGTCTATATTAATTAGAACTAATAGACTATATTGACTACCTTATGTAAAACCGCCTCATTCCCGGGATGGCTACTACACTTTGCCAGAACGGCACATGCTAGTTAATGTTAAATTAATCTAACACTGTAGAGCTCTCCCACAAACACGTCCACCATAATCCACGGTTCTTGGTCAACTCCCCCCTAGTTGATCCCAACTCGGGTTTATATGGCAAACTACCAAAGTTGGCCACGTGACGTTCTCCTTTATGCCCCCACACAGGTGGCACAGTGGCAGATCATCTCCTGTCAGGGATCCATCCTCCCTGGCTCCATTAATGTTAGATTTGTCATCACTGGTTGTGACATCCAAAACAATCTAGAGAGTTACTGTACAGTTCCAACAAAGAGTTTTTCCCAACACGCTGTCAATCTTCTCGATGTTCCGGAAACAAGACTTGACAGATGTACTGTTTCCTGTCTCTCGCTGCCAAGTCCGCCGGTTTGTCTCTGACTGTTGACAAACTGTCAAGCTTCTGTTCAGTGGTGACAATCCCAGCAGCCATTTCGCCTGATGTCCGGAACTATAACTGACAGACAGGGCTGTTCCATGTACTGAGCCGGGCAAGGCTATGTGATTCTAAATGTTTATAAACTGCCAACGCATTGTATCCCTTCCTTCTCACTCACCACCAAATGTTTTTATGGGGTAGACACGATGTAACCTGTGCAGCTGTGTTTACTCTGTTAGTACGACTGTTGTGGCCTAGAAAATATACGCCAAGCAAACGTCGGTATTATTATCTGGTTAACTCATGGCGAGCAGAAGAAGAAGAAGAAGAAGAAGAAGAAGAAGAAGAAGAAGAAGAAGAAGAAGAAGAAGAAGAAGAAGAAGAAGAAGAAGAAGAAGAAGAAGAAGAAGAAAAGAAGAAGAAGAAGAAGAAGAAGAAGAAGAAGAAGAAGAAGAAGAAGAAGAAGAAGAAGAAGAAGAAGAAGAAGAAGAAGAAGAAGAAGAAGAAGAAGAAGAAGAAGAAGAAGAAGAAGAAGAAGAAGAAGAAGAGAAGAAGAAGAAGAAGAAGAAGAAGAAGAAGAAGAAGAAGAAGAAGAAGAAGAAGAAGAAGACGAAGAAGAAGAAGAAGAAGAAGAAGAAGAAGAAGAAGAAGAAGAAGAAGAAGAAGAAGAAGAAGAAGAAGAAGAAGAAGAAGAAGAAGAAGAAGAAGAAGAAGAAGAAGAAGAAGAAGAAGAGAAGAAGAAGAAGAAGAAGAAGAAGAAGAAGAAAAGAAGAAGAAGAAGGAAAGAAGGAGAAGAAGGAGAAGGAGAAAAGAAGAAGAAGAAGAAGAAGAAGAAGAAGAAGAAGAAGGAAGAAGAAGAAGAAGAAGAAGAAGAAGAAGAAGAAGAAGAAGAAGAAGAAGAGAAGAAGAAGAAGAAGAAGAAGAAGAAGAAAGAAGAAGAAGAAGAAGAAGAAGAAAAGAAGAAGAAGAAGAAGAAAGAAGAAGAAGAAGAAGAAGAAGAAGAAGAAGAAGAAGAAGAAGAAGAAGAAGAAGAAGAAGAAGAAGAAGAAGAAGAAGGAAGAAGAAGAAGAAGAAGAAGAGAAGAGAAGAAGAAGAAGAAGAAGAAGAAGAAGAAGAAGAAGAAGAAGAAGAAGAAGAAGAAGAAGAAGAAGAGAAGAAGAAGAAGAAGAAGAAGAAGAAGAAGAAGAAGAAGAAGAAGAAGAAGAAGAAGAAGAAGAAAGAAGAAGAAGAAGAAGAAGAAGAAGAAGAAGAAGAAGAAGAAGAAGAAGAAGAAGAAGAAGAAGAAGAAGAAGAAGAAGAAGAAGAAGAAGAAGAAGAAGAAGAAGAAGAAGAAGAAGAAGAAGAAGAAGAAGAAGAAGAAGAAGAAGAAGAAGAAGAAGAAGAAGAAGAAGAAGAAGAAGAAGAAGAAGAAGAAGAAGAAGAGAAGAAGAAGAAGAAGAAGAAGAAGAAGAAGAAGAAGAAGAAGAAGAAGAAGAAGAAGAAGAAGAAGAAGAAAGAAGAAGAAGAAGAAGAAGAAGAAGAAGAAGAAGAAGAAGAAGAAAGAAGAAGAAGAAGAAGAAGAAGAAGAAGAAGAAGAAGAAGAAGAAGAAGAAGAAGAAGACGAAGAAGAAGAAGAAGAAGAAGAAGAAGAAGAAGAAGAAGAAGAAGAAGAAGAGAAGAAGAAGAAGAAGAAGAAGAAGAAGAAGAAGAAGAGAAGAAGAAGAAGAAGAAGAAGAAGAAGAAGAAGAAGAAGAAGAAGAAGAAGAAGAAGAAGAAGAAGAAGAAGAAGAAGAAGAAGAAGAAGAAGAAGAAGAAGAAGAAGAAGAAGAAGAAGAAGAAGAAGAAGAAGAAGAAGAAGAAGAGAAGAAGAAGAAGAAGAAGAGGAAGAAGAAGAAGAAGAAGAAGAAGAAGAAAAGAAGAAGAAGAAGAAGAAGAGAAAGAAGAAGAAGAAGAAGAAGAAGAAGAAGAAGAAGAAGAAGAAGAAGAAGAAGAAGAAGACGAAGAAGAAGAAGAAGAAGACGAAGAAGAAGAAAGAGAGGAAGAAGAGAAGAAGAAGAAGAAGAAGAAGAAGAAGAAGAAGAAGAAGAAGAAGAAGAAGAAGAAGAAGAAGAAGAAGAAGAAGAAGAAGAAGAAGAAGAAGAAGAAGAAGAAGAGAAGAAGAAGAAGAAGAAGAAGAAGAAGAAGACGAAGAAGAAGAAGAAGACGAAGAAGAAGAAGTTATTATTATCTGGTTAACTCATGGCGAGCTCGTGACATAGGCCCCCTCTTAAGAGAGTAGTCCATCTCACTCTTCTCCACCATGAGTTAAATCCAGATGATTCATTCCTCTTCTTCAGGAGCTGGGTGTCTTGACAAGAAATCCGCTCCAACATTCTCCTTCCCAGGAATGTACTCTACTGTGAAATTATACGGTTGAAGTAACAACGACCACCGCATCAACCGTGCATTGAGCTTCTGAGAAGTAGCCAGGAACATCAGAGGCTGATGATCCGACTGGACCCGAAACTTAACTCCATACAAATATGGCTGAAAATTTTTGCACTGCCCATACGAGGGACAAACACTCTCTCTCGACGGTTGAATAATTCTTCTCCGCCTGTAGAAGTTTCTTGCTTGCGTATGCCACAGGTTTCAAAACCGAAGCATCGTCTTTTCCTTCCTGTAACAAAGCGGCTCCAATTCCAATCGCACTCGCATCTGTTCTCAACACAAATGGTTTGGAAAGGTCAGGGAGCCGTAATACAGGTTTGCTGACCAAGGCCTCCTTTAACTGACTATAGGCATTCTCACATTCTGTTGTCCAAATGATTTGATCCGGTAATCCCTTTTTCAAGGTTTCCGTCAACGGAGCTCCCAGTTCCGTGAAATGTGGGATAAATTTGTGGTAGAACCCACACAACGAGAGAAAAGATCGCACATCCTTCTTCGTTTTTGGCCTTGGTGCATTTCTGATTTTCTCCAGGTTCTTCTCTTCTGGGACAATGTGTCCTGGAGTGATGGTGTGACCTAGCCATTCCAGAGTTTGGTAACCAATCATGCACTTGGTTGGACGAGCAGTAAGCCCTGCTTCCTTGAGCCTATTAAACACTCTCTCCAAGGATTGTAAGTGGTCATCCAAGCTGTCACTGGAAATCAGAATATCATCCATGAATGAGATGATGGATGGATCCTGTAACGGATCTAGTAAAGTCCTCATCATGCGTGTAAACACACTAGGTGCATTGCTGAGTCCAAAGGGCATGACCTTGAATTCGTAGTGTCCACTGGGTGTACTGAAAGCTAACAGTGGTCGAATCTCCGGTTTTACTGGTATCTGATAGTACCCCCGACTCAGATCCACCTTTGAAAAGTACCGAGCCTTATGGAGCCTAGCGAATAGCTGAGTTGGATTCGGCAAAGGTTCCACCTGAAATTGTATGTGACTGTTCAGCAGTCGGTAGTCTATACACAACCTGTGTTCTCCACTTGGTTTGCGTAACAAAACTACCCCCGCATTGTATGGGGATGTGGATGGTGCAATCACGTCATCCTCCAGCAATTTTTTTATTTCCTCCTCCAGGGCCTTTTCTTTAGAGAATGGCACTGGGTAAACCTTCTGACGAACCGCCTCCTGTGTGGTCAAAGTCATCTCGAACTCCACCAACCTCGTTCGTCCTGGTTTATCCGTCAGTATCTCCTTATGAGACTTGAGAACCTGGGTTATCCTTTCCCTCTCCTGTGAGGTCAGATCAGGGTTCACGTGCACATCCCTATAGGTTTCCTGGTGTACCAAGGGATATTCCCTGCCCTCGCTGGTTCCCACTTCCGTCTCCACTGCAACTGCCATTGCCATGAGGTGAGCTGCCTTGTCTCCGGGTCTCTCTTCGTATTTCCGCAAGAGATTGATATGGAAAATCTTCGACTTTCCCCGGATCCGGATCTGATAGTTGGTTCTGGATATCACCCTTTCCACGGGAAATGGTCCTTGCCAACCTATCTCCAGTTTGTTGTTTCCCGTTGGGAGTAGCAACAAGACTTTATCTCCCACCTCTAGAGATCTTTCTTTAGACCTACGGTTGTAGTAAGCCGCATGTCTTTTCCTGGCCTTTTTCAAGTTTTGATTTGCCAGAGTCCATCCCTTGTGGAGTTTTTCTTTCAGTTCCTCCACGTATTGATAGGATGAGATCACTTCTTCTGACGTCCCCTCTTCAGTCCAACTCCTCAACATGGCTTCCAACGGTCCTTTGATTGGACGACCAAACAGCATCGTAGCGGGTGGTAGTCCTGTTGAGCCATGAGGAACTTCCCGATAGGCAAAGAGTGCTGCTGGGATATATTCATCCCACCTATCCGGTTTTTCCTGCGCTAATTTCCTGAGCATTGTCATCAACGTGCCGTTGAAACGCTCTACTTGTCCATTGGCTTGAGGGTGGTAAGGGCTGGTATGTATGTGGTTAGAGTGAAACACCCTAAATACCTCCTCCATGAGTTTTCCACAAAACTGAGATCCATTGTCCGTCAGAATTTGATCCGGAAAGCCTAATCTGGTAAAGGCCTCCATCAGTGCGTCCGCCACTCTTTTCGAGTCAATCGTGGTCAACGGTATAGCCTCACCCCACATTGTACAGCAATCCACCATTGTGAGTATATACATGTTCCTCTTCCTAGTCCTGGGAAGTGGACCCACGATATCGATGGCTACCCTCTCGAAAGGAGAGTTCATGATGGGCATCTCACCCAACATCACCGGTGCTGTCCAGTGTTTCGGTGCCACCCTCTGGCACTCAGGGCATGACTTCACATACCGACGCACATCATCTGTCATTCCCGGCCAATAGTAGTGGCAGGAAATCCGCTGCATGGTGGCGGCAATACCCATGTGTCCACTAAAGGAGATGGTATGCCCCATATGAAGAATCTGGGACCGATGAGCTTTCGGGACGACCAACTGACCGTATAGGTTGTCTCCCCTTCCTGCTCTCCTGTAGAGTATCCTATTCTTCATGTAGTACTGCCCCCGTCCTGGTGGATCAGCACTTTTCTGCAGCTTTTTGTAGCAAGGACGTAAAGTATCATCCTCACTCTGGGCAGTTCGTAGCTCCCCCGGCATTGGGTTAGTCACAATTGCGTCTGCCTCTTCCGTTTTCGTCTGAGAGCGAGTCTGCAGTGCTCCCATATGGATTGGCTCCCTGGGCATTCCCAGAAAGACATACCGGCAAACTAGGATGACTGGAAAAATGGGATCGGTCAATACAGCGGCCTTGATGGTGCCGGTGACGTACCTTGACCGAATCTCCACATTAGCAATAGGCAACTTCATGGTTACAGCACTCTTCTGTGCAGGCTGTATATCCAATGTTTCACCTGTGAATTGTTCTGGATGTACCAGATCCGCAGAAATCACGGCCTCCCCGTCCAGTCCTGTGTCGTATAAACACTCCACTTGACGACCGTTAACCTCTACCAATTCCACTACAGGTGGTTTTTCCTGGTCTGGAGTCTCTTCCTCGGCCTCGACCTGTTCGGTGGGCTCCACCTTAGGTTTCCCTGAGCACACGACGAATTGAGTGTCTCCTGACTTTCCCCTGCAGTCAATAGCATTGTGCGTGTTTGACTTGCATTGGTTGCACCATTTCCCTGTCCTAGATTTTCTATTGTCGGACTTGAGTGAGCTCTCCTGGTGGCGAGCTTCCTTGTTGACCTTGGCATTTTCCGTGACAACCTCCTTGGAAGTCACTTGACATGCTGCGAAGTGAGGGTTCTTAGCCTTCGATTTGCAGTCCCTCGTATTGTGAGAGGGTGACTTACAAATTGAACACCACTTCTCCGACCACGGTCGTTTAGGTGTAGAGCTTGAAGTTCTCTTGCTTCCCTCCTTCTTCTTCTCTGAACTATCCTCTGATTTTTGCACATAAGGTTCCCACTTTTTTGTTCCTGAGTTTTTGGTTTTCTTCTTGTCATGTTTCTCTTGACTTTTGGAGTTGGTGGAAAGGTTTTCCCCTGCCTCCCCATGTACTTCGACGAACCGTTCTGCTAATTTAGTCACGAGGTCAATACGTTCCGCTCCTTGTTCTCCCAGGAACGTCCTGAGAGGTTTAGACATTTGCTTCTTCAGCTGGTCGACCACCATGAGCTCTTCCAGACTCTCATAGTCATGTGCGAACCCAGCCAAATCCATCCACTTATGGAGATAAGATTTAAGACGCAAACTGTAGGCGGCAAACAACTCTCCCGGTTCTCGTTTCGCTGCTCGAAATTTTTTCCGGTAGGTATGTGACGTAACCTCGAATCGTTTCAGCAGAGCCGTCTTTAACTCATCATAATTGTTCTCATGTCCTGGTGGCAGGCGAGTATAAACCTCGTAACCGGTCCCGCGTAATCCCTGGGATAGCTTAAGATTCCATTTGTTACGCTCCAGACCCATAGCAACTGACATAGCCTCGAAGCGTTGAAGGTATTGGTCAATCTTCTCTTTGTCCTCCTCGTAGACCGCCAAAGGAAACTTCATGGCCTGGTACCCATGTCCACCTACTGGTGTTGAGCCTGGGATGGAGGAACCTCCAACTGCTCCCTCAGTTTCTCCATTAGATTGACTCTTCAACTCGAGTTCCCTCATCCGGTACTCGTGCTCCCTTTTCTGTGCTTCCTGTTCAGCTTCTAATTTCCTAGTGGCTTGCTCAGCTTCAAATTTCTTAGCTGCTTGCTCCGCTTCCAATTTCCTAGTTGCTTGCTCAGCTTCCAATTTCTTAGCTGCTTGCTCAGCTTCCAATTTCTTAGCTGCTTGCTCAGCTTCCAATTTCTTAGCTGCTTGTTCCAACTCCATCCTTCTCAATTCCAACTCGGCCTTTCGCTCTTCCCTTTCTGCTTGACGATACTCTCTCTCCACTTCCTGTATGTAATCCGTTAGAGCAGAACCCCCCAATCCCATTTCTTCCCCCTTTGCCTTTAATTCTAACGTGGTTAGTTTAGGGGTGGCCATTATACAGAGAGGTAAGCTAGCAGGTCTAGTACAATATAACTGCAAATTACTATACCGATATATGAACAAGTACTATAAATCTAGATATTACCACACACAGTACATTCACTCAGTGACAAGAGTAGAATCAGGACCACAGACCTATGCAGACGTGTGAAGTGTGAACAGGTAAGATATTAGTCCTAACCCCTATCCACATTCACTCTAGCTGGATTCTCCAAACTGATATCTCCCTCTTATAACTAAGGATCCCGTGTCAAAAGACCTAGTTGTCAGAAGATCCCACTGTCAAAGGTTCCTGCTTGCAGGAGATCTCGCTGTCCAAGGATTCCGTTTACGGGAGATCCCGCTGTCCAAGGATCACGTTTACGATAGATCCCGCTGTCCAAAGATCCCGTTTACGAGAGATCCCACTGTCCAAATATCACGTTTACGAGCCCCCAATAATGTCGTGTCCTCCATTAAAGTGTCGTCCCTGGAGTGAGGAGATCCGACACCCACATTATAATATTATTTTTTTTCCCCTCAATATTCTGGAGAATCCACCCGCTTCCGTCCAACACACTCCATCAGCCTATGGACACCTTTTCCTATCACTCTCACACTGTCGTA